>CM024476.2:23926065-24516011 GCA_014182885.2 Eucalyptus caleyi
AAGGAAAGTTTCCAGACAATCAACCACTAGAAGCCTCCATTTTGCATTAAAGCTCTTAAGAAGTTAAGATAACATATCAAAGCAAAAGTAAATTAGACGAAATGGGAAACCACAACCAAGGTAAGAATTCTTGCTGGAAAAGTGAAAACAAAGAAAGTGTTAGAATATTTAAATAACAAACCACGCTTTCATCTAATAGCTTGAGTTTTTAGAATAGTTGACAATAGTTCCACAAATTCTCACAAAGAGAAAAAGTCCATATACTTTTGTGCGAAACTGTATATTCTACAGCAGAGGCCACAATCACCAAGAATTTAAATTCCACATCATTCACAATTCAGAAATATCAACAGAAAATATCAAAACACCATTGAAGTCAGTAAAGGACCTTCAAGCCATCTTAAATGGGTTCTTTAACTGCAACCAATAGTCAACCAAAAACTAGTAGAAATTTCACTCCTTAAAGGTAAAATTATTTATTCTGCCTGGAATAGCCAAAGGGAAAAGCCGCTTTCTACTCACAATATTTTTAGATTTGTCATATTTGCTAGATAACCAGTTAGCTCTCCCATGAGATTGCAGCTCCTCAGAATCCTATAAGAAAATAACACTGATATTGTCACATTGCTAAGACGATTTATCTCTTTTGCATAAAGTAAACTATCTGTGAAGGAGCATCGATCTCACAGTGTATCAATACTTGTAGTGTTAAGTTGTGGAACACGAGACTTGGGTCCATCGAGGTCACTTATTCTCCTGCATATCAAAATCAAATAGGAGCTTTATTTGATTGATAACATTTTAAAGAAAGAGAGATCAGACCGAAATGCCAAAATTCCCTACTGACAAGTCATTCAATCGCTCCAAAAGTGCGATCCCAGAGGGAATCGGCCCTTGCAATCCACTTCCTTGAATAATCCTGATGATACAATTCATAGATGGAATTGTCTTGGGGTTATATCTATAGAGACCGACTTAAAAGGGGAAGAAGCATTAAGCCTTACAGTGTTTGGAGATTTGTAAAGTTCTGAATAAAATCGGGTATCTTTCCCGTGAACTGATTATCACCAAGTCGCCTACAGTGCATTAAACAACATGATTCATATGAAGGAGAAAGAATAGAAATGGCTAAATATTAGCTGAGTTTGTGGATACTGGAAACTAACAGGTCATATAATGCCGTGAAGTTAACAAATGTTTGAGGCAGCTTCCCCGTGAAATTATTTGACGTAAGCCTCCTGAAACAAGAAAAACCCATGACAACGCATTGGTTAATAGAACCTGAATGCTGTATCTCTCAACAGATCACTCTAATGGATAAAATTCCCTCGCCAGATACAAAATCATCAGTGAATAAAAACTCGATGCCTAACACAGAAATTTGCATCAAGAGACTCACAATAGAGATAACCCGGACAAGTTCCCGAGCTCTGGAGGAAGAGGTCCAGAAAGCCAATTGTCGTCGACGGTTCTGAGCGGAATATGAAAGTTAAAATCTTGAAACATCAATCAACTTTAAAACAGCGAAGAGGCCAAAGGCGAGCGTCGGGATGAGTGGTCACTCACAATTCCTGAAGTGAGGATATGTTCCCCAACTCCTTCGGGATTGAACCAGTCAATCGGTTTCCTTGTACAAAACTGCACCCACATCATCGCGTTTCCCCCAATCAAACAATAGAACATACACTCGTGAGAGAGAGAGAGAGAGAGAGAGAGAGAGAGAGAGAGCATACATGTAGGTCAAGTTCGTAAGGCCCCATTCTTTAGGAATTGTGCCGTTCAGGTAGTTGCGGGTGACATCACTGTTTATAGAGAGAGAGGGTGAAGAAGAAGAAGAAGATCGAAAATGGAGAAAGGGGAAATGGAGAAAGAGAGTGCTTACAAGAACTGGAGCCAAGGCAATCTGAACAGTCGAGGCGGAAGGGTGCCGGCAAGAGATTGCTCCTTAAGAACTCTGTTTTTGCAACGACACGAAGGCTTTATTCTAGCCTTACTTAAAAACTAGGCATCAAAATGATGTTACAAAATGGCTTTATTACATCTATTGATATGTATACATAAATCTCAATTGATTCTAAATGAAAAAATTCTTCAAAAATTGCCTAAAAAAAGAAGGTTTTGTTTAAAGCAAATGAATATATAGCTAACATGAAAAACACGCATCACTCAAAATAGAGCCCTACCATGCATCAGTATGAATAACATATATAATAAGGAGAGAATAGTATTGAAATTCTGAAACTACCCTTACGATTAAAGTTAGAGTGAATATAACTCTCGTCACTTTGATATTTAATCATGATCTTTTAGTCTGACATTCCCATTAATCACTAAAAATATAATTTACATAATTAAATGCTAAGCATATAATATGCGATTGTATTGATTAAACTTATAAAAATTTGTATAATCATACCGTGAACAATTAATATTATGCTCATAATTACTTCATGAGTAATTTTAATATGATAAGTAATTACGTATCGTTGATACATTTCGACCAAAAAATCGGCTAATGTTTTTTGTTTTTTAATGAAATATTAATATGGTGCAAAGAGATTTAGTTGGGCAGCCAGTCAACTCTATAAAGAGAAAAGATTGGTGTGCAATTGCATGATTAATATTAAAGTCTAGCGAGGAATCCACGATGGTATAATTCATGAAATCGAGGGAGAAAGAGACATTCTGCTAACGTGGGAAATGGTGTTGTTGTGGGTGTCGGTGGAATTCTCACAGGTGACGGAGTTGGTAGTATAATAGTTTTTGTTTTCTCCCCATCCACCCTCCTCACTGCATGGATCTACGTTGAAATCCCAATCCGATTTCCCTAACATCTTTGCTATTTCTTTCAATGCATCCACTAAAAGAGAAAAGAGCCAATGAGTCAAAAGGAACAGCAATGTATCATGCAAAACAAGCACAAAGATGCCAAATTCGCGTGTGCTTGAGATTGAATATATGTATGAAAAACAAGCACAAAAAAAAAAACTTGGTGTACGTTGGAGCCCAAAAGGTAAAGGAACAATACGATGAAAGCAATAAAAGATCGATGGGTTTATTTTTTTTCACCTTCGTCTTGGGGCAAAAGAGTGGTGGCAGCAGCTAAGGTAGTGATGCTGAGAAGGATGAGCATAGAGAAGAGATATCGAGCTGAGAAGAGAATCGTCATCATTTCAATCTCGAGCTCGACACACACATAGAGAGAGAGATCTCCCATTCTTTAATCGGAGTCTGTGAAAACAAAACTTGGCTAAGCGAGGGAGCAAGAGAGAGATAATGGTTAAGTGAGCGATCTAACTTCATGCATTTATGTACGAAAAAAGGGAGAGTTGATAAAGGCTTTTTGCTTTTGTATATTTGACGACCTCAAGTCTTCCTCGAACATATGAATATTCATCCATAATTGAGTGAGTTTTGGTTAAACTTTTCTTGCATAATAACTTTCTTGGACCACATATTTACCTTTAATCGAGAGAGAGAGAGAGAGAGAGAGTTTTGGTTAAACTTTTCTTGCATAATAACTTTTTTGGACCACACACTTTTAATCTCAAAGAGAGAGAAAGAGAGAGTGTGTGTGTGTTGACATCTAAATTTTGACAACCCGTTTAGTCATTTATTACATTAAAAGATTAGGAATTAATTTTTAACCCCTAAACAAAAATATTAGAATTAAATTGCATAACATATAATCTTAGGAGTATTTATTTTATTTTGTTCCGTTTTTGCATTGGACCGACGATGAGCATTGATTTTTCCAATATTCAATGATATGACGGGAGATTTTTCATATATTTAGGCAATATACCTCGAGGGACATATTTTCTAGCAGAAGGAATGTTTCAGATGAAATATTTAAAAGTGATAAAAAAAAAAGAATATTATGCGTGAGTGCATATATTTCGACAATATATATTTAGGGGGACTATGCACAAGCAAAATTGGAAATAAAATATTCCATGAAGGTCAAATTCTTAGCCTATAAAAGGAGTCGCGTTCAGAGAGGTGAGGGGGGCCTTTCTTCGTTTCTTTTGAGTCAAAGAAAACAGCACAAAAAGGAGAAAATATTGGCTGCAGCTCTGACTCCAGCGTGTCTTCCTCCGAGTCCATTCACCGGGTGACACGTGTCGCCTGGCAGCCACGCTGGAGTCCGAGTGCATTCCTTTTATTTTCGGTAAAATAATCTTCTTTCTCTCTCCTCTAGCACCTGTACGCTAGCTCTGCGCTCTCTCTCTCCTCTGTAGAGTCTGCACGCATTTATTGTATTCTCTTTCCTCTTCCCTCGTTCTTTCCTCCCGAGTAGAAGAAAAGCCATTCCAAGCGAGCGAAGCTTTCAAATTTTGAATCCCTGGTTTCGCTCTCGTTTGCGTTCCCTCCAGTTCGCTCTCTCCCGTGGTCACTCGCTTTCTGCTCCGGCACTCGCTTGGGTGTCACTTCTTCGTTCTTTGCTCCGGCGCTCGCTCAATGCCTGACCATGCACGTCCGGTTCCGCTCATTCTCCTCCGCCAGTTCTTCCAACTCCTTCATCGCCTTGACAATCGAGTGCTCGGCTGCGAGCTCCTTCACCAGCTTCAAGACGCAACCCTCTCGAAGGACGACTTCAGGGTCGGGATCCGGTCGACGCCATTATTCACGTTGCTGATGCACCACACCTGGATGAGCCGGAGAAGCTTGTGGTTCGAGGTGAGGCCGGAAGCCCTCGGCAGCGGTTGGTTAGGCAAGTGGCGGCTGCGCCGTTGCTGGAGGACTTGGACAGCCACTTCTCAGTGCTCTCGCGCTCGTAGGTTATGCCCGTCACGGTCGACACGGGGGCCCTCATGATTTGCAGGGATATTGGACAAAGGAAGTACCGAGGGATCTCGACGTCGCCGCCCTCCATGAATCAATGTGGCGACTCTCAGATTGAAGAGGGGGAGAGAATGTCTTGAAGTTGAAGTTGTTCTCTATATTTTATAAAAATAGAGTTTAATTATACGTGACATTCTTTTGGCGTCTGTACAGAGAGTGGAGTCATCCTGTTCAAATTTTTCATTTGGGGTGGATGGAGTTGCTCTTTTTGGGGGCTGCGTCTGCAATCCTTCACTCTCCTCTGTCCTACTATTGCGGTTTCTTTTCTTGTTACTTTCTTTTGTCCGTGTAATTCTTTGTATTTCGTTGAATATGTAAACGTATAGAAGTCCAAGAACTCCATTTGTGAACTAAATACAACATGCTCGAAAACTTTTGTTGTAAGCATATCGGCTGGAGTATTTTCTTCGTGCCCGTCTTCTCAGAACTCATGAGCATTTCAGCACAAGTTTGAAATAGTTGTATCTTGCAAGTTTTGTGCCTACAGTCAAGTAACCTGTAGTAATCTTGATGTTTTTATTGGCTGTTCTTATGGTTGAGTTCATTGTGAGGGCTAATAATATCCTGGCACAATTCAATTCAAGCGAGAATAGTGTTTTTTTTTTTTTTTGGTATCTTATGCTGGATTTAGTTCATCAATGATGAGGTTGAGTTTTGTTTGCACCAGTCTACCATACAGTGTACCTGTGTTGAAGTCTTCATTCCACAATCTCTTCATTTTAAGGAATATGAAATCCAAACGAGAATTTCTCTTGAATTCTTTTGGGCAAGAAAAGAATTGCCAATCAAAGCAAAATCGAATTTTTGTTTCTGTCTATGGTAAGAAAATCAAACTTTTAATTGCAACTACTAATCAGTATTAGGAATTGGTAAAAAAGGAGCCAAAAATGTGAAACCAGAACGTTGAACTCTACGAGAAAAGGCAAAGCCAATTGTCACAAGCAAAACAAGGATGTGATTTTCCTGCAGTTTCAATCCCGACCCAAAAGAAAATAAAAAATCCCTAAAACAATCAAACAGGACTTGAAAGTTCCAGAAAAGAACGTAAAACACTCTCCAATCAAACCTGAACCCACAAGATTTGCCTAGTTAAACTTTTTGCAAGCCACAACTTGCAGTTCATGATATTTGAACATACCGCCATATAATTAACTCCATCTTTAGAAAATATACAGAACAACTTCAACTTCAAGACATTCTCTCCCTCTCTTCAATCTGAGAGTCGCCACATCGATTCATGGAGGGCCGCGATGTCGAGATCCCTCGGTACTTCCTTTGTCCAATATCCCTGCAGATCATGAGGGCCCCAGTGTCGATCGTGACGGGCATAACCTACGAGCGCGAGAGCACCAAGAAGTGGCTGTCCAAGTCCTCCAGCAACAGCGCAGCCGCCACTTGCCTAACCAGCCGCTGCCGAGGGCTTCCGGCCTCACCTCGAACCACACGCTCCTCCGGCTCATCCAAGCGTGGTGCGTCAGCAACGCGAAGAATGGCGTCGACCGGATCCCGACCCTGAAGTCGTCCTTCGAGAGGGTTGCGTCTTGAAGCCGGTGAAGAAGCTCGCAGCCGAGCACTCGATTGTCGAGGCGATGAAGGAGTTGGAAGAACTGGCGGAGGAGAACGAGCGGAACCGGACGTGCATGGTCGGGCACTGAGCGAGTGCCGGAGCAGAAAGCGAGCAACCACGGGAGAGAGGGGAGAGAGCGAACAGGAGGGAACGCTAACGAGAGCGAAACCAGAGATTCAAAATTTGAAAGCTTCGCTCGCTTGGAATGGCTTTTCTTCTACTCGGGAGGAAAGAACGAGGGAAGAGGAAAGAGAATACAATAAATGCGTGCAGACTCTGTAGAGGAGAGAGAGAGAGCGCAGAGCTAGCGTACAGGCACTAGAGGAGAGAGAAAGTAGATTATTTTACCGAAAATAAAAGGGGATGCGCTCGGACTCCAGCGTGGCTGCCGGGCGACACGTGTCGCCCGATGAATGGACTCGGAGGAAGACACGCTGGAGTCAGAGCTGCGGCCAATATTTTCTCAGCGTACAGGTGCTAGAGGAGAGAGAAAGAAGATTATTTTACCGAAAATAAAAGGAATGCACTCAGACTCCAGCGTGGCTGCCGGGCGACACGTGTCGCCCGGTGAATGGACTCGGAGGAAGACACGCTGGAGTCAGAGCTGCAGCCAATATTTTCTCCACAAAAAGAGTTCTTTCCGTTGGGGGCTTTTTCTTTTTTCCTTCGTTCCTTTGAGAAAAACAGAAACACAGAAAAAGGAAGAAAAGCCTGCTGAGAGAATAGTCAATGTCAACAAAATGAGCCATGCTTTTGCTGAAGAAAGTAAAGGGGACAGGAGGGAGAGAGAGACGTGAGAGGACGTGAGGCAGAAAGGAAAAAAAAAAAAAAAAGATGAAGAACTGTTCATCTTCTTCGTGAGGTCCTGTCGACGTCCGCTGCTGCCCACTACGTCTGCACCGGCCACCGCGCCTCTGCCACTGCCGCTCCGCCACCGCCGCTTCGCCGCTACCTCGCCAACCACCGCCGATCGTCCCTCGCGACGCTCGCAGCGCGCTCTGTCGGGCTCCGCCGGCCGTCCACCTCGCTGTGCCACCGCTTCTGAAGCTGCGACGTTGTCTCTGTCCGTCGGTCCGCCCACCGTCCTCGACGCCTTCCCCCACTCACCCGTCGCCGCGCCCGCCGCTGCCTCTACCCGAAGCTGCGTTGCCGGTCCGCCAGAGCAGCACGCCTCCGTCGCCGTCGCCCTTGCTGCCGCGCCTCCCTCTGCCCGACGCCGCTGCTCGCCGTCGCAACAACCACTAGCAGCTCGAGCCCGCCTAGCTCCGCCAGCTGCCGCCGCCCGTCCGCCTCGCACGCTGCAGCCCCCAGTGACTCCGGCTCCCCCCCTCACCGCGTGTCTGCTGCCCCCTCGCCGAAGCTCCGACCGACGGTGACCCACCACCCTCAGCTACCCGCCACCACAGCGACCCTTCCTCGAGCCACGCCGAGCCTCCATCGTGATCCATGAGCTGCCGTTCGCTAAGTTGCTAAGCTGGATTTAGAAACCAAAACTTGAATTAGGTAAAAATATTGTATTTTTGGGTTTTCAAATATTTTGTTTCTTTATTTATTTGAAATATTCCCTGATGCATTATTGAAATCCCCGACGTGATATTCGTAACTCGAGTAGCCTTCTAAATTGTGAAATTTTCCTAATTTCGCAATGTGCATATGATAGATAGTCTGATTTCACACTCGAAATACGACTTGCAATCGCACGAAAAAATCGCTAATTTGATCTCACGCTCGAGATATGATTCGTGATTTTGCTTAAAATTGATTAATCCAATCTCATGCGCGAGACACGATTCGTCAATTTATTTCCAAAATTAAATGAATATGTATGATATCTTACCTAATTTGTTGCCGTGCTGTTCTTGATGCCTTTATTTGGTTGCTCTTGTAAAAGGAAAAGCCCAAAAATATATTTAGATTAGGTTTATGTTGGAATATTACTTGTTTTAGGATTATTTTGCATGTTTAGAATAGGAAATTTATTTATTTCGTGTTTTTTTAAATAAAAATACCAAAAAAATTAATTTAGGGTGTTAGATTTTCATTTCATTAATTTAAATTGCACGTTTAATTATTTGACAATTTTAATTTCGAATTTCATAAAAAGAAAAAAAGAAAAATGTTATGGCATTCTTTGCACGTCATCTAGTCATTGCATATTATGATTAGATTGCACATTTATTTTAATTCTAGATAACATTTGTAATTTACTATAAGTTTAGATAATTTTTCCTAGATAGATTGCATTTTAGGTTAGGGATCACTAAGTTAAGATAACATTCTAGTTTAAATTAGGATTTGGCCTAATCTAATTCCTAATATAAGTTGGATGATATCTTAATCTGGATAGATAATTTTTGCAATTTTCTAATTTCGAATTTCATGTAAAATACTCAAAAAATTGTCTTAGAATAAATCAATTTTATTTTCTAGGATAGATTGCATGTTTATTAAGAAAAAAAATATTATACTTACGTCATATAATTTAAGTCATATTGCTATGTCATATCACTTCATTAGTAACATGCACTGCATAAAGCATGATTCTTATTAAATAAGTAAAACAAAAATTAAGTGATTGCCTGTTAATTCGTTGCAATGAGATAAGTCTCGTAATTTATTTATTGTTTTATTTGAGTGTTAAATTGGTGATTTGCGCCCGCGTGATCATCTCACATATTAGGGAGGTAAATTAAAATTAATTCAAGATGCCTGTAAAATATTTTTTTTCGAAAAAAAAAAGAGAAAGGTACAAAATGACATTAGATAAATCTAGCGTAATCAAGTCTTCGAATTCACAATCAGTAAATCTCCCGCTACTTTACTTGGATTTCTAATCGACCAATCAAAAATAGATTAATGACGATTCAAAATTGAAAAATCATTTGCATATTGAGAACTTGAACTTAAGTCGCGAGTTGATATAGGCTTAGGAGGGCCCGAGCTAAGTTTAGGCTTAGAAATTCATAGCCAAACCCTAGGTGGTTCACCCGAGGTTAGGTCCCGCGCGAGAGAGAGAAAGAGAGAGAGAGAGAGAGAGAGAGAGATGTGATCGTTAAGTGAGTGGTCTTCACGAAAAAGAGAGAATGGACAAATACTCTTTGCTCTTGTATGTCTGGATGTGAGAGTGATGTGTGAGAGTGAGAGAGAGACGACCCCAAGTCTTCCTTGATTGTAGGGAGAGAGAGAGATGTGATCGTTAAGTGAGTGGTCTTCACGAAAAAGAGAGAACGGACAAAAACTCTTTGCTCTTGTATGTCTGGATGTGAGAGTGATGTGTGAGAGTGAGAGAGAGAGACGACCCCAAGTCTTCCTTGATTGTAGGGAGAGAGAGAGAGAGAGAGAGAGAGAGAGAGAGAGAGATGTGATCGTTAAGTGAGTGGTCTTCACGAAAAAGAAAGAACGGACAAAAACTCTTTGCTCTTGTATGTCTGGATGTGAGAGTGATGTGTGAGAGTGAGAGAGAGACGACCCCAAGTCTTCCTTGATTGTAGGTAGAGAGAGATGTGATTGTTAAGTGAGCGGTCTTCACGAAAAAGAGAGAACGGACAATGACTCTTTGCTCTTCTTGTATGTTTGTGAGAGTGATGTGTGAGAGTGAGAGAGAGACGACCCCAAGTCTGCCTTGATTGTAGGGAGAGAGAGAGAGATGTGATCGTTAAGTGAGTGGTCTTCACGAAAAAGAGAGAATGGACAATGACTCTTTGCTCTTGTATGTTTATATGTGAGTGATATGTCAGAGTGAGAGAGAGAGACGACCCCAAGTCTTCCTTGATTGTAGGGAGAGAGAGAGATCTGATCGTTAACTGAGTGGTCTTCACGAAAAAGAGAGAATGGCCAATGACTCTTTGCTCTTGTATGTTTATATGTGAGAGTTATGTGTGAGAATGAGAGAGAGAGACGACCCCAAGTCTTCCTTGATTGTAGGGATATCCATCTAGAATTAGCTGTTAAGCTTTTGTCCATCTCTTCTTGCTTAATAACCTTTTTCATATTGTTGGTTTATCCAATCCCTCTTTTCATATTGTTCTTCCAATGACAATAGTCTTTTTCATTGCTCTAATTTTGGTGGTCAACACCAAAGTTTTGGTTGTCGACTTAAAGTTAAGTTATATTGAAAATTATGGATTACTTTTTAGCCTCTAAAAAAAATTCCATTAAATTACACAGCAGAGCACAAGTCAACACTAGAGCACAGAGGAGGAGAAGGGACTGCCAGGGTAGCCTAAGGACTGGCCAGCGTGCTAGAGACTGGAGGGTGAAGGGTCTCCGCCGATTGGACTCTTCCGTAGGTCAAGAGCCTATAAAAGGATGCCTTTGGATGCTGACCGGGGAGTTTGGAGAGGTTTAGGACAGAAGGAAAAAAAAAAATTAGAGAGAGAGAGAGAGAGAAAAGAGAGGAAGAAAGATCCGCGGCGAGAAATTTTGCTCAGAGCATAATAGAGATGACAGAAAAGCAATCACTTCCAATAAGAATATATCTTGAATGGAGATACCACACAAACATACCTCCAAAATTTTGCTCAGAGCATCATAGGCTTCAGCATGGCTATTGTCATTGCTTTCCTTGTGGAAGAAAATTCATGAATGATTTTAGGCTATAGAAATCACTAAACTCATCCATTAATTCAAGAAAACAAAGCTACTATTCTTAAAGTCGATGCACACCTGAAAAGCGTGTTTAACAAAGCTAAACACCAAATCAATGAGATCCTTCTGTGCTCCTTCAATAAGAAACGAGGATATCTCCAGTAACAAGCACCCGGGTGAAACTGCATTCTCTAAGTATCATAACAGGAGTGGATTCATCACTCTGTATGAAGGGGTGTGAGGGTGTGCTCTCTCTTTTCTTCGTACATTTTTTTTTCCTTTTTTTTTTTTTTTTTTTGGGGGGGGGCTTGCATAGAACATGACAGGAGTGGATTTATTATTGGATGGATTCTCATGATGGTACTGTACTTGCATAGAACATGACAGCTGACACAATGTCATCAAGAAGAGGAAACAGCAGTGCCCAATTTCCTCAAAATTCTGCAAGCAGAATATAGAATCTATGCATACGGATGCAACCTAGTAATCTCTGCGATTGCTAACAGTAGAAAAAAGTTCTGGATGCTCACAAATAGAGTTGGTCGTCGATAATCAGACATCTGTTACAATGAATTGTCAAATATGACCTAAAGGACTCCCCCTTTATCAAGTGTATCATCAGCAGTCAAGTGTATGTGCGTATGTGAACATATATGAATCTTTCATTTTAATCATCAATATAGCTTGCTAACAATTCTATCCACAAGCATTCTCTCTCCATTACCTTTTAGCATTTACATCAATGGCATGCTCATTTCCTGGTTCTTTGTCCGTTGATACATCCATTTCATCTCTTCCCCTCTCAAACTCATCTTTCTTATTTAGAATGCCAAATCTTTTGAGAAACGACACAAAAATTTCTCTGGTTGCAGAAGAATCCGTGATAGAAGCTAAGCAACCAATAGCATCCTGAGAAATCAAAACTGAGCATGATAATCTAACTAATATTATGTATGTCAATAACTAAGCAATGGGAAAAGTAAAAGGTAATCCGTGAGCATCGACTGTATATATCTCAGAGTTAAAGTTCTTTAAGACGGCTACTCAATACAGCTTCCTTTTGCTAATTCAATGCAATCCACAGGACTCAATCCTCTCTTTAGAAAAATTCATTCGCAAAATTATTGAACGCTTTATAGCGCCCAGAAATTGATCCAATTCACAAAGCGGCCACAAAGTTCTATAACTCACATGCATGACGATCCCTTCCACAATGGCTAACCTTATCTATCTAATCAAATCTAGTACTTCAAAGTATTCTGGTGTTCCATGGTGAGTTCATGGAGGGTAGACACATGGTACACTACACTGATGCCACTTCACTTCTCATAGCTTTAATTCTTTTTAACTTTTCAATGTAGTGTGCCACTTCACATCTCATAGCTTTAATTCTTTTTAACTTTTCCTTTGAGGTTTTCTAGTAACAAGTACACGATCCGTTGTTTCAATGCCAACCCAACCTCACATAACTTTTTCTTTTTCTTTTTTCCTTTTTTTTTTGTCCATTTCTAAAGAATAATTTGTTGTCAGTAAGAATATAATAAAAAACCATAAAAATTCTAGTTTATGCATGGCTATCATGCTTCCAACATATGTTTCAACCACACAAAAGCAATACCATTATTTACCTTCGCCATTTTACATTAAAATATAAAATTACAACCAACAAATATCGAAAAATAACTAATCAAGTAAAATAATATTATCTATTCCAAAGTTTAATGATATGAACTTATTTCTGTGCATGCTGAACATAAATTTCAACTTGCTTATAATATTTTACAAATTAAAAAAAAAAAAAAAAAAAAAACAAAAGGACATGAAAAAGTTCGAGTTGAATCTTGAATTGATGGTCAAAATTATATTTTCTCAAATCAGTTCAACTATAGCTTCCTGAAGTGACAGGACCACATGTCCTATAGAATCACCCTAATTTATCATGCCAAAAAGTAGCATTAACCTCTTTATACCAACCAAACTTACTTTCAACAGTCATGGAATGTTGCTTTATTTCAAACCTACTCGGCCGATTCTCCACCTAATGCTTTTCTCCATATACATAATTTTTCATCTGAAGATTCGATATTGTCAATGGCATGAGAAAAGGCAAGACAATCATGCCGAGTAGAGGATTCCAAGTAAGTTGAATAATTTTAGGATCACTGCATCTTGAATTCACACTTCATTCTAGGGAGTCAAAAGTATATAACTATTCCAACAGTGAAGGTTTTTCTATTGATTTTCTGATTTTTCAAAAGCTGCCGTTGTCTGGTGCGGCACACTAGGGAACTATTCTCTCATGCAAAGCAGGGATGGAACAATATTTTCCCCATAGGCAGGGAACGGGAACAATATTTCTGGCCCGCTCCTCCCAATGGCAACCACTAGCGCATGCAATTCAAAAAGTGCCTTGAATGATGCAATCAGAAGTATTAATTGTACTTAAGGAAAATTTACAAGTCAAAAGGGCTGCAGGGAGGTCTAAAAACACGACAGAAACTTCTAGCTAGAATCCCAAAAATTTTTAAGCTTCCATAGGATATCAAATAGCACATAATGACCTAATATATATCCATGTAGCCAATCCCATCTACGTGAACTGACTCCACAATACTTTCTGCAGCACTTATAAGAATGATGCGGCCTCACGAGGAAGGAGATTAGGCAGGTCTGAATCTGACCAACCCAACAATCAAATTTAGAATGTCAACTACCTCATACTAAACAAAAACCTTTGAATTCCTCTCTACTTCTTCCAGCATTAACATTGACAGAAAGAGCTCCTACTACTTATACTATTTTCAATCTGGACAGGACTAAGGAGGGAGATGGAGTTTGGATTATCATGGAGTATTAGCATCCTGTTATTATCTTATGGTGCACATGAGTCCTATTAGCATCTTTGAGATGAGGCATGTGCCTAAAAAATTCGAGAAGAAGTTCAGACAACCAAAGTAAGTGGAAAATTATGAATAGGAAAGGGGAGAGGAGAAAACAACTGCGCGATAACTAGTACGAAATTTAGTATAGTCAAAAATGACTTTAGTGATTGAGGGAGAACCTTCAAGTATGACCTTGTCACAGGAATGGAATCGACAAATAAGTCCAATAAAAGTTGGAGCAACTCAGTAGAGCATGAACTTAAAGCCTTGATATTTCTACTTGCAGTTTTCTTGGAGTAAATTGGTAGAGTTCGGAATTCTAATCCGGATGCTTGC
The DNA here is from genome assembly GCA_014182885.2 of Eucalyptus caleyi. Taxonomy (NCBI): domain Eukaryota; kingdom Viridiplantae; phylum Streptophyta; class Magnoliopsida; order Myrtales; family Myrtaceae; genus Eucalyptus; species Eucalyptus caleyi. The sequence goes on from CM024476.2 coordinate 23,940,283, forward strand.
ACAGTACAGGTGTCTAAATCTTTAACTACTCTAGAGCCAAGTACACTTGTATTCTGATTCACAAGGATCTGCAGAATTAGAACAGTACTATCAGGAGATATAAAAATGGTATAACAACCTCTTCCCAGCTAAAGAACAAGTGTGAGCCAATTGTCATCAATGTGGCAAGAAAGATCACCTTTAAAGCAAGAGCCACACTTTCATGCATAATAGAATATTTTTTAAGAAAATCAGTCAATAATACTGCAAAATGTCTAAATTGTTTGTCTGTGTCACTTGAACCCCAGCAAAAGGCCGGTAACAGTTTCCAAAGGTCATGAGCATGACCCAGCAGCTCCTTACCAAGTACTGATTTCTTAACTGGAGAAAAGATAAACAGAAGCACAATCAAATCCCCGATGTCACTTAAATGTTAGTGATGAACTGAACAAAACTCAAATCAAGTAATGCTGATTAAGGACTCCACTTCATACATGAACAATTGGCATTCAACCAAAGCTCACACTAAAAAATATGCATCAAGGAAGGAAAAGTTAATGTCACAGAGGCAGATGAAGAATAAAATTGCATAAACAACAATATTTTGCTCCCCAGACCTGTCCCTCCTATCAAATATCTACAGAATGCAAAAAAACATACCTTGAGATGAACAATTGCAATAAGGAAATATTTATATGCATAATTCAAGGGTATCATAAGCCAAGTAAGGAGAGGTCAACGCTTTGGAATGGTACCTATCAAACGGGATCAACATATATAATAAATAAATAAATTCAAGAAGTTGACAGTTCTGTTATAATGTTTCAAACAAGCTTTCAGCACAGCTTACAAGCAGGTTGAATCACCCAGCTTGATAAGTCTATGGAGACTCTTATTGAAGGCTAAAGCTCCTTCTAGCACAGCTTGTGAACATGCAAAAATGATCTCACGTGACGATGATCTATCGCGAGGAGTTTATGATGGACAAAAATGTTTTTTGTATTGAGTTTTGGTTAAACGCATGGAATTTTGTGCACTTATTCTGTATAAAATGTGTCTCCTGTCAAAGAACATTTAGCAGTGCCTTTGCAAAAACAGGACTTTTACCCTGCTTAAACTGATTTGAATCTGAATACAGATTTAAAGATGGAGATTCTAGGTTGCTTTTAACCAATAACTCATAAGTTATGCACAACCAGTGGTGAATCTGTGCTAAACAGCCAAGGATCTCCACACTTATTATGACGTCAAATATGACATCTGAAAAATGAAAATCATGGAAACAAAAGTCATGTAGAATGATGACATACCTCCAGAACTAGCACGCTTGAAAGATTTTGAAAGGGGCACAATGTAATCCATGTAATACTCAAGCGATGAACCAACCACATAATCTCTTAGGATGGGCACCAACCAAACATTACTAGAACTAAAATTGTCGGGACGCAGTGAAATAGGCACAACGGAAAGCATCTTTTCTGGGCCCATAGCAATTACAGCAGAACCAATACATCTCTGAAGCTGTGCATCACAGTAAATTAAACAATGATGAGTTACCATTCAAACAATCTTCAAACTACACAAGTATTACTTTTATAAAGTTAGACAGTCAATTTGTTTCATCAAATAATGGCAAACTATGCTCAAAGCTCTGTTAACTTGTCATCTACCCAATTTAGTAAAAGAAACTTTTGTTAATCCTTATCTGTAAGTAAAAAAAATAACCTGCTGTTAACGCTCCAATCAACAATTCAATCTAACTCTAACAAAATTCATGACGACAAGCCGATTTGGAGTTTGCTATGAACCCCATCTTCTTATTTGCACACTTCAACAGGATAAACATATGAAGCAAAGATGACTTGAAAAATCAAATTTTAGAGAGCAAGATCAAGTAATAGCCTTTACATCATTCTCTTGAAATCAATTTCGAGATCAAGACAAATCAATTCCCTTTAAATCATTCTCTTTTTCCTTTATACATGAAATTAAATCAATAACAAGGCAGCAAGGGGGTGCAAACCCAAGTACCAAAAGAGATCAAGAACCAAAAAACAAGCTCAATTCATTGATAATGACAATAAATGCATCTACATCGACATGCATTATTTCAAGTCGCATTTCCACTTCCATAAGAACATTGACAAAAAACAAGGACAAAACATATCGCCTTCTTCCATGAGTAACCAGCCTCGCTATGAATGAAAACATCATCACATAATTGAGTACTTTTGTTGCTTCAAAGAGCAATACAGTGACTTTATTCAAGACCTTTATCCATTCATAACATACTCATAATTTCAGCAGCAATTTTAATGACAGAAAGAACACCACTGCACTGATATGCCATGTAGAGAGCTGAACCAGAGGCGAATTGGGCCATTACACTCTTAACTACAGATAATAATGGACATTTTCAGATGCTCTTTACCAGAATATGACAAGAATACCATATGGCAAACTTGCGCACTTGCAAGAACTTAAAAAGAAGCTAAAGATGATCCTACAGAAATAACAGCTTTCCCACCAATGACATTTCTCATGCCAATAAATTTCTAAAGCATACAAATACGTACATGGCCTATGATAGATGGGTCCCTTTCAGCTGAGGTCATTAAGTGAACAAGTTTGAGCAGGATACTCCTCATATAGATGTAAGAAGTTTTTCCTACACAACATTTAGAGATGAGAGGAGAGGACTGTGTAAATCAGTTTGTAGTCATATTAAGGCCCTGTTTGGTTCAGCATTTGGAATGCTCATTTGAGCTCTAAAGTCCCTTGGCCAAATGCAAAGCTGTTTGGTTCATTTTTTTGCTCGACTTTGGCGAGATGCAATTGCATCTCCAAGTGGCTTTAAGGACCTTTAGCCCAATGCAGCTCTTGAGGTCCATTGGCAAGTTACATTTTCGGAATGCAACTTCCGGTATTGTTCATCTTTTTGGTGGAGAAACCAATCGGCCACCCGAATAAAAATAAATATATTTATATAAAAACAAATATGTTTATATTTTTATATAATTTTTTTTATATTTTATATAAATATATAAACATATCTATTTTTTTATATTTTATGTTTATATATATTTTATATAGATATAAACATATCCATTTTTTATATAAATATATTTTATGTTTAATAAATAAATATATATATTTATAAATATAAACATATCTATTTTTTTTCTCCTATTGTTTTTATATAAATATATATTTATATAAACATATCTATTATATATATATATGTATTATGTTTAATAAATATATTTTATGTTTATATTTTTATATTTTTTATATAAAAATATGTTTATATAAAAAAATAAACATATTTTTTATTCAAGCAGTTCGGCTGCCAAATTCGGCGGTCCGGTATAAATATATAAACATATATTTTATGTTTAATAAATATATATTTATAAAAAAATATAATAGATATTTAAATATATATTTTATATAGATATAAACATATCCATTTTTTTATGTAAATATATTTTATGTTTAATAAATAAATAACTAAATATATATATATATATTTATAAATATAAACATATCTATTTTTTATATATTTTTTATGTTTAATAAATATATTTTATGTTTATATGTTTATATTTTTTATATAAAAATATGTTTATATAAAAAATATAAACATATTTTTGCTTTTAATTTAATAAAAGTTAATTACAAATGTAAATTTTACCAAACGGTATTTTGGCCAAAGTTGTTTCTTAATGCAAATTTTACCAAACGACATTTGCATTTCGGAAAACCCCCTTTACCCAAAGGTATTTGCATTTTTGCAAATGCATTCCCCAAAAGCCGAACCAAACGGGCCCTAACAAAGATAATCAAATGAGAAAAAATAGTCTTTATACACTTTAAGAATAGTGCATGTTAAATAAATCCTGAACAATCTCACACGTCATTCTATACTAACAAAGGAAAAGCACTGTCACCCGCAACCAATGTGGCATTATTTAAAAAAAAAAGCTGTCATTCCATAATTCAAATGAACTTCCAAGAGACAACAATCTTCTTTTTCAAGGAATAGGAAAATGAAGGAGGTATGTACCCCTAGCTAGTCCAAAAGAACAGACTGATGAAAGAAATGGGCAAAATCCACCGTAAAACCAGTACTCATGATTCAGGACATTCTAAGTCTAAACTTTAAATAATTTGTAACATGTCTGTACAGGAAAACTCTCCAAAAAAATTGCAGCTTAATCACTAAAGTCAAGTTCAAACTGACACCTTATGAAGATCAAGTAGCAAAACACAGGACTTTAGAACTTTTACAGTGAAAAATCATCAAAATTGCTGATCATATCCTGTTTGACTTCCAACATGCAAGACAAAGTACTTTTGAGAAGTTGAAACTGTAAACCTCATGCAAAGGTCAAAACTCAATTCAAGTAGAAGTCCAGTTCTGCGTAATTTATAGCAAGGTATGGCACTAATATATATGTCTTTGCTAAAGTTTGACATTTCTTTTCTGTTAATGCGAAATAAATATGAAGTCCTAATGAAAGAGGAAGAATGCCTTCCAGCTTATTTAGTTGTTGAAAAACAAACCAAAAATACAGCCACAGCAGAGCTCGTAAGCCTCTACAATGTTGAACATTATCAGCAAGCCCACAACAAATAGAATTGAAAGTAAGAACCGCAGAAAGTAGTTGCCAAAAAGTCAAGATGGAGAAACATAGAGAATTAATATGGGTTCAGACGCAAGTATAAGCCATTTCTTTCATAATCGAATTCAGAAATTGACATACAGTAGTCCTTGATCAATGTCTGGTAGAACTTAATCATGCCAATCATACAAATCACAAGAAACAAAGAACATTAAATATATTGAGCTTGAGTTATTTCATGACAAAGCAAAGGGTTAATACATGTATTTGCAATTGATGAATGGCAAGAAATGAAGATCTTCTATAGCATACAAGAAATCAAGATGTATGCATACCAAGTTTGAGGTACAAAAGAGACATTACGGAAAGTGCATGCTGATTTGGAGTTTCGCCATGGGCACTGAGGGCACTTTCCAAAGCAATACATATTCTCCTTATTGCAATTGTTTCCAGACTCTCCTCACTTACGTCATCACTTGGTTGGCTCTCCATATGGAAAGTCTCTTCATTTACTTGTTCATTAATCAAGTCCTTCAAAATACTCGAGGCCTGCGATGCAGCATCAGCCTCACCAACAAGAAGTCCTAAATTAGTATAACCAAGCGCATCAGAAAGCAAACACCGGGATTAACAATATCAAAAGATCAAGTGAACCATCCACAATCTCATTTCCAGTAACTAAAATTAACAAAAGATAAAAGTAGAGTCCTTGAAAGTAAGCTTCCAAGTACATCGACCTAGGCTCCCGAGTGGTAGAGGTTCATTTGTTTATCAGTGAGGGGATAATCCCCTACTTCCACTATCTCAAAAATGATGTCTTAGACTCCTTGATGTACTGCAGTTGCATGAAATTTCAACAGTTTATCGTCTTTAGATCCATCCTCAGGACTCGTAGTCCTTGACCAATCTGCTGAAGAAATGCAACTTTCAAAAGAAGACAGTACCAGCTTGCTTGCTTTCCTGAGAAAACAACAAAACATATCTTCAATTGCTACTCATTTCTTACGATATGCAAAAGAATAGGAACACATTTTCACCTTTCAAAGCCCAATTACGATCAACAAGGCCATAAGGGGAAGATACTGACCTAAAAAAGGTGACAATTACATGTCGCAAAGTCTAACAAAAAGAAAAAAAAAAATCCCAAAGAGCTTAAAAGAGCAGAACTGGATACAGCAATGCATGATTTGCGACAATATACCTTAGGACGCTTGGCCAGGGAGAACTTCAAAAGCGTCTTCAACCCGAATTTCACCGAATCCCAATCCTCCAAGTCGCAAAACCCAAGCAAAACCCCCGAACACTTCACCGTGGACCTCACGCTGGACACGGCCAGCTTCTCCTCCACCCTCGCCAACACCTCCGCCAACACCTCCGCCGCCTCCCTCGCCCTCGCGGGCGCGATCCCCTGGGGCGGCACCGCGGCAGGACGATCACGAGGAACGACATGAGCACCGCGACCTCCGTGGAGTCTAGGGCCTGCAACGAGGACGTGGTCTCGACGGCGGACATGGCGGCGCCGAAGTAAGAGGCGGGCGTGAGGGGGAGGGACTCGGCGTCGAGGATGGCGCGCATGGCGGCGGCGGTGGCGAGGAGGTGGCGGTGCTGAGGGGCGGAGGATTTGGCGTAGCGGTCCATGAGCTGTTGGCAGACGTCGGCGCCGTCTCGCAGCGGTTCGTCGGCGTGGTCGTGCTCCATCTGTTGATCCTGTGGAAGCAACGAGGGTCGCTCTTCCTGTTTCCGTTGTCTGTGCTTTGTGGCTTCATGGCGGCAGCCGGCGGCGGCGGCGGATGCTTCGATTGCCGCCGTGCGGTGGCTTCTCCCGGCTGTGGAATGTTTCGGGGTAAGAAATTCGCCTTTGATGCTTAATCCATGTTTTTTCATATTTTTACGATAACTAAAACTCAAGGGGTCGTTATTTTCTTCACATTTGATCTAATATTGCTTCGCAAAGAACATTTTTTGATTACATTGATTAGGTTTGACTTGTCCCGATTCCTATCATGTTACTCAACTTTCAAAAAACTACAAATAATTAATCTCATAAAAAATCTCAAATTATACATGTTGTAATCCAAATACTCTGAATCTTTTTAATATCACAAAAGATTTTTAATTCATTTTTTATGACATATATATCCTAACTTTGACCAAAAAAAATTACTATCCGCCGTAGTGGCTCAGCTAGGTAAGTCGTAGACTTCCATCGAGGAGATCTAATGTTCAAAGCTCCTGCAACGCAAGTTGCAGAAAGCTAGCTTGAGTCTGCGACTTGCCCTAGGTGGCACGTGTGTGGTGGTTAATACGTATCGCTCCCATGGTTTACCTCCGGGGCTGCGGCCGTGGAGGTTCTTTTTGGGTCACCAAAAAAAAAAAAAATTAAGGTATTTGTCTTGCTATGGACAAATTTAAGGTTTTTGGTGACATAAAAAAAATTAAAGATATTTATATCACAATAATTATAATTTGAGGGCAAATCAAATTTATGGAGCAAAAGTGGTACTTCTGATCTTTCCTTTCAATCATTATTATTTTCTTGTTTTATAATTAAAAGGTGTTAAGATTTCAACGAGAAGTTTTCTGTTTTCAATTTCATCTTAGGTATGCTAAAGTATTCTCAAAGGAATTCTAGTGATATGAAAAACAAACTAATAAAATGAACATATGAAGAAGGGTTATTATTGTGATAAGAAATGACATCACAAGATTCTTTTTGGAGAAAACAAAGCATCGCTTTTTAATAGGAGTATACACGGGAACCGCACTGAATCGACTAGTTTTGGTTATTCTCGATTCCAAATTTTTGGAATAGGAATAATCAGACCAATTCCTAATTCCATATGAGAATCAAACTGCTCGGAAGATATGTCTTTTTTTTTTTTTTTTTTTTTTTAAATACCCTCTTATTTTAAAGAGTAAAGAAAAGGAAATTGCCAAAATCCTAAATTGAAACAGTCTAACCTAGGAATTAATCTAGTTTCCAGTTCTAAAGTGAAATCGGCCCAACTCAGGAATCAATCACCTTTCCGTTTTAATGATATGCAAGAAAGGATAGAAAAGAATAGAAAACTTTATATTTTATGGCAAAGTTGATTTGAGAACCTGCGGTAAGTAAGTAGCCAAGAGAGAGGAAGAAAGGGAGGAAAAATAGAGAGAAGAAGAGGAAGAAATGAATCCCAAAAGCCAACAAGAGGTGCTTCATTTATGTGTTACCAAAATCGTATACCTATTGCGATATATTTACATTGAATATAAATTATACATTACCATGATGCCCTTATGTATGTAAAAAGAAATAAAACCTAGAAAATAAAACCAACACCACTCAAGTAATGTAACACTCCCCTTAAACTAGAGCGTATAGGTCACTCATACCCAACTTGGAACAACTAGTAACGAAGACAGGACAAAACAACACTTTAATAAGCATATCAACCAATTAATCTCTAGAGGCAATATAAAGAGTAGTAACCAACTTCTGCTTCACAACATCACAAATAAAGTGACGGTCAACTTCTATACACGTAGTTCGCTCACGAAAAATAGGATTCCTAACAATATAAATAGTTGCTTAATTATCACACATCATATCATAAGTTGATTAATAGAAGGGATTTCAACCACAACAATTTAGTCACAATATGTGCCATAGCATGATATTAGGCCTCCACAATAGACTTAGGAATAGTTGTCTATTTCTTGCTCCTCCAAGTAATCAAATTACCACCAAGAAAAGTGCAATGCCTAGTCATGGACTGATGATCACATGCTAACCCAGCCCAATCAACATCAGAATACCATTAGGTTTATAAATCAGCCCCTTATTAGGAGAGCCTTTAAAGTACCAAAGATGCGATAAAAAGCGACCCAACGAGCGTTCTTTGGTAACTCCTTTAATTGAGTTACCACACCAATAACAAAGGAAATATCTAAATGTGTAACAATGAGATAAATTAACTAATTAGCTTGAATATCATGAATATCCTTGATGTTTATCATTAGTATCATCTCCGATATGATTTCTAATTAATACGCAATCGCTCATTCTTTTTTAGGATTTTCTTTTATTTAAATGAAATTTATTTTTGCATGAAATGCTATGCAATGACATGCCAAAATGCCTAACTAAAATGACATGTAACATGCAACGTATCATGCGAACCATATGTCACAACATGATCTAATGACAATGTAATTATCCTAATATGTCACGCACTCAAATGATCCTAAACATGCAATGACTAGATGACGAAATGACCTAATTCTAAGTTACATAGGCATGATATTTTTTATTTCTTCTTTTCCTTTTTTTTTTATAGAATTCGAAATTAAAATTGCCTAATAATTGAACATGCAATTAATGAAAAGAAAATCTAACATCCTCAATTAATGTTTTTGGTGTTTTTATTTCAAAAATTCAGAATTAATAAAATGCCTAATCTAAATATGCAAATTATCCTAAAACAAGCAATATTCTAACATGAACCTAATCTAACTCAGTATATATATATTTTGGGTTTTTGTTTTACGGAAATAAAATCAATTCAAACAATACGACGGCAAATCAGGCAATATATGATTGATATCCACCAAATAAATTGATGAATCGTATCTCGCGCATGAGATTGAATTGACCAATTCTAACAAAATCTTGACCGTGAGATCAGATTGGCGATTTTTCCGCGCGATTGTGAGTAATATTCCGGGCGTGAAATCGGATTATCAATCGTATGCACGTTGTGAAATTAGAAAGATTTCCTAATTTATAAGGCTATTCGAGATTACGGATATGATAGCATATCGAAAATTTCAATCATGTGCATCGACGAATATTTCAAATAAGAAAATGGAATTTTCGGAAATCAAAATAGATAAGATTTTCACTTGGCTTCCGAATTCCGATCCTCAAATGGCTACTCGCGACGCAATGTGGTGGTGCTCAGGGAGGCTCACAGGATGGCTACTCGCCAGGGGGCTTTGCGTGCCGCCCTTGATGATTGCCTGATTCAACATATGCGCATAAACCTCGAGAAGCAATTTGCGAAACGATAACTTTTGTTGTTGTAGCGATAGCAAGGCTTACCCGAGAGACCTAGAGAACCACAATGGGGAGATGCTCCAAATTTCAATAAAATAAGCGTGCGAAATCCTCCCTCCTTTCAATGTATACGTCCAACCCTGACCTAGAGAACCACAATGGGGAGATGCTCCAAGATTTTAGTGACTCAGATGCTTGCTGAATTTTGACCGAGCTCAATCACCTCGCTGGAATTCGTTGGCAACGCGAGTATTGGTGCAAATCGTCTGGGCGCGATGAAACAAACCCGAGGATCGGGCTGATTGGGATGGGTGACATGAGCAGTGGCTACTGGCGTTGCGGTAGCAACGGGGTCGTGGCCAGGAAACAACCAGCTCGGTTCACGGATGCGGGGCAGCAGCGATGGCGGCGTTCGGGTAATAGTCGGAACAGCAACTACGAGGGGCGGAGTTGCAGTGACGTCATCGATGAAGGGGCTGCGGTGGCATCATCAAGCGGTTGAGTAATAACTCAACAGGGTGGCAGCTCGTTGACAATGTATCGCAGACGATGAAAGCACCGCGGCAGAAGTGTTGGCATGGGTCTTGGCCAAGAAGACTCGCGCTCTTTCCTCTCTCACGTGTCTCTCTCTTTCCCGTATCGAGAATGCCCCCCCTTTTTTTTGTCCTGTAACGAATCCATTTATAGTGAAAGGGTGTAAACCATCGAGGAAAGAAAGCACATTTTGTTTCTTCTGTGCATGCTTTGAAATATATTCTATTTCCTTTTCTCTTCCTCATTGACCGAATTGACCGAATGCCTTATTTGCAGGATATTGACACATAAATTTTGGTGACTCCGTCATTTATTTATTATGTAGAAAAAATTAGAGATTAATTTTTAACCCCTAAACAAAAATATTAGAATTAAATTATCTAGCATATGATTTTAGGAGCATTTTCTTATTATTATTCCGTTTGCATTGGATCGGCAACTAAATGAGTTCTGAGCTCAAAGCCCACGGTAATGAAAATTCGGTTGAACTTGTTGTTCATGTAAGCCCATTATTCATTTAATAAGGTTGAAATCGATATATGCTCTTCACGTGCAATGCTTCAAGTTAGGAAATATAACGAACAATATTATGATGATCTTGAGAATTCATATATATTCACATGGTTGAATGAGAAAAGGAAAGAAAATGTCAATTAGAGGAAGTGGGTCGTCTGGAAAGTATAAGGAAATAACAAAGTGGGAAAGGAAATAATAAAGTATTGTTGATTTGGTGAGTCACAAGAAAACAAAATAAAAAGGGTAGATTGGCGAAGAGCAGGAGATGTGCGCATCATGAAATAAAATAAAGACGAAACTTGCTTCTCACGATTAGAAGTTGGAGCAATATTCAGTCAATAAAAGAAACAGGAAATAAAGAAGAATCGGCTTATATATGCATGATATGCAAGGATCAGAAGAGGGAAAGTGGATTTTGGGCTTTCCTTTTACCAGCCCTAGCCGTTCCCCATTAAAGGAGAGGACCCTTTTGGTAAGCAAAGGAGAATCGCAGAGAACACATTAGAGAAAACACGCGAGAATCGAGAGAGGAGAGGGAGCTTCGCCAAAAGCTCTTCACGGCCGAGACACCCTTAGCCAGCGCCTCTCCTTGCCGAACAACGCCCCTGCGATCTCCACTGGTGCTACTGCTTCCCGAATGAGTTTGCCGTCAAAATCTTGACGCCAACCAGCGTCAACGAGGCACCAGACTTCGCTGCGTCAACTTGAACAAATGCAATGTTGGCGAGTCACAGAGTCTGGTCTTCGCGGTTCTGGTTCCCTCGAAGTGCAGCCCCAGCAAAGGAGTCCATGACGTCCACAAAAGAAACTAAGAGAAAGAGGCCACACAATTGAAGACATGGCCATACACTGAATTGAGGGAAAAATCGTGAGGGGAAGCTTCTGTACAGAGTGTTCGTGAAGGTGAGAGTAAATAAAGAGGCTAAAAAGGCCACACTTAGCCCACGGTTGGAAGAGAGCTCCACATACTCGCGAAGTTGACCCACTTGCCGATTCTTCACAGCATCAGGAATCGCAACACCTCCTATTGCCGATTGAGGAGTCCCATATGAAAAGCCAGGTTCGCCAAACCCATCGATACCACCAGTAGCCTCGTGACGAGCTGCAGCTTCCGAAGGACAAGTTGTTCTGATTTGCCCCTGCTAGATCGATGCCGACCTTGACGATGTTGCAGTCCACCGCCCATGGACGTCGCTGCTCCTGTTGTCCACTGCATTGATGAGGGCTGACCTGACTGGGATCCACAACAACGACGAATCCCCTCCATCGGCAAATAAGTTGGTGCAGTCAATCTGCAACACTTGGCTTTCTTCTCTGCAGTACCCTCCACGCCAAGATTGAGACGGCCACAGCACAGCACACACAAAAATCGGAGGTCGGCAATTCAGAGTTCTCGGAGCACGTTGATCAAAACACGTGAGAGAGAGAGAAGAGGGGTCCTTTGGCCAAGGCTTGGTCGAAACACCGCTCGTGCTATCCCTTTGCTACGGAGCCAGGCGACGTTAAGCACCTGTCGCCGCGAGCCCCAACCTCAACGACTAAGCCTCTGACCCGATACACACGAGCTCTACGCTCACCATTAAGTTCCAGCAATTCCAGGCGTGGTTCTTTTGCTGAAAGCATTCACGTTGAATATTCCACTTGCTACATGAAGACAATTCTACTTGCTGCATGAAGAAGATCCATTGACTTTAACTTGAAAAAAGGCCACCTGTTCTACCGCGCCTACAAATCATCCGCGAGCGTCTTCGTCCAACCCTGATCTCCACCGGCGGCAAGAGATTTGTTATCAAAGGAACACCACCATTACAGCATACAACGTTCTTGATTCAAGCAGCCACTTTGAAGTTTCCATTTTTGCAGGCTCATTGAACTGTGCCAGCTTCAATCGTGAATCTCCGTGCCGCCATTGCTCACCACCATCCGTCGCCTTTCACCGTCAAGGAGCCAGTTGCAATCCCAATCCAACTGTGCTTGGTGTAAGTTTGGAAAGAATATCCTCAAATTAGGTAAGATGCACATGTCTAGTATATTTGGATATTTTATTGCCTAATATATATCTATTTATATTTAGTGTTCATATCCATGGATGATAGACATAACTTTCAATTAGGACTTATTTCCTAATCCACAACCGCATGTCAATTTTTGATTTAATCTATAAGACTTTAGATGGAATAATTAATCACGCTGGAATAAAATTGATATTTTGATCTTTAAGGCTTAAGATTAATTTATCGATTTTATTAGCGAAATAATCAATTTTGATTTAGATATTGTTTCCTAATTCGGACGATGTGTGATATCTTTGATTATTCTGAATGATTTGGTGTTTATCTTTTAATTGTTTTATTTATCCCGAAAATACAAAAAGATTGCATTTGCTTATTATGTAGATTATATTTGATTTCGTATATAGAATTGCATGATAGAATAGTTAGATACATTTTTAATTATATTAGAATGCATGTTTAGATGATATCTAGGTTAGATAATATCTTGAATTTAAATTGCATGTCGAGATAAATTTCTAAGTTAAGATAGGATTCATATTAGTCTATTTCCTAATTTAAAATAGATAATATCTCACTTTAGTTAGATTTTTATTGTTAGTAATTTTTAATTACGAATTTTTATAAAAAAATACAAAAATGTCATGTGCATGTCATATAGAATTAGATTCATGACATGCATGCCATTTAGTGATTGGTGTTAGGTCCATTTAATTAGAAATTGCCTATCATTAGAATTAGGTCATTTAGTTATATTGCATCGCATAAAGCATGATTCTCATTAATTAAATAAAAAAAAAAAGAAATTATGTGTTAATTAGAAATTATATCTAGAGTTGTTGATGTGAATTCTAATCTAACCACGTAGATGCTTTCGTTGCTACAAGATAAGTCCCGTAATTTATTCATTGCTTTTCCTAGATGTTAAATTGGTGGTTTGCGCACCCCCATGATCACCTCACATGTTAAGGAAATAAATTTAAAATCAATTCAAGCTGCTTGCAAAACATTTTTGAAAATAAAAAGAAATGGTACCGAAAGGGCATTAGAGAAGTCTAGTGTAACCAAGTTCCCGTATCCAAAGTCCATGGTTCGCAGAAGTAAAATAATTCTCTTATTACTTTACTGAGGTTTCTAATCGACCTACCATAAACTGATTAGTGGCGACTCCTAGATAAAATCCATTTGCATGTTAAGAAATTTGAACATAAGTCACGAATTGGTATGAGCTTAGGAGAACTTGAGCTAAGTTAGACTTAGTAGTCCATTAGCCTAATTTTAGTGGTGCACCCGAAATTTAGGTCGCGACATGGGGATATATCTTTTTTACAAATCCATGTGCCCGTAGTGTAGAACGTACCCAACATTCCCTTCTCATGTTGATCTACCGAATTTCCATATGCTTGTATCTTTCCACATAGGGCCATGCATCATGAATATTCTCTGCCGATATTATTTCTTTAATCCAAATACCGGCCCACAAATTGATCGAGTATTGCCAAAAATTCAAGATCGTAATAGACTTTTCCTAGATTCCGAACCTTGCAAAGATGAGCTCGCAATATCTCCTTCCTATGCTTGTCCTCACTGAATATATGAAATATTCACTGAATACTAGAAGCATAATATAAATCTTTTCCAAAATATATCGAATTGCCAACTCATAAAATTGTAGCTCATCCGCTGCTAATCAAATGCAAAAGTGATAAACAAATAGATAAATGCAACTAAAATTATATGCTATACAATTTTAATTCTATTTTTTTAGGGGTTAAAAATTAATCCATGATTTTCAATGCAATAAATGGATGACCGGATCGCCAAAATTTAGGTGTCAACAACAAATTACGCCATGACGTTGCTTCCTTAAAGATGACCTTTTAATTACTATTGTTTTAGTCGAAAACCTTTTAATTGCACCTTTTTTATTACTGTTGGCACGGTAATTTTTGAACTCAACAAGGACTGCCCAATCAACCATGCAACGAGGGGACAATTTTTGCGACGAGAAACGTGCATGCATGCATTGACTATGGGAGTCTCCGGAGACAATTATATGTTCCTACCGACATTGAGAATCCGATCTCCATGATTGGCAATTTGCTTTTGCATGGGAAAATTATCCAAAAAATTCTAAATTTATTACACTTTTACCAATTTAGTCCTAGATCTTTTAATTTGTAAATTGAGTTCTAAACATTTTTACTTCTTACCAATTCAACTGTAAACCTTTTCATTTTTTGCCAATTAAACAATCCGGCCAATTTTGACTGGAAATTACTAACATGAATAGCCAATGCTGACGTGGTACTTTTTTAATAATATTTTGAATATATTATGGTTTTTTTTTTTTTTTTGCAACTCGCCCGTGGCTAGCAAGAGTTGGCTGGCAACTCTTGTCTACCCTGGATCCAAAAACCCAAAAATAAAGCAAAAAGTTTTAAAAAAAAAAAAAAAAAAGAAAGAGAAAAAAATCATCTAGAATGGTGGAGTAAAGCTTTTGTCCAACTCTTCTTACCTAGTTTTTCTCTTCTAGGGACAATAGTCTTTTCTATTGCTCTAAGTTTGCTGACCATGTCTCAGATTTAGATTATTATACAGTTTATTGAAGGCAGAGTCCATATTCCATGATCCTTGTAAACTTCAGCAGCTTATGAAGTTGTCTAAAAAATAAGTAGATTCACTTTTTTTGGGACAAATATGTTTTCCCCTCTTTCTTTTGACTTCAATTGTAACAAATTACTATTCTTTTAAAAAATATTCAAGGGCTACGGCCACCAAGACCCGATTATGTGGAGGCCAATGAAATACCCTACAATCCTACAAATTGGTTAAGTCCAATTCTCCGCCCCCTAACTTGATATAGTTTGCGCGCCATTGGTGGTATCATATAAGTTGACATAAATAATGGAAAAAGTTATCCTATTAAAGTTGTTAAAAAATATATATACATATCATATATGTCGAGTTTGGGGTCTAATGTCAATGGACAAAATAATAATATCTTAAGACTTTTCAGGACAATAATTGAATTGTACAACTGTGGAAACTGAAATATTTGCACCATGGTCTATCCCGTTCATTAATGGGTGCTTGTACATTAGCATATCTAAGCATATCTAAGTCTCTATCGATGTTGACAGATGTTTCACCAAGTCAACTATACAACGCTCTTTTTTTAGATAAAATTACCAAAGTAAGTTCTAAATCGATTGTATTTGTATCAATTAAGCCGTAAATTTTTCAATTATACCAATTCAATTCTAAAAAATGTGGATTTTTTAAAATTTCATAAATTATCTACGTGAGCGCCAATTGTACCACGTAGAATGGCCAATGGGCACAACTGATATTCATATCAACAATTTTCTATCAAAATTAGCCAGTGAATTTAATTGGCAAAATTTGAAAACATGTAGGACTCAATTGATATAGTTGAAAAGTTTATGATTAAATTGACACCGGTGCTATATATATAGACACACGCACAAATGTCTTTGTTTTTGGCTCCTAGAGAAGTCCAATAGTTATTAAACTCAAATATTTAAAAAAATTATAAAAATATTATATGAGAACTATTGTGGCAAATGAAATTTCAAGTGCTTGTAATTTTTTTTTTTTTAAAGTCCAATTATGCGCGTAAATATTGAAAAAAACTTTTAACTGTTTAAATAGTCATCGTCGAAAGAGGTTGAAATTTTCCAATTACAGGATGAGTCATGGAATCGTAGCGAGGAGGGGTTTTGTACTTTGGCTTTGCTTTGGCCTAACATGGCCTCTTTTATCTCAGTTCCATGTTATAAACGTGGACACCAACCGAAGAAAAATCAAGGCACGTAAAACAAAAGTTGACTTAGACCAAACAACAATGGTTCCACGGACCACGTCATGCACAAGACCTAAGCAAAACATAATCTTCTATGCATGTCAAATCAGATTAATGTCGAGTCGTTGAGGGTTGTTTTAATACCGTCAATCAAAGCAGTTATATTCAACACGCAAGTTTAAGAGCTTTGAAAATTCCAGGTTAATTTTAAGTAATGAATTCTAAGCATGGAATCTCGTCACTTACCTTGAAATCTTCCTTGACTACAAGAAACCATGTTGATTGGAACAATTTTCCGTTCTATGTTTCAATGCTCTTGAAATTTCGAAAGCTATTATATTTTTAACAATTTTCGACTGTCATCAATTTGTAACCATTTTTATCTGCCATTACTTTATTACAATTTTATACTTCTAACGGGGTTGGAGTAAGTATCTTAATTAGACAAATAAGAAAATAGTCAAATCTCAATCACCTCTCCTTTCGAGCTTCTAATTAAAGATAAGAGATTTCTCAAGCCCTAATTAGTCAACTAGACTATTAGAGATATATTTAAAATATTCTATGATTCTATATATTATTATATGGTTATGTATATTTCCTTTGATTGGTCTTGATTTGTTACTTTAGATAGTTATTATATAAAGCCTATAAATAAGCTCGTGTATTCTTTATTTGATGTTCTACAAAATATTACATCTTTCCGTCATTATGATTCTCGACTTGGATGAAAAAAAATCAACTCCTCAAAAGTAGAACCTCGTCAGTTTACTTGCCTACCCGCCTGAAACGTTATTAGTAGACTACACTATGACGTCGCTTCCCTAAAGGTGATTCGATTTTTGACCTTCTAATTACTGTTTTTTCGGTCGAAAACCTTTAATTGCACCTTTTTATTACTGTTGGCATGGTGATTTTTGAACTCGACAAGGACTACCTAGTCAACCATGCAACGAGGGGACAATTTCTACAATGATAAACACGCATGCATGCATTGACTATGGGAGTCTCTAGAGACAATTATTCCTTCCTGCCGACACTAAGGACCCGACCACCATGATTTGGCAATTTGCTTTTGCGTTCATAATCTAGAACGCGGAATTTATGCTAAAGAGCTTCTTTGAATTTTTGAAATCCCTCTTTTCTTTTTGTGATAGAAAACTTTCCACTTGGATGTTTTATCGTGTTCAAAAGAAATGTCAATCTTTCATATCTACATCATGTTTACATGAAAGTCTTTACATATTGCACTACGGACGTATTAGTACATGCGTTAATGCAGCTGAGAGTCGATTCGGACACCAATGAGAGTAAGCGCGGGCTGGGTTGAAGATCTCCATTCAATTGGCGAATGTGTCAAATGCGGTAAAATTATCATATTAGGTAGATAGAATATGATTTTTGGCATATAAATAATAT
Organism: Eucalyptus caleyi; assembly: GCA_014182885.2. Lineage (NCBI taxonomy): Eukaryota > Viridiplantae > Streptophyta > Magnoliopsida > Myrtales > Myrtaceae > Eucalyptus > Eucalyptus caleyi. The sequence goes on from CM024476.2 coordinate 23,958,232, forward strand.
GAGTCGAAATGTATACTATGACCCCTCTTAAATTTTGAGACCCATGTTCTCCCTTAAGTCTAATCGTGGAAACCCATGACCCACATGTATTTAAATTCTCTATTCCTCTGTCTTCCAATTCGATTTACATGTTTCTGATATTGATATTTTCTAACTTTATTTTGATCTTAAATGCACATGCCATCACCTAATGAGAGGAGCATGGATTAAAAGACAATGTGAATAGATGAGATCCGCCGCTTATTTTGAAAAAAATCATTTTTATGCTTTGTCAATTTCTTGACATTAACTCCTTTCCAATCTCTAAACCTTCCAATGTCCTATTAAAAAGTCTAAACCATTCAATGCTTTTCCATAGCGATATTGATCATTAGTATTCATTTGAAAGCCTACCCCTTTCTTGAGTCATGGAAAAATTACCTCTATAGCTTGCCACCTATTTTATTTTAAATTAAAATTTAAGTTCATTTTTTTCGTAGTGACATGCAATTATTAAACTAATGATAATTATAAAATTGACAATAAAAATCTTTCTAAATATCACTATTTAAATAAATTTTCACTATCGATTACATCTATAGTCATAAATCAAACCTAAACCTAAGTGATTAAAGAAATATAGCCAGATGGAAAAATAAATCATCTTACCTTATAGTGATGGCCCTCTCATTGAACGCGGTCCAATTCGCATTCTCTGACCCAACCAAGTTGCAAAAGCTAACCAACAGTCAATGTCAACTTAGTATCAACTTCACTTAGTTCCCAAAATTCAGTCCCTTGCATTGCATAAAACGAACCATTTTTACTAAACTTTTATTGCGAGTTGAGAGAGAGAGAGAGAGAGAGAGAGAGAAGAAGGAATGGCATGACATTGAACTGTCGATTCTATTTATTGATTTGATAATAAAGTAAAGAAAGTAACTACTAGAAGTAATGGTCCACCGAGATACAGGTACTTGTCGGATTCCGCTTAAAGCACCCCTTATTTTTTGTTCTTTTTCGGTTAGTTACTTAAGGTGTGTTTGGTAACACTTCTGTTTCCAGGAACAATTTCTAAATATAAAAATGCACTTGGTAATTGCACACAATTTATATTCTTGGGAAGGAAATGCGTTTGGTAAACTTATATAAATTTGTTGTTTCTTTTAATTTTTTAATATTTTTATTATATTTTTCCTGTTTTTCTTCTTTCTTTTTCTTTTTTCTTTCTCTCTCCTTCTTCCTCTTTTGTGGCCGGTCGCTGGCAACTAACTGGGCAAGGTCCGGCGAGCTTGCTAGAGCCTTATCTAGCCAAGGCGAGGGTTGGTGAGCTCGCCGAAGGCTTGCCTAGCCCCCACGAGGCTTAGCCTCACCAAATCTAAGCGAGGTCAAGCCTAGTCAGTGGCCTCGCAAGCATCACAAGGCTCGACCTTGCCTAGGTAGCGCGAGGCTGAGCCTCGCCGTGCCTTGCCCAGCCATGGCGAGGCTCGGGTCGATGAGTCTTGCCATGGCTTGGCGTCTCCAAGGGCCATCAACACTCCGGCGAGGTCGTTGGCCCTCATCTGATCGGTTGCTGATGTCGGCCATGGCCAAGGCCAGCAACCGGCCAAAAGAAAGAAGAAGAAGAAGAAGAAAAAAAGCAGAGAGAAAAATATATTCTAGAAATTATTTCCAGAATAAGAAGTTATCTTTTCTACTTCTTTGTTTTCGTTCCAAATTTATTCTCCTAACACATTTTTTTTCTTCCTATGAATAAAAATTTTACCAAACAAGTTTCTTTTCTTTTTTCGTTAACAAAAAAAAAAAACAAAAATAATTGTTCCAAGGAATAGAAACGGATTTTAACAAACATGCCCTTAGTTTACAAGATTTGATTTCCAATTTTAGTGGAAGTCTGCCAATTTAGAAATTAGGATTTACGAAGTTGCAGCAGATCTACTAGTTTGCTTTGCTGGTTTTGTAATTGTAATAGCGGGCATCGAATCACCCATCTTTGAAGTGGACACTTCAATTTTCATTGTGGGATGTTAAGTGTCAACTTCATCAATATTCACTCGGCCCCCACCTCTCAGATCTCAGGCGGAGCAGACAAAACCATTAAGCTTTCGGTTTCGGTTTCAATTTGTTTGATTCTTTTGACATTAACCTAAGGTCGTTTTGGGCATTGACCATTGATGGAATGGAAGTAGTCCGCTGATGAGGTATGATGAGGTAGTAATCCAACATTTGCAACAAACAATGACTCGACATGCAAGTTTCTCCAGAGAAATTTTGCAGGTAGACATACAAGTTTCTCTTTCATTATTTCTCAAAGATGGGAAAGATGAAATTGGCCGACCATCATCCACACTAAAGACAAAAAATTGGCAAAAAATTGGCATCTGTTAAGAGAAATTCTTGAGTAGCAACATATAACAGGCCGAGCTCATGAACAAAAGACATCCAGAGCAAGAAGGTGCCACTTCGCACATCTCGCCATTCAAACAAATGAAAAGCTTCCATAATAGATTCTCTCCCTTGCAGTGGCCAACACATCGTTATTGTGTGAAGAGGAAAAAGTTGCAACATTGTCTCTTTGAATAACAAAATGGAAAGAGATAGCATGAATTCAAACACCAAACCACAAGCCATTGTCTTTAGGCTTTCCCCACTAATTAGTTCACAATACCCAATTACTGCACTGCATAACACTCGTTTTTTTGTTCATATTACCTATACCTTCAGTTCCAAATGTGAGCGAAAGAGAAACTTCGAAGCAACATTTAAGAGTTCTGCTGCAAGGATTACCCAATGAAGCACTACTTCTTTCAAGAACTAATTTAATTAGAACACAACAAACCATTTCTTACTCTCTCTTGTGCCGGTAATCAGTATCTAGAAGTACTGGATAGAGATCATTACCAGATGTTGACAAAGCGGTTCCAGTCCATGGTCCTTCAACAGACATACTCTTGCTGATATTCTCACCAACTGCCTGAAGTTCGTCACCTCTAAAATGCTTCCTCATGGCCTCAATTTTCTCCTCAGTCATGATAGCGCCCGCAGAGTCCAGCACTGGAGCAGCAACCTTGCCTTCAAGCATGCTAACCACAGATGACATTGGCGGCCTGAGTGCTGGAGTCACATTAGTACACATCAAAGCTACCTTTATCAATGCCAGCGCCTCCTCTTTGTTAAAGTGAGAACCAAGCCTCGGATCAACTAGTTCTATCAAATTCTCTCTCTCCTTCAGAAAGTGTGCCTAGATACAGAAATGTGAAGTGAAGGTATTTCCCTTTCAAGCTTCAGGTATTGATCAGTTGCAAAATATGCTCTAAATACTGAAACAGGAAGAAGTATATTATCTCCCTTGATAATTACGCGGCAAATGCAGTTGATAAGCGCCTGCTAGTTCTAGGGTATAAATGGATAAAAAGAATCGAATGAGTCAATACAAATCCAACATGATTTTTTTTACCGATTTTAAATAAAAGATACTAGACTACAACATCACTTACTAATGGTTAACTAGTTGCCAAGAAATCACCTACACCACTTTAAAAACGCCAGCTATTGTCGATTTTTATCAGCACAAATTATTTGTCAGTGTCATTACAAGAAACGGCAGACTCGTCTTTCAATGTTCTTGATTATGCAACTCAGGCAACAATCAGATTTAACAAGGACTAATAATGATTGTTTGCTCTAATGATTGCTCACTCAAAGCAAAACAAAATCTAACTTAAGGAGTCAATTATATGAATGTGAAAAAGTTATACCTCAATCGAAAGTATATGGATATTTTGGTCAAGACATGGTCTTGAAAACTTTTTAATTTAACAGTAATTGCCAAAATTCAATAGTAGTCGAAGGACTTGCTTGGCGCTAATGAAACTACAGGGAGTATGAATGTCAAGCATAAAAACATAAAGACTAAAACTGAACTTTCGAGATCCACCCTAAATTATGGGGTCAACTTCCCCAAATTTCAAGGAATAGAATTTTCTTCATTCCAAAAAAAGAATAAAAAAAAAGAATCTACATGAAAATTCAGAGTAGACCAACATGATAAGAAGAATTGGATTAATTTGAAACAACAAATTGCACTTAACAGCATGACAATTCGTTAAGCAAGTTTCAATAGCTGTTAACTGTGAAACTCCTTTGCAACCATTGAAAGTGCATGTGAGGATTTAAATACAGATATGATCATAATTGAAATGATAGAGTTGATTACCCAATCGAGTAGATTAAAGCATTCCTCAGTTCTTTGGGAGCTACTGTTGCTCTGGCCATTAACAACTTCTAAGGCAACAACGCCAAAACTATAGATGTCGGCTTTGTCAGTGAGGTAACCATGCATTGCGTACTCCGGTGCCATATATCCACTGCACAACAAGAAAAGAGCTTGTGTTTGCAACAAGGTAACTGCCTTAAATAGCACATGCTTAATATTCCTAAAATTCAAAAGAAAGAGTCATTCCTAAATGTGATGCTATGGTCTAAAAAGTAGAGGAAAAAAATAAATGCATCCTAATATATTCTAATATCATTTACCAAGAATATTTCAGATAAAAAAAAAAGATCACTGTTGTTCTTTATAAACTTTTTTTTTTCTGGTTTGAAATATAAGTATCATTTATAAGATGACGTACATGAGCTTAAGGGCATTTCCCAGCATTACAAAGATATCTAAGAACGTGCAAAAATGGAGTGAGGGAATCTCCATATAGTGCCCAATATTAGATTTATTTGGGAAGGCCTAAAGTTTTTGTAATGTGAAGCTCACCCTGTAACAAGTTTACAAATTTTAGCCACGATGATGGGTACATCATTTGACTTGTTTTGGAAATGTCTATAGTTACGTTTATAGTTCTTTTTGTTGAATGAACGTTAGAGTTAGTAGAATGAACTTACAATTTTATCTTTTCCCTAATTAATCACATTCCTTTCAAAAACAAGTTGACTTTTCACACGCATTAATGCAAATATCTAAAACATGTGAACATGCTTATCTATGTTTTTCCATGTGCATACAATAGAAACATGGGCGAATTTGCTATAATACTAAGTTATATTCAAATTAACAATTACATAAGTCAATATCAGAGTATCATTACTTAATGGTAGAGTATGACACAATTTACATTTTTTTCCTAATTAATGTAAAGAGTGGTGGGACAGTCATAAAGCTTTGTGGTTAAGCCGAATTTGTTGAGCACCATGCTTTGGGATGATGTGAATCCACCACAAAGCTGCATTAAACTCACTTTTCTTAAATCATAATATATGTTTCTATTGCATGCTTTTATGTTGTCACTGGCTCCTACTTAGGTTAACAGGAACAAAAAGCAAGAAACTTACTAAGTTCCAGCAATCTTGGTGCTAATATGTGTTTTGTCCTCCTCATCAAGCTTTGCTAAACCAAAATCTGATATTTTAGGGTTGAGATCCTTATCCAGTAAAACATTAGTAGCCTTAATGTCTCTATGCACAATCTTCATCCTTGACTCTTCATGAAGATATGCCAATCCCCTGGCAATACCCACGCATATCTGGTGTCTTGTCCACCAATCCAACTTTAACTGAAATTCTTCAGGACCTTCAATTGTATCAGAAAACATCAAAGCTGCTTTACTGCCATGTCATTAACAGAAGTCAATGAAGCACAATGTGATATCGAATTACCAAATAAAGCGCGAGCAAGACTGTTATTTTCCATGTACTCGTAAACCAGCAAAAGTTGATTTCCTTCAATGCAGCATCCATAGAGTTTCACAAGATGTGGATGCTGAAGAGCAGAAATCGTCCCAATCTCAGTCAGGAACTCATTATTTCCTTGTTGTGATTCGGATGAAAGCTGCTTCACTGCTATAGTGGTGCCATCTGACAGAAAACCCTGCAATTCAACTTTGGCATCAGATCTATCTTGTGAAAATTGAGTTACATTGAATGCTGCTTTCTACATATCTTCTCTCTTGGGAATTGAGGGAATTTGGTTAGCCAATTTTCCAGCATACCTTGTATACAGAACCAAAACCACCTTCTCCTATCTTATTGGCAGCATCAAAATTGTTTGTGGCAGCTTTAATCTGTCGCAAGGTAAATAAACGAATTTGCAACGCTAGACCCTTCAAATCTGCAACACGTTTTGGAACTTCTATGAATTTGGAAAAGTCAACAGTTAAAGTATGTAATCCACTATCTAACAAAGACGTATCAATTCCTTCTCAATATTCCAGAAAACATTTTTGTGACGTTTTGGTCTGAGCAAGTTCAGTAAAGAATAGCTTAGCATCTTGAAAATTATTTTCTAGGGAAGTTTGGCATCAGTTGGCAGTATGTATTCTTGAAAAGTAAAATGAGATTGTCCCCAGGGTATTTAATAGTTAAGGAAAATAAAAATCATACAGAGAACCCCCTTGGAAACGTAGGGTATGGTTTGTATGTTTTAATTTCTCATGCACGTGAAGTTCTGGCAGCTATTTTTGGTGTCTTGAAACGTAGACTTTGTGTATACACACACACACACATCTGAGAAACAATCTACCGTCTCTCCCTATAACTATCTATTCCTTCATTTTTCGGATTTCTAAATAAAAATTTAGTTCATTGAGCAAACCAAATGATTCTATGACCCTTTAGCTGTATATCACCTAATAATAATCTTTGGCTTTTTGCGTTGAATCAAATTCCCTATGGAATGCACAAATGTCATGCATCAACAGTTTTATGGGAACTGTAAATCTAGATGGAGCATTAATGATCCATTGTCATTACACTTTCCACAACCAGGAAAGTAAGAAGAAGAAGAAGAAGAAGAAGAAGGATCATGTGCCAACAGTTTGACAGGACAACTGTGCAATTTAGCTGAAATATAAATGAAGCAATGTGACTATCCTCCCTCTCCACCAGAATACAGAAGGGGGAAAATGTATTCAGAGTGCATAACATTCTCATATTTCTTCACAAATACACGTGGATTAAATAGCGGAGATTCCAGGTAAGCAACTACCTTGTGCCATTTTATCTTTACGTCCAAGGCATCCTCTCCACCAAAGGATAACCAGGATAAGGAAGACTACAAAACTATAGCAGCCAGAATCCCAGCCACTGTGCCAGCAGATATGCTGGCCGGCGGATCAAAGCCTGCCGGGGATCAAAGCCTGCAATGAAGAAAGAACAAACAAATATTTAACCAAAACTGTTCAGTTAAATGGGGTAGACGTAAATGCAGAAAAATATCTGTAGCTTCTCGTTGAACACAAAGAAATTGATGGAGAACACAATAATTGAGAATTAAGAGGACATAAAACTGCCCAGAGTACTCCACAGAAACTATCAGATAATTGAGCATGGGAAGATATCATCATGGAACATGTAATACCAAATACAAAGGGAAAAAGAAAAACAAAAACAAAAACAAAAACAAAAAATTATACTCTTCATTCTCAAGGCTGTACTGTATTATACAGGCACAGTGGTCGTAATCCATAGCAGAAAAGTGAACAAGGCTATCAATTCATATTCAAATGGAAGGATTAAAGATACATAGAGAAAACACGGTCAGATAGAAAGAACACAAAGCAACCTATAACCAATTTTCAACTCTAAGAGAATAATAATAGACCCTGGTCAGCTATTGTGCATAATTGACTTGATCTATAGTGACATATGCCAATGGCCTGAATCCAACAGTAGGCATTTGCAACCAAACCAAGTAACTGAATAGCCTATTGATGACTTCTGGTGCAAGAAAAAATATAGGTATTCTTTTCAACATGAATAAGAGTAACTTTCTCAACAGAGAAGCACCAAGTGAAACATGGAAGCACCAAGTGAAACATGGAAGCATCCATCTGCGTACCAGGGTAGACGGAGATAGCAGATATAAGAGGACCATAGACTCCTCTGTCAGGTATAGCAGTGGTTCCTTTCCCAGCCCAATAGAAGCGTATCTCCAGAGTGCCCTTGGTCACGATGGCAGCAAAATTTCTCATGACCTCCTTTCCAACTCCACCTGCTTCAATCTCAATGTTGAAATCTTTCCACACCAATTTCCCCTGAAATAATATTTCATCTGATTGAAGTTGAGTTTCTCCACACTGAACAAGGTAAAACTTTTAGTCTCCATCGAATGTACAAATTGTGAAAAAATCATGATTTGCAAGTACGAGATATTTGGATAAACTTCCCAACCATAACATATCGAATGCTTTATGTGCTTTATATATTAGAACCAGCACTCCATAATGCTCCAAGTTTACCTGTATATAAATATTAAAAGCTCTCCTTCCAAGGCTTTTATAACTTTTGTTGCCTGTGAACATTATCTCCGCAAAATGAAGGGTTACATTGTAGGGCCCATCCATCAGACAAAAACCGTAATAAGTTAGAGAGATGGCAGAACGCCGTGCTTCCATGTAAAGTTGGGCATTATTCATGGACAGTGTGGATGTGTTTTTAACTTTATAGCTAACTGCAGCGACATTGTAATCGGCGAAGTAACTAGTGCTACTGTAGGCCCAGTAATCACTCTTGAAGAAACTTGAAGGTGTAGCCTCCTCTGAGTCATCTTCGTATGTGGTGCCCCTTACTTCTGCTTTGCTCCCACCGCAATTTATGAAGAGGTTATACCGACCTGGATGGAGTAAAGAAGCAGCCACAGAGAAAATTCAGTTTCTTCTATTTGTTAATATGGAGTGGACTTTCCAGACACACTAAATAAGCTAGCATTCACTCTTTGGAATATTACATAGAAACTCCCAAGTTATGAGCAACCCATTATTTCATGCAGGTAGCTTTTGAAATTATTAGGGTAATTATGCATCAACCATCAAAGATTGACGCAATAGCCAAGAGGAGAGTTGACAAGGAGATAAATTTGATGAGAAATTACACAGAGAGTAAGATGCAATATTAAAATCTGATGATAATGATAGGATACGTTAGAATAATTTAAATATAAAATCACCCATCCTTCTAACAATTTAAGCTTTTAAAACAGTTGGCTGTGATCCTATAAAATCTCATATGGTATCAGAGCTGGATTTCATCAATTCAAATCTTTCAAAGCCTAATTTGCCTCCCTAATTAAATATGTCCACACTATCTAATAGCTTAAACTTTCAGAACAATTAGCTGCGGTCCCACAAAATTTCATATTATATACAGCACGTCAATTTACATTTTATACAACAATGACTCTGCAGCATATTAACTTACTTTTTGCACAACGTTGACTCTGCAAACATGAGACAAGTCCACTTGTGGCAGAATATGAGGTTCTGAGCAGGTCAGCAAAGATTTTACTGTAATAATCATCATCATTCTTAATGAAGTTTAATGCTAAGTGCATAATCAATAAAAATGAGGGTCCTTAGAAATCCAAGTCTCTCATTGAAAAGTTAATCGCAAACATATGCATTCTCAACCTTGGAGCTTGCAAACAAGTTGCTGTAGAGAAAAGACAAAATCAACATTCACCAGAGAAATGGAAATATTATACACAAACAGGATATAAGTTACTCAATAAGTGCACATTTTGGGGGAGCCCTGGACTGACTGAAGGAAGTAGGACATACACAGATCCTTCTTGACATTCTGAGCCTCCAGCAGTGAATTTGTTGTATGATAAATCACTACACAGAGAAACAGTCAACCATTTCCAAAATCTCATCAATTTGAAGAATAAACTGAAAGTCATTCCATCAAATGATTTTTTTTTTTTCAATAATTCCATCAAATGATTAGTATGTACAAAAATGCAGACAAGTTGCAAAAAGTGGACAGGTAAGGCAAGATGAAAGGCAAAAACATCACAAAATGATGAAATCGATATTTGATTCCTACTGAAAATATCTTATCTTAGAATATGAAAAGGAGAAAAACTAACTGAAGTAAACGGAGACTTTAAAACTATTTATAGTGTATAAAAACATTTTTACTCAGTAACAGTACCACAGTCATGATGTCAAAGGCAAAAAGGCTTAAATAGAACTGTGATTCTACCTACTACTATGTCGCGTCTTCTAATAAGAAATTATCCAGACCACATTTATCTGTTTAAACTACCTCACAAGAGCTTCATTCCTACACCTATAAGATAATATCAACTTCTCCTAAGTACACTCATTTTGGTTGTAGAGTTTCTCAAATACACAAATCCATAAGAACATTGTCATCAGCAAGAAATGGCCCAAGCAACTAATCATATACTGCAGGTGATATGTTAGACAAACTTTCAAAGAGGACAGCTGGGAATGGCTTTTTGTATAGGGGAAAATGGAGCTAACTAGGCACTTCCAAGAAAATCCAATTTATATTCTTTCATGCATATCATACAGTTCAGCCTCTCTTGTTACATACATCCATCCAATTAACAGATCTCAATGAGGAGAAAGGTACTTATGATGTTTCCATTTATCTCCAAAGGCTACTAACCATAAAGATGCAAGATGTGAATGCATAATTGCTTGGTACAGAGCAAGATTAGCCAGATAAAGCTAGAAGCAAATTCATGATTAAACAAGATATTTTCTTCAGGCAGCAAAGCTTACACATTTTTAACTTGCACCATCCAATCAGGGACTGCTCCAGTCAATTGGTTTCCAGTTAGATACCTAAACAAGATTATTTGAATGAGTCAGCTCCTCATGTACTTTATACACTCTAACTGAAATTATTTAAGACTTATACCTCAAAAACGCATTATTTAGCAGATTATTAGCATTTTTGTTTACTTGTGGTGTAGAAAAAAATCAGTTTAAGTCATGATAACAATATAGAGCTTTCAGCTAGAGATCAAAGATTAATGAAATCAATGACAGAGGAAATCCCTGATCCCTGCGAAACTTGGAGCGCCTGGAGAAAGATTACCATAACAGTAGTACACAAAGCTGGACCAGTGAAGGGTACCTCCAAATTAGCTTATCAACTATTTCTTCGTGATGATGTTTTTTTTTTTTTTTTTTTGGTAAGTAAGAAGTAATATAAATATAAACGGGGGGCAAAAACACAACGAACCGGCTTCAAAGACTCGCACTCAAAAGAACAGTCTCAAAAGAGTGGAAGGAAGCCGGGCAAAGGCCAAGTGGCCAAGATACAACAAAAGAAAAACAACACACATTAAGACCATGATGTTATTGTCCTTCTAAGACATAAAATAAATAATTAAGGAAGACGTGCCATTGTCAAGCTTCAATCGTTGGGCAGAAAGATGAAAACCAATGTTAAACAGTCCAAGAAGCTTAGGACTATAGTTTCTCATCATTCTCAAAACTAGGGTTAAGATACCAAGGTCCTCCACAGACCTTCTAAATAGCACTTAAGAGCTGCACTCACCAAACTTCTAGAGCCATTGTTGTGGAAAGAACCAAGTAGAGAGCCTAAGGACTTTTGCTATATTTAATCTCCTATACATCATAAAATAGGCACACAAGACATGCATTGAGTACAGAAACATACAACTGTCAAATGCTAAAGTATCACTGATCCATTTAACTCTTCCAGTGTAAACAAGTAACTTTTTGAAACTTGTGAATCAAGCGAAGAAATGATCAAAAGGGCTGCTCTTTAAACAACAGAATATCAACGATCTACGCCTGCTCCATGACTAAAGTCCCACCAAAATAATTACTTGACAATAATCATAAATTCCTAACTCAATTCATTACAAAATTTGGATGGTGAAGTAATAAGCATTCACGTCCTGAGGACTTTGTGAGTTAAAAAATGAATATGTTATCATGGTCTAAGTTCTATTGATAGCTCAACTACTTTATGGTAAAAGTTGCCTGTAGCTTGACCACTAGAAAACTTGAAACTTTAGATCCTTCTACAAAATACAGAAAGAAGCCTAAGTTCAGCATCGAAGTACTTACATATATTCTACATTTTCCAGGCTGTTGTAGGATCTAGGGATTTTGCCACTCAGTTTGTTGAAGCTGAGGTCTCTGCAAAGCAAGTTTATGTGAATATATAATGAGAAGATACTTTTAACTGACTCCCTCAGGACACTCTTTGAGCATACTTCAGGCGATTGTACAAACACAGACAACATCAATGAACATACAAAGTCCAGTTCAGATGTTTAGGAAAATGAAAATATTCCGGTGCTTGACTGAAATCCTGAACATACCCAGAAAATATTTTCCGCTGTTTAGTATTGAAAATTTAATTTGATTTTCTAGGAAAAGATTGCTGAAAAAAATTCAATTTTTAATTTATTTTTTTAATCCTTTTCTTTAACTTCTTCCTCGGCCGGTTGTCGCTATGGCGACGGGCCATGGGATAAAAAAAAAATTTTTATAAGAACAAACATTTCATCAACTAAGGATCCAAACTTGAGCACCAAGGACCTGCACATGGCCTTCACAGACTCAACCGAAGTGCTGGGGACTAGAGCTTGAGCGTCAAGGACCCAAGCACTGCTTTTATGTACTCGGGGTCAGGTATTAGGGCATTGGGCTTGGGCACCAGGGCTTCGGGCCCCGCCTCGATGGACTAGGCCCAGGCGCTGAAGACCTAGTCCTGAACGCGGAGGACCAAGAACCAGGCATTGGGGTTCCCATGTCCAAGCAAAGAGTTGCAGGTCCAAGCACCAATACCAACTCATAGTTTGGAAAATGTTTTCCCACTTTTTCAAAAGAGGAAATCATTTCCTAAATTTAAACATAGATCTTTCATTGACTCGGAAAACATTTTCCATTAACTCATTTTCGTAAATAAACCAAATGCTGGAAAATCAGGAAAATGTTTTTCGCGAAACAAACAAAGCTATGACAGAATGGCAAAATGTTGCTGTTAAAAGTAGCGTTTATTAAATCTTACAGAGATGACCACATGAACAAGAAGAATTGACTTGTATAGAGATGCATTTGAAGCCATGCTCTCGTTTTAACTATGAATGTTATGTCTGACAAGTGTACAACAGTCAAGCATAAAACTCCAGCTAGATATTGTAGGGCTGAGATTCGAGAATGTAAACCACCGGAAGGAAAGTTTCCAGACAATCAACCACTAGAAGCCTCCATTTTGCATTTATGCTCTTAAGAAGTTAAGATAACATATCAAAGCAAAAGTAAATTAGACGAAATGGGAAACCACAACCAAGGTAAGAATTCTTGCTGGAAAAGTGAAAACAAAGAGAGCATTAAAATATTTAAATAACAAACCACGCTTTCGTCTAATAGCTTGAGTTTTTAGAATAGTTGACAATAGTTCCACAAATTCTCACAGAGAGAAAAAGTCCATATACTTTTGTGCGAAACTGTATATTCTACAGCAGAGGCCACAATCACCAAGAGATTAGATGCCACATCATTCACAATTCAGCAATATCAATAGAAAATATCAAAACACCATTGAAGTCAGGAAGGGACCTTCAAGCCATCTTAAATGGGTTCTTTAACTGCAACTAATAGTCAACCAAAAACTAGTAGAAATTTCACTCCTTAAGGGTAAAATTATTTATTCTGCTTGGAATAGCCAAAGGGAAAAGCCGCTTTCTACGCACAATATTTTTAGATTTGTCATATTTGCTAGATAACCAGGTAGCTCTCCCATGAGATTGCAGCTCCTCAGAATCCTATAAGAAAATAACACCGATATTGTCACATTGCTAAGACGATTTGGCTCTTTTGCATAAAGTAAACTATCTGTGAAGGAGCATCAATCTCACAGTGTCTCAATATCTGCACTGTTAAGTTGTGGAACACGAGACTTGGGTCCATCAAGGTCACTTATTCTCCTGCTTATCAAAATCAAATAGGAGCTTTATTTGATTGATAACATCTTAAAGAAAGAGAGATCTGATCGAAATGCCAAAATTCCATACTGACAAGTCATTCAATCCCTCCAAAAGTGCGATCCCAGAGGGAATCGGCCCTTGCAATCCACTTCCTTGAATAACCCTGATGATACAATTCATAGATGGAATTGTCTTGGGGGTATATCTATAGAGACTGACTTAAAAGAGGAAGAAGCATTAAGCCTTACAGTGTGTCGAGATTTGTAAAGTTCTGAATAAAATCGGGTATCTTTCCCGTGAACTGATTATCACCAAGTCGCCTACAGTGCATTAAACAACATGATTCATATGAAGGAGAAAGAATAGAAATGGCTAAATATTAGCTGAGTTTGTGGATACTGGAAACTAACAGGTCTTCCAATTCCGTGAAGTTAACAAATGTTTGAGGCAGCTCCCCCGTGAAATTATTTGACGTAAGCCTCCTGAAACAAGAAAAACCCATGACAACACATTGGTTAATAGAACCTGAATGCTGTATCTCTCAACAGATCACTCTAATGGATAAAATTCCCTCGCCAGATACAAAATCATCAGCGAATAAAAACTCGATGCCTAACACAGAAATTTGCATCAAGAGACTCACAATCGAGTTAACCCGGACAAGTTCCCGAGCTCTGGAGGAAGAGGTCCAGAAAGCCAATTGCTTTCGACGCTTCTGAGCGGAATATGAAAGTTAAAATCTTCAAACATCAATCAAATTTAAAACAGCGAAGAGGCCAAAGGCGAGCGTCGGGAGGAGTGGTCACTTACAAATACCGAAGTGTGGATATATTCCCCAACTCCTTCGGGATTGGACCAGTCAATCGGTTTCCGCGTACAGAACTGCACCCACATCATCGCGTTTCCCCCAATCAAACAATAGAACATACACTCGTGAGACACAGAGAGAGAGAGAGAGCGCGCATACATGTAACGCAAGTTCAAGTTCAAGTTCGTAGAGCCCCATTCTTTAGGAATTGTGCCGTTCAGGTAGTTGCGGGAGACACTACTGTTTACAGAGAGAGAGAGGATGAAGAAGAAGAAGAAGATCGAAAATGGGGGAAAGGGGAAATGGAGAAAGAGAGTGCTTACAAGTACTTGAGGAAAGGCAATCTGAACAATCGAGGCGGAAGGGTGCCGGCAAGAGATTGCTTCCGAAGAACTCTGTTTTCGCAACGACACGAAGGCTTTATTCTAGCTTTACTTGAAAACTAGGCATCATTGTGATGTTACAAAATGGCTTTATTACATCTATTGATATGTATACATAAATCTCAATTGATTCTAAATGAAAAAATTCTTCAAAAATTGCCTTAAAAAAAGAAGGTTTTGTTTAAAGTAAATGAATATATAGCTAACGTGAAAAGCATGCATTACTCAAAGTACAGCCCTACCATGCATTAGTATGAATAACATATATAATAAGGAGAGAATAGCATTAATATTCTGAAACTACCCTTACGATTAAGGTTGGAGGGAATGTAACTCTCATCACTTTGATATTTAATCATGATCTTTGAGTTTGACATTCCCATTAATCACTAAATATATAATTTATATAATTAAATGCTAAGCATATAATATGCGATTGTATTGATTAAACTTATAAAAATTTGTATAATCATACCGTGAACGATTAATATTATGCTCATAATTACTTCATGAGTAATTTTAATATGATAAGTGATTATGTATTGTTGCTACATTTCGACCAAAAAATCGGCTAATGTTTCTTTTTTTATGAAATACTAATATGGTGCAAAGAGATTCAGTTTGGCAGCCAGTCGACTTTATAAAGAGAAAATATTGGTACGCAATTGCTTGATTAATATTAAAGTCTAGCGAGGAATCCATGGTGGTATAATTCATGAAATTGAGGGAGAATGAGACATGCTGTAGACGTGGGAAATGGTGTTGTTGTGGGCGTCAATGGAATTCTGGCAGGTGACGGCGTTGGTAGTTGTATCATGGTCTTTGTCGTCACCCCATCCACCCTCTACACCACATGGATCTGCGTCGAAATCCCAATCCGATTTCCCTAACATCTTTGCTATTTCTTTCAACGCATCCATTGAAAGAGAAAAGAGCCGATAAGTCAAAAGGAACGACAAAAGCAATGTATCATGCAAAACAAGCACAAAGAATGTCAGATTCGTGTGTACTTGAGGTTGAATATACATATGAAAAACAAGCACAACAAAACAAAACAAAAAAAAACTTGGTGTACGTTGGAGCCCAAAAGGTAAAGGAGCAATATGATGAAAGCGATAAATGATCAATGGGTTTATTTTTTTTCACCTTCGTCTTGGGGTAAAAGAGTGGCGGCAGCAACTAAGGTGGTGATGCTGAGAAGGATGAGCATAGAGAAGAGATATCGAGCCGAGAAGAGAATCATCATCATTTCAGTCTTGAGCTCGACACACACACACACACACATAGAGAGAGAGAGAGAGAGAGAGAGAGAGAGAGAGAGATCTCCCGTTCTTTAATCAGAGTCTGTGAAAACTTGGCTAAGCAAGGGAGCAAGAGAGAGATAATTGTTAAGTGAGCAATCTAACTTCATGCAGTTATCTACGAAAAAAGGGAGAGTTGATAAAGACTTTTTGCTTTTGTATATTTGATGACCTCAAGTCTTCCTCAAACATATGAATATTTATCCAGAATTGAGTGAGTTTTGGTTCAACCTGTCTTGCATAATAACTTACTTTTTACTTTTGTATATTTGATGACCTCAAGTCTTCCTCGAACATATGAATATTTATCCAAAATTGAGTGAGTTTTGGTTCAACTTTTCTTGCATAATAACTTTCTCGGACCACGATTTACCTTTAATCCGAGAGAGAGAGAGATGTGATTGTTAGAGTGGTCTGCACGAAAAGAGAATGGATAAAGACTCTTTGCATGTGTGAAAGTGAGAAGAGACGACTCCAAGTCTTCCTTGATTGTAGGGATATCCATCTAGAATTGAGTTGTTAAGCTTTTGTCCATCTTTTCTCGCGTAATAACCTTTTTCATATTGTTGGTTTATCCAATCCCTCTTTTCATATTGTTCTTCCAATGACAATAGTCTTTTTCATTGCTCTAATTTTGGTGGTCGACACTAAAATTTTGGTTGTCGACTTAAAGTTAAGTTATATTGAAAATTGTGGATTAATTGTTAGCCTCTAAAAAAAAATCCATCAAATTACAAAGTAGAGCACAAATCAATGCTAGAGCACAGAGGAGGAGAAGGGACTGCTAGGGTAGCCTAAGGATTGGCCAGTGCACGAGAGACTGGAGAGTGAAGGGTTTGCACGATTGGACTCTTTCGCAGGTCGAGAGCCTATAAAAGGAGGCCTTTGGATGCTGACCGGGGAGTTTAGAGAGGTTCGGGACTGAAGGGAAAAAAAAAAGAAAAAGAAAAGAGAGAGAGAAAAAAGAGAGGAAAAAAGGTTCGTGGTGAGAAATCGAGCAAGTGTCCTCCGGCGACAGACACACTCGAAACCCAGCCGATAACCTACCGATGTCAGCCTTCTTCCCGAGCTGAAGCCACAGTAGGTCTTGGTTCGAATCTTGTTTGTTCTTCTTTCAAGTGCGTTGCGTCAAGTTCCCAAGGATTCTAGCTCAGGGGTGTGTAAGGCGACTGGACATTGTCCAATCTATTGAGTTGACCCTCATTCGCCGCCCTTGAGCCGATTAGGGAGCACCATCGACAGCCCTTTTTTTTTCCCTCATCGTTCTAATTTTGTGGCCTGATTCGGGCTCGCTAGACCGGGCTACCATTGTTAGTAAGTCCATGAGTGTTCCCCGGTCGCTTTAGGTTTGAGGAATCTGGGCTTGTTTTAATGTGGAGAGTTTGAGTGTGATTTGGCATTGATAATGGTGGGCTTAGTTCGGCTTGCTGAGTTTGAGTTTAATTTGGTTGAGTGAGCTTGGAATTTGTCCTAGTTGTGGCCAAATTGCGCTTCAATTGTTGGGCCCATCCCTTTCTTTAGGCTTTTATTTAGAGCTTGACCCGAAGGCCCATGGTAGTCCACATCCTGACCGAGCTCTAAAGCCCTACCCGAATACGCATCTTTGGAATAAAAAATTATTATTATTTAAACTATTTAAAAATTAAAAAATTAAAAAATTTCTGATTTTTTTATATATTTTTAAGTTAGGATAAAGCTTAATAATTAGTTTTTGAGTAGTTGTCTCTTAAAATATGTGAAAATCCTTGATAAATAGATTGTGCTTTATCATATATATATATTTTGGGTAAGAATTGTGCTTTATCATATTGTTATTTGCATATTTTCCATTATTTCGATTGTGCGCTTTTCATAATCTATTTCCTTAGCATAGTTAAGAATACATTTCTTGGACTCATGAATGCTACATGAATACTTTATTTGGTGATTGAACAAGAATAAGTACCAAAAGGGCATTAGTTAACTAATTAGTGTAATTAAGTTTCCGACTTTAGATTATTTGGTTCAAAGTAAGTAATCCTCCCAAGATTTACTTGGGATCTAATCGATCCACCTTAAATTGATTAATGTCGTGATTTGTATGTTAAAAACTCAAAACATAAGTTGCAAATTAGTATAAGTTTGAGAGAGTTCGAGCTAGATTTGAACTTAACAATCCATTAGCCAAATTCTCAGTGGTCCATTCGAGGATAGGTCACAACAATTTTTCTATGACCATATCTCAGATTTAGGTTATTATACAATTTATCGATGGTAGAGTCCAAATTCCATTATTCTTAGAAACTTCATTAGCTCATTCAGGGTTATGGCTGTGGAGACCCAATAATGTGGAGGCCAATGAAATACCCTTCAAGCCCTACAAATCGCTTAAGTTCAAATCTTCGGACCTAGACCCAATATTATTTGCATGCTGTTGGTGGTATCATATATGTTAAATATAAATAATGGAAAAAATGGTCCTATTAAAGTGGTTACAAAACAAAAAATATCATATATGTCGAGTTGGAATTCTAATTTAGATAAACGGAATAATAATATCTTAGGATTTTTTAGGACAACAATTGAATTGTACAATCGTGACAAATAAAATATTTAGCAACACAATCTATCCCATTCATTAATAGGTGCTTGTAAATTAGCATATCTAAGTCTCTGTTGATGTTGACTAGTGTTTCACCCATTCAACATGGAATCATTCAAAATAGATTTGATCGAATTTGGATTCGGAGCATGAGGGTTTTGTACTTTGACTTGCTTTTGGCCTAACATGGCCTCTTTTATCTCCGTTCCATGTTATAAATCTTGACACCAATTGCTGAAAAATCGCAGCACACAAAACAAAAGTTTAGACTCAGACCAAATACTAATGATTCCATGGGTGAGATCGTGCATGAGGCTTAGACAAAACGTCATCTTCTATGCATGTTTAATTAGGTTAATGTCGAGTCATGGAGGGTTATTTTAATATTGTCAAACAACGCAATACTATTGGAACCGCAAGTTTATGAGAGCTTTGAAAATTCCAAGTTAACTTTAAATGATGAATTCTAAGCATATCATTTCGTCATTTACTGTCAACCCCCAAACTTCGAACGTGCGAACATCCCACAATGGTCGATTAAAATGCAACTTCTCAAAATGTGGTGCCGACTTGCCCATCCGTGAAACAGCCTTAGGCTGAAGTTTGAGAGTGTCTTTAAGGATATACAGAGGAAGAAAACCCTTCCGTTACTCTTCAGCTCATACACCCAATCACACTAACCATCACCATCGTGCCACCGCCAATCGCCCCTTTGCTAGCACCCACGAAGACTCATATGAGTGAATAGTCGAGATTCTTTGTGTTCAATATGGAACTTTCAGAAGTTTGTTTAATGAAACTTGACTGTTCCTTTGAAATTAGTTGGTGAGATTGAATACACGAGAATTCGCTGGTTGGGTTTTGCGATGATGATTGCTGCTCTTCTAGTCCAATCATAGCCCGCACGTGTTAAGAGTAATAAACTACACCTTCAACAGTTTAAGCTTTTAAAACAGTTGATAGTGGTTTTAAAATTTTCTCATTGTATTAGAGCTAGAGGTCCTCAGTTTGAATTTTTCTAGGCCTTGTGTGCTTACCTAATTAAATTTCCATGCTAAGATATTAGGCAAAAAGATCAGACTAAGACTAAGTGTCACCTCAAGACCTTTAGGAAGATGTACAAGAGGAGTTGCGGAACAAAATCGAAAGGTCAAAAAGGACATTAATTGTCCTTAATAAACAAATAACTTCCTAATGTGCAAGAGGAGGTGCAGAACAAAATTGAAAGGGCGAAAAGGACATTAGTTGTCCTTAATAAACAAATTACTTCCTGATACGTTAGTCATCCTTAATAAACAAATAACTTCCTAAAGCACAAGAGGAGTTACGGAACAAAATGGAAAGGTCGAAAAGGAGTTAGTTGTCCTTAATAAACAAATAACTTCATGGTCTAATCTGCAGCTTAAGAAATTTCATATTATCTAATAGGACTATGCTTAGAGGACGGTACCATCACTTTCCATGAAGTGACAGAGCCCTCCTCACCACACATCCTAAAATGTAAGATTTTGGGGATCGGAATATCAAATTGACAAATATATTGTCAAAAATGTCATTGTTGTAGAATTGCCCTACCGTACAATTGACCATACAAATTTTGAGCTTGTATGATGTCAACTAATATTTTGTGAAATTTTCAATTCATCGAATTGATGAAATCCCTTTGATCACTCAATTCCAAACTTAGTATTAAATTATAACAAATTAAAGACAAATGAAAAACAGAGGCAAAGCATAATAGAGGAGTCATATCTCAGGCCCCCCCCCATTCCTATATAATTGGTATCCATCCTCATAGGCCTTTCCCACTTGCACTACAGATCCATTATAATCCCCACTGACCAGCACTCGCAGTTGTACTTGGCTGGGAGCAAGAAAACGACACCACCGAGACACAGAGAGAGAGAGAGAGAGAGAGACATGAAAATGATGGAGGCGAGGAAGAATGTGATAAACAATGACTTCGCAGAGAAAGAGAGCAACTGCATCAACGGGCAATCGTCCGAGTCCTACCTGGTGTGGGACGACTTGACGGTGTCGGTCCCCGCTGGTTCCAAGAGGAAACTGCTAAACCAGCTCAGCGGGTACGCTCAGATGGGTCGGATCTTGGCCGTCATGGGTCCTTCCGGCTCCGGAAAATCCACTTTCCTCGACTCATTGGCAGGTTTCTCCGCTTCTCTCTGCCAACCTCCTCATTTCGGAACATTTTTATTTGAGTTATTAAAAAGTCCACCGCCGGTGAAATCCGAATTCCACCTTCGAAGCTCTACGTACGAAACTCCTAGTGATACCGATACTGTTACCGAAAGATCAAGACAACAAGCATTGCCCATATATGGAAAATATAGCAACTTAATATAGTCACCAAAATCAGTAATAGCATCGAACAAATTGCAAGAGGCTACGATGATAACCCCTTTCCATTGCCAGATCTGGTAGTGTAGAAACGAAAGTGCAGCAAACTGTTTATTCTCATATGAATTGGGTCTCCGTGTATATTGATGCTATTCTCTATCGATATCTATTATGTATAGTTAAACTCACTTTATTTGAAGATTAGAAATAGAATTACATTAAAAAAAAAAATACAGCTTATAGAAGTAAAATAGTGATGATATAATAATTTTTGTAACTAATAAATTCACTTGATATAAATTCTAATAGCGTAATAAAATTCTTATAAAAAAAATTAAAAGATGAATAGTATTTAAGTGTAACTAGTTCATAGTTATATCATTTCATCTGGCTTGATATCAAAATTCTTTGATAGTGAGGCGCAAACATACTCTACAGCGATTTTGTCTCTCATTTATATTGATGTTATTCTTTTTCTTTCTTGAATTATAATATATAATTGAAATCATGTCATTAGAAGAAGAGAATAAAATTAGCTAACGCAAAAAAATTAAGAAGATACAACTCTTAAATTTCCGGTAACTAATATCAATATCACGTGGGAGTTTCCGTAAATGATGCACTGAAAGTGGGATTCGGATTCCACTAGCAGAGGACATAGAATAACTCTGACTTGTTCACCATGGTTTTAAAAAGAAACGAAACTCTTGATTTGATCAGCAAGACCACATTAATGATATCATGCTATGATAACATAGCGTATTTTTGTTACACCCATGTAAGCTTGAGGGTTTTGGTGACAAAAAAGGTTTTTGAGTATTGATTTAATAGTGGTCGTAATTTAAAATTGTAATTAGTTGTATGCCCTTTGTAAGGGACATGTTTTGTTAATTTGAAAGATGTTTATGATTTATGTTAATGTTCAAACTATTGAAAAACCTACAATCAAGTCAAAGACAAACGCAACCATTGGCCACTCTTCCCACATGGGAAGGGGGGTGGGAAGTTCGTATCCCCACATTCTCAAGTGGGTTGAGGTGAGGATAATTTAGCTTCAAGTTCGGATTTTAACTCTCACGCTTTGCAAAGATGCAGAGCAAAAGTCTCAGAGTGAGAGTTAGAATAGAAGTAAAGTAATACAGACAAAAAAAAAATTAAAAAATCAAAGACAAGGCACATGTATGAAGCATCAACTACTTTATTTACTATTTGAGTCGTATGTCTGTGAAAGGAGTGCCAATTCATCAAATCGAGGGATTCTTGAAAGTCAAGACAAGCAAGGTGGCTGTAATGATGAATAAGAAAGTTGGGACTTTTTTTCATGATCTAATTCTCTTAAAAATCACCACTCCCTAAAAAATCTCCAACTTTATATTTACACCTTAATTTTGCCTTGTACTTGAAAAATTTCTAACTTTCACTTTAGTTTCAAATCAACTCCACATCCCAAAATCGCCACTAGTTTTTTTCTCATGTCATCAATATTGGAGGCTCTTGTCATTCCGTATGAAGGTGAGGGTGTTTAAGAAGACGTGAGTTCTTATTGTAAACCTCTAATTAGCTTTATTATTGAAAATTTCAAAGAAAATAGTTACTTGTTTTGAACGTGGGGGCAAATTTGAGACTACGGTGAAATTTTGTGTTATGTATATATAAGAAGTTTGGGCCATGATAATTGGGGGTTTTCTAGAGAATTAACCTCGTTTTTTTTTGTCATGTTCTTATTATGGCCCAATTTTTTTATTTCATAAGAAAACCACAAATCAATGGTACCCCAATCCAGTAGTTTTTATCCAATGACGTTGTCCAAGATTCGACCCACCATTCCATGTGTACTTGGCAGAATCTTAATGAGGGTCAGATGAGAGTGCCAAATGAAATTGGTATTTCATTATGGGACTGAAAAAAATTTGGACTAAAATTAGGCCACAATTTGAAGTTAATGTCTTTTTATGAGATAAAATATATGGATCAGGGCTTTGATCCAAAGCCATTATTTCTCAATATTTTTATACGAGAGAAGAAATGGAGTCAACATTGAGATTCAAGGTAAAGTTGATGCACTTTAAAGGAGTCGCGCTTTTATGAAAGCGCCTTTACCGATCATGGCCTAGAGACTTTCCTGAATCCGGGTCAACCCGTCCACTTTATTCCTAGGCTTGACAAGACAACTTCAATTTAAAGGGATTATTTGGTTGCTTGTAGTTGATATGGCACAAGAATAGTGTAGATACAAACAATTATGGCTTACACATTCCATATTTTAGGTGCATAATTGCATTTACTACGTAAGTATGTATACACCAAGAAATACGTGTTTTAACCGGTTAGTAGCCACTTTAGTTGACTACTGACTATGTTTTGCTTTTTAGCAGGTCAGATTTCTTCTGATGTCAGAAAAGAGGGAAATGTTTCCCTAAGTGGGAGGAAGAAGGGGTTCCTAAACCACAATGATCTGGTAAGCATATCAAAGTCCTTAGGCATAAAGTTAGCTTTTGCTGTAAATTATTTGTTGGGGCAGATTTAATATAACAAAGTAAAATAGATTATGAGACAAGTGTCTTGACTCTTGCGGAAGATAATTCTCTTTATTTTCTGGATTACTATCATTAAAAATTTCAAAATGGTATTCCATGACATATCTATCCCAAAAGAGTTTTTGTTTCCCGCAAAACCCCAACTATTCATTCGATTAACTAAAAGGAAACTTTAGTCCGATAATTCTTAGATCATCATTGGAAAACAAGATTGCTTCCATCAGCTCAATCTTGGCAATAGTTTCAGTTTGGCATACTACTCTGACCAATGACCTCTAAAATGGCGCATCACTAGGCCACTCTTCTGTCAATTTTGTTTCATGAAGCATTCCTTTAGCCTTCAAAAGATTAAATCATATTTTCAACTTCCTCTAATTCAATCTAGTGGTTTATGTGTATGACTGGACGATATTCTTATAATCAAAATTTGGCCCCCCAAAAAAAAAAAAAAAACAGTCAAAAATTTGGCTGGTTGGGCTATGTTTCTCCTTTCTGAAATTTGAGCTTGTAAATTGACAAATAAATTTCTATCTAACGATTGACATTTCAATCGGGGTCCCATGCTTGCACTTAGATGTGAGAATAATTTTAGGATTGAATTGGGAATTAGAGAACTGGACCGATCACCGATTCGGTTCTAGGTTCCAATGCACCCTAGTCCGATTCCATTTTTTAGGAATCGATGGTTCCGTGGGAACCGGAACTGAGAATCAAACTGATAACGAGAATCGAGAAAACCCTAAAGAGAGGCTTTTACTTTTTGCTAATAAGAACTTAGATGTGCTTATAGAGGGGTTTATATTAATTTTTCTTGCAATCAATAACAATCAATGTGCATGAGGCCATTAGTAGTTGAAATAAGGGTTACTCCTAGGAAGATTTATAATTCTCTACTAATAGTCACTTATAAAGTTCTAATAAAGGAATTAGACCGAGACTTAACATAAAAGGTTTTCAAATATTAGCAGCTGGATAAAGCGGCAATAGTGTCAAATATTGCACTAATTTTCCAAGACCATTAGATCTATTCTAGTTTCATTTCCTGAAAGCAAACATATAACAATTGTGTCTTGTTGTAATTCATATCATTCTATGTTGTTCATAGACTGAATAAATTACCCTACATAGCATTATCTAGTGGGAATATGCAATGGCGAGTATCATACTATCACAAAATTTCACATGGCATTCGATATATTCAAGGTACTTTTGTTGTGCCCATTAATACAAATTTGGAATCCATGGACCATTTGCTCTATAAGACCGTAAATATGGTGATTAGTTTGGTCATGATCTTCACTGGATATTGGCCAAAGCTTATGTTATCACATGTTAACATGTATGTCGATAATCTAGAAATTAATTTCTCGCTTGGTTTAATTATAACACCTTCTACTTATATTCTATTATTGATGTGTATGTGTGAAATTGACGTATATAACATGTCAATGGAGGTGGAAGGATGTGAGGCAATGACTTTCATTACGTGTGAGGGATGTGGATGATTGATGACTAAAATTCAATAACTTAGGTTTCATGTTATGTGTTTTGAACTTTTTATTGTTTATTTTACTTTAACGTTCATCTTTTATAGATTATTTCTATTGACAAATGAAAAACTATCATTTTTCTTTTGCATTCACTATCATTTTGCTTCACTAAAACTGCAAAAGAAAAGAAAAAAGAAAAGAAACGAAACGAAAAGAACATGTTAGACCATAAAACCAATCTTAGAACCTATTACAAGACAAGTTACAGGTTCCACGGTATACAAGATGAGTTTTATGTTTAAAAAAATGGGGAACCTATTTTAATGGGTAGGTTCTAGATTTCAAGTGGAATCGGGACTACTCACCCCTACTTAAATCTTCTCATTTTGGCATTTTTTCAGTCCTATGTGACCCAAGAAAATCTTTTTCTTGGGTACTCTCACTGTCAAAGAGACAATAGCTTACACAGCTCATCTGAGGCTTTCTTCCAAAATGACGAAAGCCGAGATCGACGAGTTGGTAGAAGCAAACATAAAGGAGATGGGACTTGGAGACTGCGCAGAAAACAAGATTGGTAACTGGCACTTGAGGGGCATAAGCAGTGGAGAAAAGAAAAGACTCAGCATCAGTCTTGAAATGGTCACAGACCCGCTGATCTTGCTCCTTGATGAGCCTACCACAGGCTTAGACAGTGCCTCGGCTTTTTCCGTGGCAAGAGCTCTAAGAAATATTGCAGATGAAGAAAGAATAGTTATTTGCTCAATCCACCAGCCCAGCAGTGAAGTTTTCGATCTTTTGATGATTTACTCCTTCTGTTGAGTGGAGAAACTGTGTTTCTAGGAGAAGCCAAAATGGCCATTGAGGTAATAAAGAGTCAACACTTCATTCTTACTCAGACATTTTGGCTGTGCAGAAGCAAGATAATGTAATTTTAAGTCCTGGTGCAGTTCTTTGCAGATGCTGGATTTGCTTGTCCGAGGAGGAGAAATCCCGCTGATCACTTTCTGCGGTGCATTAGCTTGGACTTCGATTCTGTAACTGCTACTATTGCTTTCTCATAGAAACTATGTTGAGTTTTAAATCGAGCACTTCTATACTCTGCATCAGTTCTTGTGATATGTAAAGTGACTTCCGAATATAATTATCAAGGCTTGCTATTTTATCTTGCAGCAAACTCCAGCATCATCTAGTTTTTCAATGAACATGAAAACAGCAGAGATTAAAGCCACACTCATCCAAAGTTACAAATCCTCAAAGTATTCATGCAAAGTTAGGAAAAAATGCAAGAAATTGCAGCTACTGTAAGCACTCCAACTCAGAAGAAATAAAAATCAAGATAATGCTTATGCAGTCATTTTTCCTGTCTTTCCTGCTTACCATAGTTAATGAACAATGTCTCCAACTGTGATTTTTGAAACTAATGGAGTTACATCTATATTGAAGTAGCAATTTCCAGAACTGATGTTGTCAAAATTGAATCTCCTGTTGAATGCTGAAGGATTATCAGGTCTGCCAGTTGAATAAGAATACTAATTCCAGCAAGTGGAAGCAGCTCAGGGTTTTGACTCATCGGTCCTTCATCAACATGTATAGGGACTTTGGATACTCCCGGTTGAGGATCATGCTCTACATTTTATCATCAATAAGTGCTGGAACTCTATATTTTGACATCGGATACGACAATGGGGCAATATCAACAGAGGAAAGTTTGTTTCATTCCTCTTCGGCCTCATGGTATGTTTGTCTTGTGGTGGTGTCCCTTTCTTCAATGAAGAACTGAAGGTATAGCAAAGCATCAAGGCTGATCGATTTTCAGCTATTATATACCACCAGTATCTTCATACTTGAGGTGATATTAGAATGATTTGTTGTTAGGACTAGAACTAAGTTTCCTCTGCAGGACAGACAAGCTCCACCACGATAGGTGTGAAGTTGCATGTTGAAGCCTAAGACACTGTAAATAACACAAATCTAACTAAAGAACTTTTAGTTGATGGCCTACTCCAACTCATAGTCACAGAGGAATGTGAGTATTGCACAATCAATTGGAGAGATTAAAGCTAAATCAACTAACTTTTTTCAAGGGATGCTTAAGATTATTCATATGGGATCGATCTCATCATCAAAGCAAGAATATACATTAATTACATAAAAAAGGAGAAATCTCGACAGCGTATGACATCATTTTCTTGTCTATCTCAGGTTTTTTATGCCGAGAGACTCAATGGACATTATGGCGAGACCCTGTTTGTGCTTGCGAATTTCCTTTCTTCGCTCCCTTTCTCGGTGGCGAATTCTCTGCTTTCAGGAACAACGATATTCTACATGGTGAAGCTTCATCCAGGATTCTCTCACTATGGTTATTTCTGCATTAACTTCTTCTGCTGCACCACCATTATTGAGAGTTGCATGATGGTTGTGAACTCATTTGTCCCCAACGCCTTGATGGCTGTAGTAATTGGAATTAGTGTCAACGTAAGCAAATTTTCTCTCTTAAACTTCCCTTCTTGTAATCCTTATAAATTACGTTGTCGTTCATAGCTAATTTTTGTGGATTCAGATTCTAATGATGATGGCATCACAGATCTTTAGACTTCTTGCTGATCTTCCCAAGTTCTTTTGGCGGTACCCCTTGTCCTACATCAGTTTTGCCAAATGGGCAGTTGAGGTAGTTAGTATACAGTGATTAGCTATTTTTTCCGAAATCAAGCTTGAAAATTTATCAGCATAGTTCTGCATAGAGCCATGACATGGAAGACATTTATCTTCAGTTTCAATAATATCGTCTGCCTAGTAAAACAAAACCAGGAGCATGCACTACTACTTGCATTGCATATTTAAACTCATTGAAGTTAAAATTCTCATCTTCCGTCTGAGGTACATTTATGAGAAGGAAATCTCAAAACAACATAAATTAAGATGCCTTTTATTTTGATGTGAAGAAATGGGTTGAATGGTCAGACAGTTCCGCCACTCCCTTCTTCCTTTTCGGATTGTTGACCCGCTCTTCCATATGCTAGAGGTTAGGTTAACCAATGGAATAATGTAATACTATGAAAATTCTGTTATCAGTCTCTTTCATAGATTGATCAAAACACCACCAGGCTTCACCACATGTTTCACTCCGTCTCTTTACTCAAGCTAGAGCTTCAGATAATCAAGGCTTCTCAGAAGTAGTTCAGCGACTAGCCATGGCAGTCAACAATACAAGCATATGATTTGGATCAGTGACTTCGAGTTCTCCCAAATTTCTCATGAATTACAAGTCACTCATACAAATCATTCACACGCCTTGCAGGGTCAATACAAGAATGTCATGACCGGTCTTGAGTTTGATTCAGCAAAGCCAGGAGAACCACAATTGAAAGGCGAGATGATCCTCAAAACAACTTTCGGCATATCACTGGATCATTCCAAGTGGTGGGATGTAGCTGTGCTTCTGTTTCAACTGTTTGTTTACAAAGTACTACTCTTGTTAGTGCTTAGGTACAAGAAGAGAATAGCGCCCTAGTTATGGTTGTCGTCACAAGTGTTACTCAAGGTGTCTTGACATATGATTCCGGTGCCAAATAGCAGCTAGCATCCATTATGTTTCCAGAACATACTTACTTTATCGGCAACTAATGCACCATGGTTATGTAAATGATGCATATGTCTCCAGTTGTCGCAAGTTCTAAATGCAATTCACCTTTTTCACTTCAATGTTATGACTAATTTGATAATGGTATACATAACGTGACAAAATTTAGACCGACATTGGACAGACGGCCCGTTTAGTGCCGTCTCTCTCTCTGCTACAAGCTACTGCGAGATTCGATGTAGTGGATAATAAAGTACATTGATTACAAGCAAAACATATGTCACACAATGAGTTACAACTTATATTGAAAATAAAGATTAAGCAATTCAAGGGTTGTACAAGAGTCAGATATAGCTTGCACTCATTTACAAAAAATAAAAATAAAATGGGAGGTAAAGTGTAAACTGTCTTTGAACAGCCTCTCTGGTCCCCTTTTTGGCGCACCAAACACTTGGACACCGAGCTTATCATACCCATGACCTCCAAATCTAATCCATGGCTGTGAAGCAGACCCAGGTGGAATATTCAGATCTCTCTTTTCCCCTACAACCGAAAGGGCCGAATATGTAAAAGCCAAGAAAGTGTACTTGTCCTCGATTTCCCAACTTTTGAGGCGCCCAGGATAAACAAAATCATCATAACTTTAAGATGCTTTGCAAGAAAAACCGGTATCCTCATCCTTCCTACTTATTTCTTCTGTTTTTTCCGCACAGCATTATTGCCATTGCGTGCTCTGGATGCTTTATGATTTCTCATTGAGGTTTCCATGCTCATGCTACCTTTTAGTTCCATCTTTCTCTTTTCCCCGCTTTTAAGTTTGTCAAAAGTCCTCTTCCTTTTCTTTCCAGATTCGTTGGATTGAATCTTAGAAAATTTCCCTGCAGCCAAATCACCATTCTTTTTAGAAACTTCTAATCTGCCATCAGCAGTAAGAGAAGTTTCATATTCTCCTGAGTGGGGGGAGCCATCTTTGTTCTTCAATCTCCTTTTGTATCCTCGTCCCCTGACATCTTTCTGATTTGCAGAAGCTTCCTTGTTCTCTATCCCGCCTTCATTTGAGGTTTTGTTTCGCCGATTCTAAAAGGTCAAACATGCGATCATTTTACAAAACAATATTACGACCTCCAGAAATCATGCACTGCTAAATAATATTTCTGTAGCATACACATCCAAGTATTGTTGAATTCATTACCTCCATAACTGTCTTAAGAAAACCCTTGTACTTTTCTGGGGTAACAAGCTGAACAGCAGCAAAACCACACTTCCTAGTCATTATCTCAAGAATGACTGTGACCTGCATATACAAATGGACGTTCTTTACAAGATAGCAAAAAAGAGGCCCTTGGAAGGATGTGTGCATGGAATTATCACAAAAAAACTCAGCAAACTCCCAGTAAATTTCACATGCCTTTGATCTGAAGTGATGCCTGGAGACAGATGACCATGAAATAACACCATCAACAATGTCTGAAAGTAAACTCTGAAGGTCTTCATTTCGTAAGCAAGACACTACTACTTTCACAAAACCTAGAACAGCCTGCAAAATGTGTACGAAGTAACTCTCAAGCCATGCCAATTGGGGCAAGAATCTACTTTGGTAATGGTATACTCACTTTTATCACTTCCACCGCTTTGCTATGTAGCAGAGAAAGAACAGAAGGAATAAGATCAGGAATCGATAGACAGATATCTGTATCCTTGTAAACTAGTACGGACAATGCAGAAACAGCTCCACTTGTAATTTGAGGTGATGAACCAGAAAGATAGCCCACTATCTGAAAGCACGTTATTTAGAATCAAAACACTATTACTTGAATAAAAATACAATCCTGAGAATTGCAATTGTCCAGTAATAAATCACTGTTAAGAACTACAAGCAGAAAGGAAAATTGCAGATTAGGTTAGACAATTTCTACATAAGTATGCTCTCCCGATCATCTGACAGAAAGTCCTGTAAGCAAATAAAATTCCCCGATGTTCACAAGACACTTAAAGTGTTCATCTGTGAAGTGCATATAAAACTTCTTTGGGCAACCATTTACACGAGGAACCCAAGCTTTAATAATAATACATGAGAAAGGGACTCCACTACCCCTTGATTAACCAATTTGGCTTCTTAAAATTTCTCAATTTTTCATCGGATGAAACAAATGCAAAATTTCGATTGAATAGGCTTAGGGGCCAACAAGGCATCCACAAGATACAGACCACATGTTTTTAAATTTTGCCATTTGTATTTCGGTTCTTCGTTTTGCTACTGGTTAGAGGGCATTAATCATCTTCTCCTCTGGCTGCAACTGCAAAGCCTAATATCTTGGCAGAAGCAGCTAGAGATGAATAAATAAAGGAATATGCCGTGACTCAACCATACTGCAGCCACGAAATTAGCTTTATTCTTTTAGAAGAGAAATATGTTTTAAGGCCTCTGAATCAATATTCGTAGCCATACCAGGCTTACAATCTTCAAATACAATGCACATACTTATAAAGATTTTAACCAATACCAGGAAGCAGTATACACAAGACCATGAGGACTTCAGTCCACTGTTTCCCAATTTTGCAGGAACAACAACATGGCCAAAGAAGAGGAATTTAAATAAACTTCATTCTCCTTCAACTTTTCCCCCATCTATGGATGTTACGTGAGGCAGAGCAGAAACCAATTATTTACAACAAGAAAGCCCCTCCAGATGACAACTTACATAGGATCTACCATTGTAAAGTACGTACGTCAGACAAGATAGAAGGATCTGCTTCAACCTCTTCCATTGTTGTTACTTTCAACTGCCTATGCCTCATGTACCCATTCTTTTAAAGTTCTATTTTTGTTTTCCTTGCATGTTTCTGATGTTCTAGGATGTATGTAGTATCAAACATGCCTTAAAATATAACCAGTAATTTCCACCAAAGCTACACAAATATGTCCCATAATGAGGTACACCGTACCATGTTAATCAGTTTCTGACAAGGTACAACTGAACTAACAGGCGAAATGCTTCTCAAGCTGGAACTTATGTTGATGAGAACATCATAAGCTTCCTTCCTAGATTCCTCCTTAGCCTGCAAATTTCATGTCACAACAGTGATTAGTGCTGAAAGTAGATCATCACCCCCACACTGTAAAGGAGGTTCTTACATCCTTTAAGACAAGTATAATCTCATTGAGGATGAAAAAAGCTTTTGAATCTTCTTTCTCCTCCTTTTCCTGCTGCTGCTCCTCCACAGAGTTTATCTGCATGAAGAATCAACTTGACTTGTCAAATAGAACAGCATATGACATCAACAATAGAGGTGCTTATATTACTTAATTTTGAGCTACAATTGCAAATACACCATAACCAAAAGCTTAAGAATCCGTTCGCAAGAAGTACATATATGATTCCTTCCATGTTGAGACACGACCCAAAAGAAAAAAGAAGTTTTTGGCCTTAAAAGCGGAAAAGCCATTCATGACATTCAATATTATTTTAACGAATTAAGGGAAGATGGGTGAATGATGATAGTAGGATCAGGTTATTAGAAATTTAAAAATTGTGAGATTGGCGAAAACTGATCTGTTAGGTTCTTTAAGCAAAATACCACTTACATAATCAGTTTTAATTTTTTTAATTTCCACAAAGTTCAATAAAAAACAAAAGGGTGATGAAATACTCCATGCTTAGCTCTATACAAGAAGCTGTTAGGCATCCATACATTTAGGAGTTTGGAAAAGTGAAAAAAGTTCAAGAGTCTTCATATTCACAAATACAGGCACATTATACAGACGTTACACCTGCTGTGAGGGCGAAATTCGAATTTCCTCTAGGAAGGGAAAGGCCTGCTCTTATATCAAGTCTTAATGTCAAATTTCCAAAGGCAAACTTCAAGTGAAGGAGATCCATGAAACATTTTAAGAAATTTCTTCAAGATGGAGGGAATTGCCCAAGTAGGAGGCCATGCGAATATATTGTGGGGCCAGAACAAAAAATGGAATAGTATTTAATTTAAGGATTGTGATATAGCTGCTCACCTGCAGCATACAATCTAGGCAACAGAAATAGAACAAAAGCCAAACTCAAAGAACTGCTAAAATAACTGTTCTAGCACATCAAGAATATAAAACAATGAAACACGAGGAGAAATTTATTATGAAGAAGAAATGCAATTTCTTCTTGAATAAATGTTGTATACTTTGCTTTTCAGTGGGACTAATCTTGAGCTGTTTTCACAACACAGGATTAAGACATTTCTTAAAGGCTCATTGCACTCTTATTCCAAGACAACCAGCCCAGGACATAGCTCATAGTCAGTTTACGAAAAGAACAAGAAATGGCTTCTATTTACGTCAAAACGTGATATATACACTAAAAATGAAGGACATAAAATTCTGCACTTTTTTCACAAGAATAGTAGACACCAAACATACAAAAGAAAACAAGTACTGCATTGCCATGAGAAACATTCTGACCTTTAATGCATGAACTATCAGAACATGGAAACAGGCAAAGCGGCTTCTCAGAGTTGCAATATCAGATGGAGTCCTTAGGCCAATTAGTAAATGAATCAACTGTGAATATTGAGATGAACAAAACCAGGGATGCACCTGCATAATAGAAATGACAAAAAAACAATCACTTCCAGTAAGAATATATCTTGAATGGAGATACCACACAAACATACCTCCAAAATTTTGCTCAAAGCATTATAGGCTTCAGCATGGCCATGGTCATTGCTTTCCTTGTGGAAGAAAATTCATGAATGATTTAGGCTATAGAAATCACTAAACTCATCCATTAAATCAAGAAAACAAAGCTACTATTCTTAAAGTCAATGCACACCTGAAAAGTGTCTTTAACAAAGCTAAACACCAAATCAACCTTCTGTGCTCCTTCAATAAGAAACGAGGATATCTCCAGTAACAAGCACCTGGGTGAAACTGCATTCTCTTAGTACTATAACAGGAGCGGATTCATCACTCTGTATGAAGGGGTGTGAGGGTGCTCTTTCTTTCTTCGTACTTTTCTTTTTTTGGTTTTATTTTTTTTTCCGGGGGAGGGGGGCTTGCATAGAACATGACAGCAGTGGATTTATTATTGGATGCATCCTCATGATGTTACTGTACTTGCATAGAACATGACAGATGACAAAATGTCATCAAGAAGAGGAAACAGCAGCGCCCAATTTCCATAACATGGTAGCTCAAAATTCTGCTAGCAGAATATAGAATCTATGCATACAGACGCAACCTAGTAATCTCTGCAATTGCTAACAGTAGAAAAAAGTTCTGGATGCTCACAAATAGAGTTGGTCTGTCGATAATCAGACATCTGTTACAATGAATTGTCAAATGTGACCTAAAGGACTCCCCCTTTATCAAGTGTATCATCAGCAGTCAAGTGTATATGCGTATGTGAACATATATGAATCTTTCATTTTAATCATTAATATAGCTTGCTAACAATTCTATTCACAAGCATTCTCTCTCCATTACCTTTTAGCATTTACATCAATGGCATGCTCATTTCCTGGTTCTTTGTCCGTTGATGCATCCATTTCATCTCGTCCCCTCTCGAACTCATCTCTCTTATTTAGAATGCCAAATCTTTTGAGAAATGACACAAAAATTTCTCTGGTTGCAGAAGAATCCGTGATAGAAGCTAAGCAACCAATAGGATCCTGAGAAATCAAAACTGAGCATGATAATCTAACTCATATTATGTTCAATTACTAAGCAATGGGAAAAGTAAAAGGTAATCCGTGAGCATTGACTGAATATATATCTCAGAGTTAAAGTTCTTTAAGACGGCTACTCAATACAGCTTCCTTTTGCTAATTCAATGCAATCCACAGGACTCAATCCTCTCTTTCGAAAAATTCATTCGCAAAATTATTGAACGCTTTATAGCGCCCAGAAGTTTGTTCCAATTAACAAAGCATCCACAAAGTTCTATAATTCACATGCATGACGATCCCTTCCACAATGACTAACCTAATCTATCTGACCGAATCTAGTGCTTCAAAGTATTTTGGTGTTCCATGGTGAGTTCAGGGAGGGTAGACACTTGGTACACAACATTGATGCCACTTCACTTCTCATAGCTTTAATTCTTTTTAACTTTTCCTTTGAGGTTTTCTAATAACAAGTACGTGATCCATTGTTTCAATGCCAACCCAATCTCAACATAACTTTTGACTTCTTTTTTTCCGTTTTTTTGGTCCATTTCTAAAGAATAATTTGTTGTCAATAAGAATATAATAAAAAACCATAAAAATTCTAGCTTATGCATGGCTATCATGCTTCTAACATATGTTTTTTGGTAGGAATGCTTCTAACATATATTTCTACCACACAAAAGCAATACCATTATTTTCCTTCACCATTTTACATTAAAATATAAAATTACAACCAACAAATATAGAAACATAACTAATCAAGTAAAATTATATTATCTAATCCAAATTTTAATGATATGAACTTGTTTTTGTGCATGTTAACACAAATTTCAACTTGCTTATAATATTTCACAAATTTAAAAGAAAAGGACATGAAAAAAGTTCAAGTTGAATCTTAAATTGATAGTCAAAATTATATTTTCTCAAATCAGTTCAACTATAGCTTCCTGAAGTGACAGGACCACATGTCCTATAGAATCACCCTAATTTATCATGACAAAAAAAGTTGCATTAACCTCTTTATACCAACCAAACTTACTTTCAACGGTCATGGAATGTTGCATTATTTCAAACCTACTCAGCCAATTCTCCACCTAATGCTTTTCTCCATATACATAATTTTTCATCTGAAGATTTGATATTGTCAATGGCATGAGAAAAGGAAAGACAATCATGCCGAGTAGAGGATTCCAAGTAAGTTGTATAATTTTAGGATCACTGCATCTTGAATTCACACTTCATTCTAGGGAGTCAAAAGTATATAACTATTCCGACAGTGAAGGTTTTTCTCTTAATTTTCTGATTTTTTAAAAGCTGCTGTTGTCTGGTGGGGCACACTTGGGAACTATTCTCTCATGCAAAGCAGGGATGGAACAATATTTTTCCCATAGGGCAGGGAATGGGAACAAAATTCCTGGCCTGCACCTCCCAATGGCAACCACTAGTGCGTGCAATTCAAAAAGTGCCTTGAATGATGCAATCAGAAGTATTAATTGTACTTAAGGAAAATTTACAAGTCAAAAGGGCTGGAGGGAGGTCTAAAAACACGACAGAAACTTCTAGCTAGAATCCCAAAATGTTTTAAGCTTCCTTAGGATATCAAATAGCACATAATGACCTAATATATGTCCATGTAGCCAACCCCATCTACGTGAACTGTCTCCACAATACTTTCTACAGCACTTATAAGAATGATGCGGCCTCACTAGGAAGGAGATTAGGCAGGTCTGACCAACCCAACAACTGACCAACCCAACAATCAAATTTAGAATGTCAACTGCCTCATACTAAACAGAAACCTTCGAATTCCTCTCAACTTCTTCCAGCAATTAACATTGACAGAAAGAGCTCCTACTAGTTATACTATTTTCAATCTGGACAGGACCGAGGAGGGAGATGGAGCTTGGATTATCATAGGGTATTAGTATCCTATTATTATCCTATAGTGCACATGAGTCCTATTAGCATCTTTGAGATGAGGCATATGCCTAAAAAATTGGAGAAAAAGTTCAGACAACCAAAGTAAGTGGAAAATTATGAATATGAAAGGGGAGAGGAGAAAACAATTGTGCAATAACTAGTAAGAAATTTAGTATAGAGCCAAAAAAGACTTTAGTGATTAAGGGAGAACCTTCAAGTATGGCCTTGTCACAGGAATGGAATCGACAAATAAGTCCAATAAAAGTTGAAGCAACTCAGTAGAGCATAAACTTAAAGCATTGATATTTCTGCTTGCAGTTTTCTTCGAGTAAATCGGTAGAGTTCGCAATTCTAATCCGGATGCTTGCACATTGCAGGTGTCTAAATCTTTAACTACTCTAGAGCTGAGTACACTCGTATTCTGATTCACAAGGATCTGCAGAATTAGAACAGTACTATCAGGAGATATGAAAATGGTATAACAACCTCTTCCCAGCTAAAGAACAAGTGTGAGCCAAATGTCACCAATGTGGCAAGAAGATCACCTTTAAAGCAAGAGCCACACTTTCATGCATAAAAGAACATTTTTTAAGAAAATCAGTCAATAATACTGCCAAACGTCTAGACTGTTTGTCTGTATCACTTGAACCCCGTCAAAAGGCTGGTAACAGTTTCCAAAGGTCATGAGCATGACCCAGCAGCTCCTTACCAAGTACTGATTTCTTAACTGGAGAAAAGATAAACAGAAGCACAATCAAATCCCCGATGTCACTAAAATGTTAATGATGAACTGAACAAAACTCAAATCAAGTAATGCTGATTAAGGACTCCACTACATACATGAGCAATCGGCATTCAACCAAAGCTCACACTAAAAAATATGCATCAAGTAAGGAAAAGTTAATGTCACAGAGGCAGATGAAGAATAAAATTGCATAAACAACAATATTTTGCTCCCCAGACCTGTCCCTCCTATCAAATATGTACAGAATGCAAAAAAACATACTTTGAGATGAACAATTGCGATAAGAAAGTATTTATATGCATAATTCAATGGGTATCATAAGCCAAGTAAGGAGAGGTCAACGCTTTGGGATGGTACCTATCAAATGGGATCAACATATATAATAATAAATAAAAAAATCAAGAAGTTGACAGTTCTGTTATAATGTTTCAGACAAGCTTTCAGCACAGCTTACAAGCAGGTTGAATCACCCAGCTTGATAAGTCTATGGAGACTCTTATTGAAGACTAAAGCTCCTTCTAGCATAGCTTGTGAAAATGCAAAAATGATCTCACGTGATGATGATCTATTGCGAGGAGTTTATGATGGACAAAAAAGTTTTTGTATTGAGTTTTGGTCAAACGCACGGAACTTTGTGCACTTATTACTTATAAAATGTGTCTCCTGTCAAAGAATATTTAGTGGTGCCTTTGCAAAAAGCAGGACTTTTACCCTGCTTAAACTGATTTGAATCTGAATACGGATTTAAAGATGGAGATTCTAGGTTGCTTTTAATTGATAACTCATAAGTTATGCACAACCAGTGGTGAATCTGTGCCAAACAGCCAAAGATCTCCACACTTATTATGACTGTCAAATATGATATCTGAAAAATGAAAATCACGGAAACAAAAGTCATGTAGAATGATGAGATACCTCCAGAACTAGCACGCTTGAAAGATTTTGCGAGGGGCACAATATAATCCATATAATACTCAAGTGATGAACCAACCACATAATCTCTTAGAATGGGCACCAACCAAACATTACTAGAACTAAAATTGTCGGGATGCAGTGAAATAGGCACAATAGAAAGCATCTTTTCTGGGCCCATAGCAATTACAGCAGAACCAATACATCTCTGAAGCTGTGAATCACTGTAAATTAAACATTGATGAGTTACCATTCAAACAATCTTCAAACTACACAAGTATTTGTTTTATAAAGCTAGACAGTCAATTATTTGTTTCATCAGATAATGGCAAAGTACTATGCTCAAAGCTCTGTTAACTTGTCATCTACCCAATTTAGTAAAAGAAGCTTTTGTTAATCCTTATACGTAAGTAAAAAAAAAAAACCTGCTGTTAACGCTCCATTCAACAATTCAATCTTGACTCTAACAAAATTCATGACGACAAGCCGATTTGGAGTTTGCTATGAACCCCATCTTCTTCTTTGCACACTTCAACAGGATAAACATATGAAGCAAAGATGACTTGAAAAATCAAATTTTGGAGAGCAAGATCAAGTAATAGCCTTTACATCATTCTCTTGAAAATCAATTTCGAGATCAAGACAAATCAATTCCCTTTACATCATTCTCTTTTTCCTTTATACATGAAATTTAATCAATAACAAGGCAGCAAGGAGGTGCAAACCCAAGTACCAAAAGATATCAAGAACAAAAAAAAAAAAGCTCAATTCATCAATAATGACAATAAATGCATCTACATCAACATGCATATTTTCAAGTTGCATTTCCACTTCCATAAGAACATTGACAAAAAACAAGGACAAAACATATTGCCTTCTTCCATGAGTAACCAGCCTCACTATTAGGGGTGAGCGTGGTTCCCAGGTAGAACCGGGAACCAAAGAACCGAACCGGAGGTTCCGGTCTGGTTCCAGGTTTTAAAGGAACCGGTTCCGGTTCCCGGTTCCTTTTTCCTGAGAACCGGCGGTTCCGGTTTCAGTTCCGGTTCCCATGATGAGAACCGGAACCAATTAGGGTTCTAAAGAACCCCAAATAGAAAATACCCCTTAGTTCCTTACCGTTCACACTTTCACACTCAGAGTTCCCTTCTCTCGCGTTCTCTGCCTCGACGCCACCGCCGACGCCGCTCGCCCTCGACGCCGCCGCCAGACGCCGCTGGACACCATTTACCCCGCGCTCTTCTCGCCCTTGCCTCCTGCTCCCTTGACGCCGTCACCCCTCGCTTGCCTCGCCACTCAGCCGCTCGCTGGCCCTTGACGCTGCTCGCCAGCCGACGACGTTTGCTGCTCGCCAGCCGACGACGCTCGCCGCTCGCCCAGGACGGAAAGTATGAGAAATTGGGCCGGACCACGTCTTGCGGTGCGTAGTCCGCCCATCACCACCGCCGCCGTCACCTCCGACTCCAAATCCGCCGTCGTTTCGCTCTCCCTCCTCATCCGCAAACCATAAATACAAGGAGGAGCGACGTTGGGAGACTTCTCTGATTTATGGTTGGAAATCTCTGGTTTTTGGTTTGATTGGGGGGGAAATGCCGGGGCTGACCTGCAACGCCTGCAACAAGGAATTCGAAGACGATGTCGAGCAGAAGCTCCATTACAAGTCCAAGTTGCGACTTTCCCAGGTCTCATGCGTCCTCGTGTTTTCCGAGTTTTCATTGGAGGGCTAATCTTGGTTTTCTTTGTTTTCTTTATTTTGTTGTTCGATGATTGGGGCATGTGTAAT
This sequence comes from Eucalyptus caleyi, assembly GCA_014182885.2. NCBI lineage: Eukaryota > Viridiplantae > Streptophyta > Magnoliopsida > Myrtales > Myrtaceae > Eucalyptus > Eucalyptus caleyi. The sequence goes on from CM024476.2 coordinate 23,997,987, forward strand.
GTGCTTGTGCAGATGAATCGTATTCTCAGGGCATGCTTGTGCTCGAGCAGTGTCTGTCCACCCAACCCAGTGGGGGCCAAGTTGCTGAGAACACGAGATCAGTGGTCTTGCTTGCCATGTCCACTCTTTTGTATGGGAGGTCGTGTTGTGATTTGTAATCTTGATTCTGTCATTTGATCGTGGGGAAATTAGAATATCCATCGGAGATAAAGCCGGAGGTTTGCTTATGTACATTTCTTGTTTCAGGGGTAATTTGGATGAAGCTATTGATAAACTGCAGAGTGTTGCAGATTTAGGCAATCCTTCTTGGGGCGTTAAAGGTAATCTTTTTTCCTTCTTGTGTTGTTTTAAGAGAGATCGACTTTTGGTATGTGTATATTTATGTCGGAAATCATGGCGATATTGGTTTGCACTTTGCTTTGTTATAGTTGCTGCAATGGAGGCTCTTGTTGGATTGCACTTTGAAATGGGGCAAGTAAGTGACTTGCTTACGTTTGTGCTTTGCAATACAGTTTATTTCTGTTCGCTCTCAATTTATCAGGAGATGGTCTCCCTATATAGGATGATACTTCATCAGTGGTCGCAGATAAATGCTTGAATCTCTTGGAAAAAGAATCAGCACTAACAGCCGGCTCAGGATCTTCAATAATTAATGCTCGTGCAAAAGCGGCGAAAGGGTTGGTTGAGCTAGTCTCTGGAAGTTTCCAATCTGGTATGCCTCACTGAAACTTTGCCATACCTCTAAGATGTTTAACATTTTCTTTTTGTTGTTGTTGTCGTCGTCGACCATGGGTGATGCCTTCTTGGTTTCAGCTAAAGCAGCATGCTTTAGCCTCGATGAAAGTCTTCGTCATCTGTCTTGATGGCTTCTTTGTTCAACAGAAAGGCTCCCCGTACCTGATGATTCCCTTTTGGGTGTCTTTGGGTTCAAGTTCTTCTCGACCAGATATGTTAATTTGTGTTGTTAGGAGCTGATTTTATCGTTCTTTGCCCTCATACAGGTGAAAAGGGATTTAATGTGTTTGTACTGTAATGAGAGGTGTCATCCCTTCAGCAGCTTAGAGGCAGTTAGGAAACACATGACAACAAAAAGTCATTGCAAAGTTCACTTTGGAGATGGCGATGATGATGAGGAAGCAGAATTAGAAGAGTTCTACGATTATATTAGCAAGTTTTTATTTCCACCATCGATCTCTACTTCTAAGTCATATGTTGATAGTTGATCACCTAAGTCATATATTGGTTGGCATTGTTGTTGGTACTTTTAGTTTGGATTTTGGAGTACTTGATATTTAACTTATCTTGTCCTATTATGATTTGGAAAGCTTCGAGTCTTAGTCTTTGGGTTGTCTCTTTCCTTCTTCGTTATTTTCAAATCTGAAAATGAAAAAATGAACCTGTTGGAACCTGGAACCGACCCTAGAACTTGTGACAGGGTAAGTTCTAGGTTCTTGATTCTGACGGGTAGGTTCCAAGTTCCAAAAATTGAGGAACCTGTACCCGAGGGTAGGTTCCAGGTTCCAGACGGAACCGAACCGGAAACTGAGAACCGCTCACCCCTACTCACTATGAATGAAAACGTCACCACATAATTAAGTACTTTTGTTGCTTCAAAGAGCAATACAGTGACTTTATTCCAGAACCTTATCCATTCATAACATACTCATAATTTCAGCAGCAATTTTAATGACAGAAGGAACACCACTACACTGACATGCCATGTAGAGAGCTGAACCAGAGGCGAATTGGGCCATCACACTCTTAACTACAGATGATAATGGACATTTTCAGATGCTCTTTACCAGAATATGACAAGAATACTGTAACGCAAACTTGCACACTGCACGAACTTAAAAAGAAGCTAAAGATGAACCTACAGAAATAACAGCTTTCACACCAATGACATTTCTCATGCCAATAAATTTCTGAAGCATACAAATACGTACATGGCCTGTGATAGATGAGCCCCTTTCAGCTGAGGTCATTAAGTGAACAAGTTTGAGCAGGATACTCCTCATATAGATGTAAGAAGTTTTTCCTACACAACATTTAGGGAGGAGAGGAGAGGACTGTGGAAATCAGTTTGTGGTCATATTAACAAAGATAATCAAATGAGAAAAAAATTGTCTTTATACAGTTTAAGAACAGTGCATGTGAAATAAATCCTGAACAATCTCACACGTCATTCTATACTAACAGAGAAAAACACTGTTACCCACAACCAATGTGGCATTAAAAAAGAATGCCATTCCATAATTCAAATGAACTTCCAAGAGAAAACAATCTTCTTTTTCAAGGAATAGGAAAATGGAGGAGGTATGTACACTAGCTAGTTCAAAAGAACAGACTGATGAAAGAAATGGGCAAAATCCACGGTAAATCCAATACTCATGATTCAGGACATTCTAAGTCTAAACTTTAAATAATTTGTCACATGTCTGAACAGGAAAACTCTCCAAAAAAAAAAAAAATTACAGCTTAATCACTAAAGTCAAGTTCAAACTGACACCTTATGAAGATCAAATAGCAACACCCAGGACTTTAGAACTTTTACAGTGAAAAATCATCAAAATTGCTGATCATATCCTGTTTGACTTCCAACATGCAAGACAAAGTACTTTCGAGAAGTTGAAACTGTAAACCTCATGCAAAGGTCAAAACTCAATTCAAGTGGAAGTCCAGTTCTGCGTAATTTATAGCAAGGTATGGCACTAATATATATTTCTTTGCTAAAGTTTGACATTTCTTTTCTGTTAATGCGAAATAAATATGGAGTCCTAATGAAAGAGGAAGAATGCCTTCCAGCTTATTTAGTCGTTGAAAAACAAACCAAAAATACAGCCACAGCAGAGCTCGTAAGCCTCTACAATGTTGAACATTATCAGCAAGCCCACAACAAATAGAATTGAAAGTAAGAACTGCAGAAAGTAGTTGCCAAGAAGTCAAGATGGAGAAATATAGAGAATTAGTATGGTTCAGATGCAAGTATAAGCCATTTCTTTCATAATCGAATTCAGAAATTGACATATAGTAGTCCTTGATCAATGTCTGGTAGAACTTAATCATGCCAATCATACAAATCACAAGAAACAAAGAACATTAAATATATTGAGCTTGAGTTATTTCATGACAAAGCAAAGGGTTAATACATGTATTTGCAATTGACGAATGGCAAGAAATGGAGATCTTCTATAGCATACAAGAAATCAAGATGTATGCATACCAAGTTTGAGGTACAAAAGAGAGATCACGGAAAGTGCATGCTGATTTGGAGTTTTGCCATGGGCACTGAGGGCACTTTCCAAAGCAATACATATTCTCCTTATTGCAATTGTTTCCAGACTCTCCTCACTTACGTCATCACTTGGTTGGCTCTCCATATGGAAAGTCTCTTCATTTACTTGTTCATTAATCAAGTCCTTCAAAATACTCGAGGCCTGCAATGCAGCATCAGCCTCACCAACAAGAAGTCCTAAATTAGTATAACCAAGTGCATCAGAAAGCAAACACCGGATTAACAATATCAAAAGATCAAGTGAACCATCCACAATCTCATTTCCAGTAACCAAAATTAACAAAAGGATAAAAGTAAGAGTCCTTGAAAGTAAGCTTCCAAGTACATTGACCTAGGCTCCCGAGTGGTAGAGGTTCATTTGTTTATCAGTCAAGGGATAATCCCATACTTCCACTATCTCAAAAATGATGTCTTAGACTCTTTGATGTACTGCAGCTGCATGAAATTTCTTGTAAGAGGGATGATGCCCATTTGAGCCACTATTTTTTCTATCATAACTCCTTCGTAACACCATACATAAGATTTTGTTTCTATCATAACTCCTCCGTTCCACCAAGACAGAAAAGATTGCAGTAATGATATAAAAAATAACAAGAGCAAAATTATGAAAAATGTTGACAGCAGAGAAAACAAAAAGTAATATATATATATCGAAAAGATTGCAGTAATGATTTAAAAAATAACAAGAGCAAAATTATGAAAAATGTTGACAGCAGAGAAAAAAAAAGTAAAATATATATATGCAACTTAGGTTTGACTATATTTAGGAAAGTTAATCAATGAAAGAAAAGAAAATTAAAAATTAAAAAAATGTGGATTTTTTTAAATTGCAAAAATTATCTATGTGAGCGCCAACTGTGTCACGTAGGATGGCCAGTGGGCACGACTAATATTCATATCAACAATTTCCTATCAAAATTAGCCAGTGAATTTAATTGGCAAAATTTAAAAATATTTAGGACTCAATTGATATAGTTGAAAAGTTTATGATTAAATTGGCAAGACTGGTGCTATAAATTTATGATTTTTTTAAAATAAATTTTTCATCTTTCTTGAGCTGCTCAGACTTGTCCACATCTATATTTATATATATATATAGACACACACATGACTATCTTTGTTCTTGGCTTCTAGAGAAGTCCAGTAATTTTTAAACTCAAATATTTAAAAAATTATAAAAAGATTATATGAGAAGTATTGTGGCAAATGAAAGGTTTCAAGTGCTTGTAATTTTTTTAAAAGTCCAATTATGTGCGTAAATATTGAAAGAAACTTTTAACTGTTTAAATAGTCTTCGTCGAAAGAGGCTGAAATTTTCCAACTACAGGACGAGTCATCGTAGCGAGGAGGGGTTTTGTACTTTGACTTTGCTTTGGCCTAACATGGCCTCTTTTATCTTCGTTCCATGTTATAAAAGTGGACACCAACCGCAGAAAAATCAAGGCAAGTAAAACAAAAGTTGACTTAGACCAACTAATAATGGTTCCACAGACCACGTCATGCACAAGACCTAAGCAAAACATAATCTTCTATGCATGTCTAATCAGATTAATGTCGAGTCATTGAGGGTTATTTTAATACCGTCAATCAATGCAGTTATATTCAACACGCAAGTTTCAGAGCTTGAAAATTCCAGGTTAACTTTAAGTAATGGATTCTAAGCACGGAATCTCGTCACTTACCTTGAAATCTTCCTTGAACCACATAGATTGGAACAATTTTCTGTTGTATGTTTCAATAGTCTTGAAATTTCAAAAGCCATTATTTTTTTAACGATTTTCGACCCTCATCAAATTGTGACCATTTTTATCTGCCATTACTTTATTACAGTTTTATACTTCTAACGGGGTTGGAGTAAATCTCTTCATTAGACAAATAAGAAAATAGTCAAATCTCAATCACCTCTCCTTTCGAGCTTCTAATTAAAGATAAGACATTTCTCAAGCCCTAATTAGTCAACTGGACTATTAGAGATATATTTAAAATATTATATGATTCCATATATTATTATATTTTTCTGTATATTTCCTTTGATTGGTCTTGATTTGTTACTTCAGATAGTTATTATATAAAGCCTATAAATAAGCTTGTGTATTCTTTATTTGATGTTCTACAGAATATTACATCTTTCAGTCATTATGATTCTCAACTTGGATGAACAAAAAATCAACTCCTCAAAAGTAGAACCTAGTCAGTTTACTTGCCGAGCCACTTGCAATGTTATTAGTAGACTATAATACGACGTTGCTTCCCTAAAGGTGAATTGATTTTTGACCTTTTAATTACTATTTTTTTGGTCGACAACCTTTTAATTGCACCTTTTTATTACTGTTGGCACGGTGATTTTTGAACTTGACAAGGACTGCCCAATCAACCATGCAACGAGGGGACAATTTCTACAATGAGAAACACGCACGCATGCATTGACTATGGGAATCTCCGGAGACAATTATTCGTTCCTACCGACACTAAGGACCCGACCTCCATGATTTGGCAATTTGCTTTTGTGTTCATAATCTAGAACGCGGAATTTATGCTAAAGAGCTTCTTTGAATTTTCGATGTCCCTCTTTTCTTTTTGTGATAGAAAACTTTTTACGTGGATGTTTTATCGTGTTCAAAAGAAATGTCAATCTTTCAAATCTACAGCATGTTTCCATGAAAGTCTTTACACATTGCACTGCGAACGTATGAGTACATGCGTTAATGCAACCAAGAGTCAATTCGGACACCAATGAGAGTAAGTGCGGGCTGGGTTGAAGATCTCCATTCAATCGGCGAATGCGTCAAATGCGGGAAAATTATCATATTAGGTAGATAGAATATGATTTTCGGCATATAAATAATATGACTCGGAACATATACTATGACCCATCTTAAATTTTGAGACCCATGTTCTCCCTTAAGTCTAATCATGGAAACTCATGATCCATACGTATTTAAATTCTCTATTCCTTTGTTTTCCAATTCGATTTCCAATTCGATTTACATGTTTCCAATCTTGATATTTTTTAACTTTATTTTGATCTTAAATGCACATGCCATCACCTAATGAGAGGAGCACAGATTAAAAGACAATGTGAATAGATGAGATCCGCCACTTATTTTGAAAAAAAATCATTTTTATGCTTTGTCAATTTCTTGACATTAACTCCTTTCCAATCTATAAACCTTCCAATGTCCTATTAAAAAGTCTAAACCATTCAATGCTTTTCCATAGCGATATTGATAGTTAGTATTCATTTGAAAGCCTACCCCTTTCTTGAGTCATGGAAAAATTACCTCTATAGCTTGCCACCCATTTTATCTTAAATTAAAATTTAAGTTCATTTTTTCTCATAGTGACACGCAATTATTAAACTAATCATAGTTATAAAATTGACAATAAAAACCTTTACAAATATCACTATTTAAATAAATTTTCACTAACGATTACATCTATAGTCATAAATCAAACCTAAACCTAAGTGATTTAAGAAATATAGCCAGATGGAAAAATAAATCATCTTACCTTATAGTGATGGCCCGCTCATTGAACGCGGTCCGATTTGCATTCTCTGACCCAACCAAGTTGCAAAAGCTAACCAACAGTCAATGTCAACTCGGTATCAACTTCACTTAGTTCCCAAAATTCAGTCCCTTGCATTGCATAAAACGAACCATTTTTACTAAATTTTTATTGCAGAGTTGAGAGAGAGAGAGAGAGAGAGAGAGAAGGAATGACATGACATTGAACCGTCAGATTCTATTTATTAATTCGATAATAAAGTGAAAAAAGTAACTACTAGAAGTAATGGTCCAGCGAGATACAGTTACTTGTCGGATTCCACTTAAAGCACCACTTCTTTTTTGTTCTTTTTCGGTTAGTAACTTAAGGTACATTTAGTAACGCTTCATTCCCAAGAATAAGTTTTTATTGAAAACAATTTTTTTTTTTTTTTTTGCTTATGTTCTCGAGAACAATTTTTGAATATAAGGTGCACTTGAAACTGCACAAAATTTATATTTCGGAAAAGAAATGTGTTTGGTAAAATTATATAATTTTGTTGTTTCTTTTAATTTTTTAATATTTTTATTATATTTTTCCTTTTCTTTCTTCTTTCTTTTTTCTTTTTTCTTCTCTCTCCTTCTTCCTCTTTTGTGGCCGGTCATCGGCAACTAGCTGGGCGAGGTTTGGCAAGCTCGTCGAAGCCTCGTCAGGCCAAGGCGAGGGCTGGCAAGCTTGCTGGAGGCTCGCCTAGCCCCCGCGAGGCTCAACCTCACCAAATCTAGGCGAGGTCGAGCCTCGTCAGTGGCCTCGCGAGGCTCAACCTCGCCCAGGCAGCGCGAGGTCAACCTCACCCAGCCCAGGTGAGGCCGAGCCTCGCCATGCCTCAGCCAGCCAAGGCGAGGCTTGGGTCAACAAGCCTCACCGTGGCTTGACACAAGCCTCACCGTGGCTTGGCATCTCTGGGGGCCGGCAACTCTCCAACGAGATCGCGGGCCCTCATTTGATCGATCGCCGATGTCAGCCATGGCCAAGGCCGGGGACTGGCCAAAAGGAAGAAGAAGAAGAAGAAAAAAAAAAAGCAGAGAGAAAAATATATTCTAGAAATTATTCCCAAGAATAAAAAGTTACTTTTTTCTACTTCTTATTTCTGTTCCAAATCTATTCTCGAAAAAAATTTTTGATCCTAAGAACAAAAATTTTACCAAAGTTTTTTTTTTTCGTTCCCGGAACAAAAGAACAAAAATAGTTGTTCCGGGGAACAGAAATAGATTTTAACAAACAGGCCCTTAGGATACAAGATTTGGTTTCCAATTTTAGTGGAAGTCTGCCGGTTTAGAAATCAAGATTTACAAAGTTGCAGCAGATATGCCGTTTTGCTTTGCTAGGTTGTAATTGTAATAGCGGCAGCGAATCACCCACCTTTGAAGTGGACACTTCAATTTTCGTTGTGGAATGTCAAGTGTCAACTTCATCAATGTTCACTCAGCCCCCACCTCTCAGATCTCAGGCGGAGTAGACGAAACCATTAAGCTTTCGGTTTCGGTTTCAACTTGTTTGATTCTTTTGACATTAACCTAAGGTCGTTTTGGGCATTGACTCATAATATAGAACCATTGATGGAATGGAAGTAGTCCGCTGATGAGGTATGATGAGGTAGTAATCCAACATTTGCAAGAAACAGCGACTAGACGTGCAAGTTTCTCCAGAGAAATTTTGCGGGTAGACATACAAGTTTCTCTTTCATCATTTCTCAAAGATGGGAAAGATGAAATTGGCCGACCATCATCCACACTAGAGACAAAAAATTGGCATCTGCTAAGAGAAATTCTTGAGTAGCAACATATAACAGGCCGAGCTCATGAACAAAACACATCCAGAGCAAGAAGGTGCCACTTCGCACATCTCGCCATTCAAACAAATGAAATGCTTCCATAATAGATTCCCTCCCTTGCAATGGCCAACACATCGTTATTGTGTGAAGAGGAAAAAGTTGCAACATTGTCTCTCTTTGAATAACAAAATGGAAAGAGATAGCACGAATAAAAACACCAAACCACAAGCCATTGTCTTCAGGCTTTCCCCACTAATTAGTTCACAATCAATTACTGCACTGTATAACACTCGTTGTTTTGTTTATATTACCTATACCTTCAGTTCCAAATGTGAGGGAAAGAGAAACTTCGAAGCAACATTTAAGAGTTCTGCTGCAAGGATTACCCGATGAAGCCCTAGTTCTTTCAAGAACTAATTTACTTAGAACACAACAAACCATTTCTTACTCTCTTGTGTGAGTAATCAGTATCCAGAAGTACCGGATAGAGATCATTACCAGATGCAAACAAAGCGGTTCCAGTCCATGGCCCTTCAATAGACATACTCTTACTGATATTCTCACCAACTGCCTGATGTTCATCACCTCTAAAATGCTTCCTCATGGCCTCAATTTTCTCCTGAGTCATGATAGTGCCCGCAGAGTCCAGCACTGGAACAGCAACCTTGCCTTCAAGCATGCTAACCACAGATGACATTGGCGGCCTGAGTGCTGGAGTCACATTAGTACACATCAAAGCTACCTTTATCAATGCCAGTGCCTCCTCTTTGTTAAAGTGAGAACCAAGCCTCGGATCAACTAGTTCTATCAAATTCTCTCCCTCTTTCAGAAAGTGTGCCTAGATACAGAAATGTAAAATGAAGGTATTTCCCTTTCAAGCTTCAGGTATTGATCAGTTGCAAAATATGCTCTAAATACTGAAAGAGGAAGAAGTATATTATCTCCCTTGATAATTACGCGGCAAATGCAGTTGATAAGCACCTGCTAGTTCTAGGGTATAAATGGATAAAAAGAATCGAACGAGTCAATACAGATCCAACATGATTTTTTTTACTGATTTTTAAATAAAAGATACTAGACTACAACATCACTTACTAATGGTTGACCGGTTGCCAAGAAATCACCTACACCGCTTTAACATTGCCAGCTATTGTCGAGTTTTATCAGCACGAATTATTTGTCAGTGTCATTACATGAAACGGCAGACTCATCTTTCAATGTTCTTGATTATGCAACTCAGGCGACAATCAGATTTAACAAGGACTAATAATGATTGTTTGCTCTAATGATTGCTCACTCAAAGCAAAACAAAATCTAACTTAAGGAGTCAATTATATGAATGTGAAAAAAGTTATACATCAATCGAAAGTATATGGATATTCTGGTCAAGACATGGACTTGAAAACTTTTTAATTTAACAGTAATTGCCAAAATTCAATAGTAGTCGAAGGACTTATTTGGCACTAATGAAACTACAGGGAGTATGAATGTCAAGCATAAAAACATAAAGACTAAAACTGAACTTTCGAGATCCACCCTAAATTATGGGGTCAACTTCCCCAAATTTCAAGGAATAGAATTTTCTTCATTCCAGAAAAAGGAAAAAAAAAAAAAGAATCTACATGAAAATTCAGAGTAGACCAACATGATAAGAAGAATCGGATTAATTTGAAATAACAAATTGCACTTAACAGCATGACAATTCGTTAAGCAAGTTTCCATAGCTATTAACTGTGAAACTCCTTCGCAACCATTGAAAGTGCATGTGAGGATTTAAATACGGATATGATCATAATTGAAATGATAGAGTTGATTACCCAATCGAGTAGATTAAAGCATTCCTCAGTTCTTTGGGAGCTAGTGTTGCTCCGGCCATTAACAACTTCTAAGGCAACAATGCCAAAACTATAGATGTCGGCTTTGTCAGTGAGGTAACCATGCATTGCATACTCTGGTGCCATATATCCACTGCACAACAAGAAAAGAGCTTGTGTTTGCAACAAGGTAACTGCCTTAAATAGCACAAACTTAATATTCCTAAAATTCAAAAGAATCATTCCTAAATGTGACGCTATGGTCTAAAGAGTAGAGGAAAAAAAACAAATGCATCCTAATATATTCTAATATCACTTACCGAGAATATATCAGGAAAAAAAAAAAAGATCATTGTTGTTCTTTATAAACTTTTTTTTTTTTTGGTTTGAAATATAAGTATCATTTATAAGATGACATACATGAGCTTAAGGGCATTTCCCAGCATTACAAAGATATCTAAGAACATGCAAAAATGGAGTGAGGGAATCTCCATATAGTACCCAATATTACAACTTTTTTTGTAATGTGAAGCTCTCCCTGTAACAAGTTTACAAATTTTAGCCACAATGATGGGGACATCATTTGACTTGTTTTGGAAATGTCTATAATTATGTTTATAGTTCTTTTTGTTGAATGAACATTAGAGTTAGTAGAATGAACTTACAATTTTATCTTTTCCCTAATTAATCACATTCCTTTCAAAAACAAGTAGACTTTTCACACGCATTAATGCAAACTTCTAAAACATGTGAACATGCTTATCTATGTTTTTCCATGTGCATACAATAGAAACATGGGCGAATTTGCTATAATACTAAGTTATATTCAAATTAACAATTACATAAGTCAATATCAGAGTATCATTACTTAATGGTAGAGTATGACACAATTTACATTTTTTTCCTAATTAATGTAAAGAGTGGTGAGACAGTCGTAAAGCTTTGTGGTTAAGCCGAATTTGTTGAGCACCATGCTTTGGGATGATGTGAATCCACGGCAAAGCTCCATTCAACTCACTTTTCTTAAATCAGAATATATGTTTCTATTCCATGCTTTTATGTTGTCACTGGCTCCTACTTAGGTTAACAGGAACAAAAAGCAAGAAACTTACTAAGTTCCAGCAATCTTGGTGCTAATATGTGTTTTGTCCTCCTCATCAAGCTTTGCTAAACCAAAATCTGATATTTTAGGGTTGAGATCCTTATCCAGTAAAACATTAGTAGCCTTAATGTCTCTATGCACAATCTTCAGCCTTGACTCTTCATGAAGATATGCCAATCCCCTGGCAATACTTACGCATATCTTGTGTCTTGTCCACCAATCCAACTTTAACTGAAATTCTTCAGGACCTTCAATTGTATAAGAAGACATCAAAGCTGCTTTACTGCCATGTCATTAACTGAAGTCAATGAAGCACAATGTGATATCAAATTACCAAATAAAGCGCGAGCAAGACTGTTATTTTCCATGTACTCGTAAACCAGCAAAAGTTGATTTCCTTCAATGCAGCATCCATAGAGTTTCACAAGATGTGGATGCTGAAGAGCAGAAATCATCCCAATCTCAGTCAGGAACTCATTATTTCCTTGTTGTGATTTGGATGAAAGCTGCTTCACTGCTATAGTGGTGCCATCTGACAGAAAACCCTGCAATTCAACTTTGGCATCAGATCTATGTTGTGAAAATTGAGTTACATTGAATGATGCTTTCTACATATCTTCTCTCTTGGGAATTGGGGGAATTTGGTTAGCCAATTTTCCAGCATACCTTGTATACAGAACCAAAACCACCTTCTCCTATCTTATTGGCAGTGTCAAAATTGTTTGTGGCAGCTTTAATCTGTCGCAAGGTAAATAAACCAATTTGCGACGCTAGACCCTTCAAATCTGCAACACGTTTTGGAACTTCTATGAAATTGGAAAAGTCAACAGTTAAAGTATGTAATCCACTATCTAACAAAGACGTATCAATTCCTTCTCAATATTCCAGAAAACCTTTTAGTGACGTTTTGGTCTGAGCAAGTTCAGTACAGAATAGCTTAGCATCTTGAAAATTATTTTCTAGGAAAGTTTGGCATCAGTTGGCAGTATGTATTTTTGAAAAGTAAAATGAGATTGTCCCCAGGGTATTTAATGGTGAAGGAAAATAAAAATCATACAGAGAACCCCCTTGGAAACGTAGGGTATGGTTTGTATGTTTTAATTTCTCATGCACGTAAAGTTCTGGCAGCAATTTTTGGTGTCTGGAAATGTAGACTTTGTGTGTATACACACACACACACATCTGAGAAACAATCTACCGTCTCTCCCTATAACTATCCATTCCTTCATTTTTCGGATTTCTAAATAAAAATTTAGTTTGTTAAGCAAACCAAATGGTTCTATGACACTTTAGCTGTATATTGCCTAATAATAATCTTTGGCTTTTTGCGTCGAATCAAATTCCCTATGGAATGCACAAATGTCATGTATCAACAGTTACATGGGAACTGTAAATCTAGATGGAGCATTAATGATCCTTTGTCATTACACTTTCCCCAACCAGGAAAGTAAGAAGAAGAAGAAGAAGTATCATGTGCCACCAGTTTGACAGGACAACTGTGCAATTTAGCTGAAATATAAATGAAGCAATGTGACTATCCTCCCTCTCCACCAGAATACGGAAGGGGGAAAATGTATTCAGAGTGCATAACATTCTCATATTTCTTGACAAATACACGTGGACTAAATAGCGGAGATTCCAGGTAAGCAACTACCTTGTGCAATTTTATCTTTACGTCCAAGGCATCCTCTCCACCAAAGGATAACCAGGATAAGGAAAACTACAAAAACTATAGCAGCCAGAATCCCAGCCACTGTGCCAGCAGAAATGCTGGCCGGGGGATCAAAGCCTGCAATGAAGAAAGAACAAACAGATATTTAACCAAAACAGTTCAGTTAAATGGGGTAGACGTAAATGCAGAAAAATATCTGTAGCTTCTCGTTGAACACAAAGAAATTGATGGAGAACACAATAATTGAGAATTGAGAGGACATAAAACCGCCCAGAGTACTCCACAGAAACTATCAGATAAATGAGCACGGGAAGATATCATCTATGGAACATGTAATACAAAATACAAAGGGAAAAACAAAAACAAAAATTCTACTCTTCATTCTCAAGGCTGTACTGTATTATACAGGCACAGTGGTCGTAATCCATAGCGGAAAAGTGAACAAGGCTATCAATTCGTAGTCAAATGGAAGGATTAAAGATACATAGAGAAAACACGCTCAGATAGAAAGAACACAAAGCAACCTATAACCAATTTTCAACTCTAAGAGAATAATAATTGACCCTGGTCAGCTATTGTGCGTAATTGACTTGATCTATAGTGACACATGCCAATGGCCTGAATCCAACAGTAGGCACTTGCGACCAAACCAAGTTACTGAATAGCCTATTGATGACTTCTGGTGCAAGAAAAAATATAGGTATTCTTTCCAACATGAATAAGAGTAACTTTCTCAACAGAGAAGCACCAAGTGAAACATGGAAGTATCCATCTGCATACCAGGGTAGACGGAGATAGCAGATATAAGAGGACCATAGACCCCTCCGTCAGGTACAGCAGTGATTCCTTTCCCAGCCCAATAGAAGCGTATCTCCAGAGTGCCCTTGGTCACGATGGCAGCAAAATTTCTCATGACCTCCTTTCCAACTCCACCTGCTTCAATCTCAATGTTGAAATCTTTCCACACCAATTTCCCCTGAAATAATATTTCATCTGATTCAAGTTGAGTTTCTCCACACAAAGGTAAAACTTTTAGTCTCCATAGAATGTACAAATTGTGAAAAAATCATGATTGCAAGAACGAGATATTTGGATAAACTTCCCAACCATAACATATTGAACGCTTTATGTGCTTTATATATTAGAACCAGCACTCCATAATGCTCCGAGTTTACCTGTATATAAATATTAAAAGCTCTCCTTCCAAGGCTTTTATAACTTTTGTTGCCTGTGAACATTATCTCTGCAAAATGAAGGGTTACATTGTAGGGCCCGTCCATCAGACAAAAACCGTAATAAGTTAGAGAGATGGCAGAACGTCGTGCTTCCATGTAAAGTTGGGCATTATTCATGGGCAGTGTGGATGTGTTTTTAACTTTATAGCTAACTGCAGTGGTATTGTCATCGTCGAAGTAACTAGTGCTACTGTAGGCCCAGTAATCACTCCTGAAGAAACTTGAAGGTGTAGCCTCCTTTGAGTCATCTTCGTATGTGGTGCCCCTTACTTCTGCTTTGCTCCCACCGCAATTTATGAAGAGGTTATACCGACCTGGATGGAGTAAAGAAGCAGCCACAGAGAAAATTCAGTTTCTTCTATTTGTTAATATGAAGTGGACTTTCCAGACACACTAAATAAGCTAGCATTTACTCGTTGGAAAATTACATAGAAACTCCCAAGTTATGAGCAACCCATTATTTCATGCAGGTAGCTTTTGAAATTATTATGGTAATTATGCATCAACCATCAAAGATTGACACAATAGGCAAGAGGAGAGTTGACAAGGAGATAAATTTGATGAGAAATTACACAGAGAGTAAGATACAATATTAGAATCTGATGATATATGTTAGAATAATTTAAATATAAAATCTCGCATTCTTCTAACAATTTAAGCTTTTAAAACAGTTGGTTGTGATCCTATAAAATCTCATATGGTATCTGAGCTGGATTGCATGAGTTCATATCTTTGGAAGCCTAATTTGCCTCCCTAATTAAATATGTCCACACTTCATCTAATAGCTTAAACTTTTAGAACAATTAGCTGCGGTCCCACAAAATTTCATAGGATATACAGCACGTCAATTTACATTTTATACAACGATGACTCTGCAGCATATTAACTTACTTTTTGCACAACGTTGACTCTGCCTACATGAGACAAGTTCACTTGTGGCAGAACGTGAGATTCTGAGCAAGTCAGAAAAGATTTTACTGTTATAATCATCATCATTCTTAATGAAGTTCAATGATAAGTACATAATCAATAAAAATGTGGGTCCTTAGAAATCCGAGTCTCTCGTTGAAAAGTTAATCGCAAACATACACATTCTCAACCTCGGAGCTTGTGAACAATTTGCTGTAGAGAAAAGACAAAATCAACATTCAGCAGAGAAATGGAAATATTATACACAAACAGGATATAAGTTACTCAATAAGTACACATTTGGGGGGAGCCCTGGACTGACTGAAGGAAGTAGGACATACACAGATCCTACATAACATTCTGAGCCTCCAGCAGTGAAGTTGTTGTATGATAAATCACTACACAGAGAAACAGTCAACCATTTCCAAAATCTCATCAATTTGAAGAATACACTGAAAGTCATTCCATCAAATGATTATTTTTTTTCAATAATTCCATCAAATGATTAGTATGTACAAAAATGCAGACAAGTTGCAAAAAATGGACAGGTAAAGCAAGATGAATGGCGAAAACATCACAAGATGATGAAATTGATATTTTATTCCTACTGAAAATATCTTATCTTAGAATATGAAAAGGAGAAAGACTAACTGAAGTAAACGGAGACTTTAAAACTATTTATAGTGTATAAAAACATACTCAGTAACAGTACCACAGTCATGATGTCTAAGGCAAAGAGGCTTAAATAGAACTGTGATTCCACCTACTACTACGTCGCATCTTCTAATAAGAAATTATCCAGACCATATTTATCTGTTTAAACTACCTCACAAGAGCTTCATTCCTACACCCATAAGATAATATCAACTTCTCCTAAGTACACTCATTTTGGTTGTAGAGTTTCTTAAATACACAAACCCATAAAAACATTGTTATCAGCAAGAAATGGCCCAGGCAACTAATCATATACTGCGGGTGAGGTGATACGTTAGACAAACTTTCAAAGAGGATTAATAGGAGCTAAAAATTTTCCAAACATAATTTTAATCATTCCAATAGGTCTGAAAATGATCTACGGCTGGGAATGGCTTTTTGTATAGGGGAAAATGGAGCTAACTAGGCACTTCCAAGAAAATCCACTTTATATTCTTTCATGCATATCATACAGTTCAGCCTCTTTTGTTACATGCATCCATCCAATTAACAGATCCCAACGAGGAGAAAGGTACTTATGATGTTTCCATTTATCTCCAAAGGCTGTGAATGCATAATTGCTTGGTACAGAGCAAGAAGATTAGCCAGATAAAGCTAGAAGCAAATTCATGATTAAACAAGATATTTTCTTCAGGCAGCAATGCTTACACATTTTTAACTCCCACCAGGATCCAATCAGGGACTGCTCCAGTCAACTGGTTTCCAGTTAGATACCTAAACAAGATTATTTGAATGAGTCAGCTCCTCATGTACTTTATACACTCTAACTGAAATTATTTAAGACTTATACCTCAAAAACGCATTATTTAGCACATCATTAGCTTTTTTGTTTACTTGTGGTGTAGAAAAAAATCAGTTTAAGTCATGATAACAATATAGAGCTTTCAGCTAGAGATGAAAGATTGAGGAAATCAATGACAGAGGAAAACCCTGATCCCTGCGAAACTTGGAGCGCCTGGAGAAAGATTACCATAACAGTAGTACACAAAGCCGGACTAGTGAAGGGTACCTCCAAATTAGCTTATCAACTATTTCCTCGAGATAATGTTTTTGTCCTTCTAAGACATAAAATAAATAATTAAGGAAGACGTGCCATTGTCAAGCTTCAATCGTTGGGCAGAAAGATGAAAACCAATGTTAAACAGTCCAAGAAGCTTAGGACTATAGTTTCTCATCATTCTCAAAACTAGGGTTAAGATACCAAGGTCCTCCACAGACCTTCTAAATAGCACTTAAGAGCTGCACTCACCAAACTTCTAGAGCCATTGTTGTGGAAAGAACCAAGTAGAGAGCCTAAGGACTTTTGCTATATTTAATCTCCTATACATCATAAAATAGGCACACAAGACATGCATTGAGTACAGAAACATACAACTGTCAAATGCTAAAGTATCACTGATCCATTTAACTCTTCCAGCATAAACAAGTAACTTTTTGAAACTTGTGAATCAGGCAAAGAAATGATCAAAAGGGCTGCTCTTTAAGCAACAGAATATCAACAATCTACACCTGCTCCATGACTAAAGTCCCACCAAAATAATTACTTGACAATAATCATAAATTCTTAACTCTATTCATTACAAAATTTGGATGGTGAAGTAATAAGCATTCACGACCTGAGGACTTTAAGAGTTAAAAAATCAATATGCTATCATGGTCTAAGTCCTATTGATAGCTCAACTACTTTATGGTAAAAGTTGCCTGTAGCTTGACCACTAGAAAACTTGAGACTTTAGATTCTTCTACAAAATACGAAAAGAAGCCTAAGTTCAGCATCGAAGTACTTACATATATTCTACGTATTCCAGGCTGCTGTAGGAATTAGGGATTTCGCCACTCAGTTTGTTGAAGCTGAGGTCTCTGCAAAGCAAGTTTATGTGAATATATAATGAGAAGATACTTTTAACTGACTCCCTCAGGACACTCTTTGAGCATACTTCAGACGATTGTACAAACACAGACAACATCAATGAACATACAAAGTCCAGTTCAGATGTTTAGACATACAGGTCAACTGTCTAGTGCCTAAGCTTTCTACTCGACATTCATCTCCAGAGGCATTCATTGCCTAAATCCAAGTTTCAAGTTGGTCACATGCTATAAGTATACAAAACTGCTGTAAATCAAATTTACAAAATGGAAATTTCAATTTATATAACTAGAAAAGCTATTTGGGCACTAAATTGAGTGCGTCCCGAATAATGCACGATATTATAGTTCAGATTGGGAGATTTCACTAATCTAATAGGACCGAAACTAAAGCTAATCATAATTTGTTGAAAACATCTCCTTCACAATATATTATTTATGAATAAAGGGATGCCGACTCAATACTAGGGTGCTTAGAAAAGGAAATATCAGCTTCAGTGAATAAAAAAATAAAGAATAAAATGAGGTTGAGTGTCAAGGACCCAAGCACTGCTTTTATGTACTCGGGGTCAGGTATTAGGGCATTAGGCCTGGGCACCAGGGCTTCGGACCCAGCCTCAATGGACTAGACCCAAATGCTGAAGACCTAGTCCTGAATGCTGAGGACCAAGAACCAGGCTTTGGGGTTCCCGTGTCCAAGCAAAGAGTTGCAGGTCCAAGCACCGATACCAACTCATAGTTTGGAAAATATTTTCCGACTTTTTCAAAAGAGGAAATCATTTCCTAAATTTAAACATAGATCTTTCATTGACTCGGAAAACATTTTCCATTAACTCATTTTCCTAAACAAACCAAATGCTGGAAAATCAGGAAAATGTTTTTTGCGAAACAAACAAAGCCATGACAGAATGGCAAAATGTTGCTGTTAAAAGTAGCATTTATTAAATCTTACAGAGATGACCACATGAACAAGAAGAATTGACTTGTATAGAGATGCATTTGAAGCCATGCTCTCATTTGAACTATGAATGTTATGTCTGACAAGTGTACAACAGTCAAGCATAAAACTCCAGCTAGATATTGTAGGGCTGAGATTCGAGAATGTAAACCACCGGAAGGAAAGTTTCCAGACAATCAACCACTAGAAGCCTCCATTTTGCATTATTGCTCTTAAGAAGTTAAGATAACATATCAAAGCAAAAGTAAATTAGACGAAATGGGAAACCACAACCAAGGTAAGAATTCTTGCTGGAAAAGTGAAAACAAAGAGCGTTAGAATATTTAAATAACAAACCACACTTTCATCTAATAGCCTGAGTTTTTAGAATAGTTGACAATAGTTCCACAAATTCTCACAGAGAGAAAACGTCCATACACTTTTGCGCGAAACTGTATATTCTACAGCAGAGGCCACAATCGCCAAGAATTTAAATGCCACATCCTTCACAATTCAACAATATCAACAGAAAATATCAAAACACCATTGAAGTCAGTAGGGGACCTTCAAGCCATCTTAAATGGGTTCTTTAACTGCAACCAATAGTCAACCAAAAACTAGTAGAAATTTCACTCCTTAAGGGTAAAATTATTTATTCTGCCTGGAATAGCCAAAGGGAAAAGCCGCTTTCTACTCACAATATTTTTAGATTTGTCATATTTGCTAGATAACCAGGTAGCTCTCCTGTGAGATTGCAGCTCCTCAGAATCCTATAAGAAAATACCACCGATATTGTCACATTGCTAAGACGATTTGGCTCTTTTGCATAAAGTAAACTATCTGTGAAGGAGCATCAATCTCACAGTGTTTCAATATATATACTGTTAAGTTGTGGAACACGAGACTCAGGTCCATCGAGGTCACTTATTCTCCTGCATATCAAAAATCAGATAGGAGCTTTATTTGATTGATAACATCTTAAAGAAAGAGAGATCAGATCGAAATGCCAAAATTCCATACTGACAAGTCGGTCAATCGCTCCAAAAGTGCGATCCCAGAGGGAATCGGCCCTTGCAATCCACTTCCTTGAATAAACCTGATGATACAATTCATAGATGGAATTGTCTTGGGGGTATATCTATAGAGACCGATTTAAAAGGGGAAGAAGCATTAAGCCTTACAATGTTCTGAGATTTGTCAAGTTCTGAATAAAATCAGGTATCTTTCCCGTGAACTGATTATCACCAAGTTGCCTACAGTGCATTAAACAACATGATTCATATGAAGGAGAAAGGATAGAAATGGCTATATATTAGCTGAGTGTGTGGATACTGGAAACTAACAGGTCATATAATTCTGTGAAGTTAACAAATGTTTGAGGCAGCTCCCCTGTGAAATTATTTGACGTAAGCCTCCTGAAACAAGAAAAACCCATGACAACGCATTGGTTAATAGAACCTGAATGCTGTATCTCTCAATAGATCACTCCAATGGATAAAATTCCCTCGCCAGATACAAAATCATCAGCCAATAAAAACTCGATGCCTAATACAGAAATTTGCATCAAGAGACTCACAAATAATTTAACCCGGACAAGTTCCCGAGCTCTGGAGGAAGAGGTCCAGAAAGCCAATTGCTTTCGACGTATCTGAGCGGAATATGAAAGTTAAAATCTTGAAACATCAATCAAATTTAAAACAGCGAAGAGGCCAAAGGCGAGCGTCGGGATGAATGGTCACTCACAAATACTGAAGTGTGGATATGCTCCCCAACTCCTTCGGGATTGGACCAGTCAATCGGTTTCCGTATACAGAACTGCACCCACATCATCGCGTTTCCCCCAATCAAACAATAGAACATACACTCGTGAGAGAGAGAGACACAGAGAGAGCATACATGTAGGTCAAGTTCGTAAGGCCCCATTCTTTAGGAATTGTGCCGTTCAGGTAGTTGAGGGTGACATCACTGTTTATAGAGAGAGAGGATGAAGAAGAAGAAGAAGAAGAAGAAGAAGAAGATCGAAAATGGAGAAAGAGAGTGCTTACAAGGTGTTGAGGAAAGGCAATCTGAACAGTCGAGGCGGAAGGGTGCCGGCAAGATATTGCTTCCGAAGAGTTCTGTTTTCGCAACGACACGAAGGCTTATTCTAGCTTTACTTGAAAACTAGGCATCACAATGATGTTACAAAATGGCTTTATTACATCTATTGATATGTATACATAAATCTCAATTGATTCTAAATGAAAAAATTCTTCGAAAATTGCCTAAAAAAAAGAAGGTTTTGTTTAAAGCAAATGAATATATAGCTAATGTGAAAAGCACGCATCACTCAAAGTAGAACCCTACAATGCATTAGTATGAATAACAAATGTAATAAGGAAAGAATAGCATTAAAATTCTGAAACTACCTTTACGATTAAAGTTAGAGGGAATATAACTCTCATCACTTTGATATTTAATCCTGATCTTTGAGTTTGACATTCCCATTAATCACTAAAAATATAATTTATATAATTAAATGCTAAGCATATAATATGTGATTGTATTGATTAAACTTATAAAAATTTGTATAATCATACTACGAACAATTAATATTATGCTCATAATTACTTCATGAGTGATTTTAATATGATAAGTGATTATGTATTGTTGCTACATTTGGACCAAAAAATCGGCTAATGTTTTTTTTTTTTAATGAAATACTAATATGGTGCAAGGAGATTCAATTCAGTAGCTAGTCGACTTTATAAAGAGAAAATATTGGTGTGCAATTGCGTGATTAATATTAAAGTCTAGCAAGGAATCTACGATGGTATAATTAATGAAATTGAGGGAGAAAGAGACATGGTGGTGACGTGGGAAATGGTGTTGTTGTGGGTGTCGGTGAAATTATCGCAGGTGACGGCGTTGGTAGTTGTAGCAATTACTATGTTGTCACCCCATCCACCCTCCACACCGCATGGATCTGTGTCGAAATCCCAATCCGATTTCCCTAACATCTTTGCTATTTCTTTCAACGCTTCCACTGAAAGAGAAAAGAGTCGATAAGTCAAAAGGAACATCAAAGTATCATGCAAAACAAGCACAAAGAATGTCAGATTTGCGTGTGCTTGAGGTTGAATATATGTATGCAAAACAAGCACACAAAAAAAAAAAAAAAAAAAAAACTTGGTGTACGTTGGAGCTCAAAAGGTAAAGGAACAACACGATGAAAGCAATAAAAGATTGATGGGTTATTTTTTTTCACCTTCGTCTTGGGGCAAAAGAGTAGCAGCGGCAGCTAAGGTAGTGATGCTGAGAAGGATGAGCATAGAGAAGAGATATCGAGCCGAGAAGAGAATCATCATCATTTCAATCTCGAGCTCGACACACACATAGAGAGAGAGAGAGAGAGAGAGAGAGAGAGAGAGAGAGAGAGAGAGATCTTCCGTTCTTTAATCAAAGTCTGTGAAAACAAAACTTGGCTAAGAGAGGGAGCAAAGAGAGAGATAATTGTTAAGTGAGCAATCTAACTTCATGCATTTATGTACGAAAAAAGGGAGAGTTGATAAAGACTTTTGCTTTTGTATATTTGATGACCTCAAGTCTTCCTCGAACATGTGAATATTTATTCAGAATTGAGTGAGTTTTGGTTCGACTTGTCTTGCATAATAACTTACTTTTGCTTTTGTATATTTGACCCTCAAGTTTTCCTCGAACATATGAATATTCATCCAAAATTGAGTGAGTTTTGGTTCAACTTTTCTTGCATAATAACTTTCTTGGACCATAGATTTACCTTTAATCCATAGGGAGAGAGAGAGAGGGAGAGAGAAAGGGTCTTCACAAAAAAGAGAGAGAGAAATGTGATTGTTAGAGTGGTCTGCATGAAAAAGAGAGAACGGATAAAAGACTCTTTGCATGTGTGAAAGTGAGAAGAGAGAGAACAGATAAAGACTCTTTGCATATGTGAAAGTGAGAAAAGAGAGAATGGATAAAGACTCTTTGCATGTGTGAAAGTGAGAAGAGACGACCCCAAGTCTTCCTTGATTATAGGGATATCCATCTAGAATTGAGTTGTTAAGCTTTTGTCCATCTCTTCTTGTGTAATAACCTTTTTCATATTGTTGGTTTATCCAATCCCTCTTTTCATATTGTTCATCCAATGACAATAGTCTTTTTCATTGCTCTAATTTTGGCGGTCAACACAAAAATTTTGGTTGTCGACTTAAAGTTAAGTTACATTGAAAATTGTGGATTAATTTTTAGCCTCTAGACAAAAAAAAAAAAAAAAATCCATTAAATTACACAGTAGAGCATAAGTCAATGCCAGAGCACGGAGGAGGAGAAGGGACCGTCGGGATAGCCTAGGGACTGGCCAGTGCGCGAGAGACTGGAGGGTGAAGGGTCTCCACCGATTGGACTCTTTTGCAAGTTGAGAGCCTATAAAAGGAGGCCTTTGGATGGTGACCGAGGAGTTCGGAGAGTTTTAGGACAGAAGGAGAAAGAGAGAGAGAGAGAGAGAGAGAGAGAGAGAGAGAGAGAGAGAAAAGAGAGGAAAAAAGGTCCGCGATGAGAAATCGAGCAAGTGTCCTCCAACGACAAACACACTCGAAACCCGGCCAACAACCTACCGATGTCAGCCTTCTTCCCGAGTTGAAGCCACAGTAGGTCTTGGTTCAAATCTTGTTTGTTGTTCTTTCGGGTGCATCGTGTCAAGTTCCCGAGGATTTTGGCTCGGGGGCGCGCGAGGCGACTGGACATTGTCTGATCTATCGAGCTCACCCTCATTCGCCGCCCCTGAGCCGATTAGGGAGCACCACCGACGGCCCCTTTTTTTCCCTCGTCGTTCTGATTTTGTGGCCTGATTTGGGCTCACCGGACCGGGCTACCATTGTCAGTAAGTCCATGAGCATTCCCTAGTCACTTTAGGTTTGAGGAATCTGGGCTTGTTTTAATGTGGAGAGTTTGAGTGTGATTCGGCATTGATAATAGTGGGCTTAGTTCGGCTTGTTGAGTTTGGGTTTAATTTGGTTGAGTGGGCTTGGAATTTGTCCTGGTTGTGGCCGAATTGCGCTTCAATTTGAGATCTCTCAGTCTGAAATTTGAGAGTTGTGCTGGGATATACAGAGGAAGAAAACCCTTCCTTTACTCTTCAGCTCATACACCCGATCACACTGACCACCACCACCATGCCACCGCCAATCGCCCCTTTGCCACCACCCACGAAGACTCATATGAGTGAATAGTCGAGATTCTTTTTGTTCAATATGAAACTTTCAGAAGTTTGTTTAATGAAACTTGACTGTCCCTTTGAAATTAGTTGGTGAGATTGAATACACGAGAATTCGCTGGTTGGGTTTTGCGATGATGATTGCTGCTCTTCTAGTCCAATCATGGCTCGCACGTGTTAAGAGTAATAAATTACACCTTCAATAGTTTTAAGCTTTTAAAACAGTTGATAGTGATTTTACAAATTTTCTAGAGCTAGAGGTCCTCAATTCGAATTTTTCTAGGCCTTGTTTGCTTACCTAATTAAATTACCATGCTTAGATATTAGGCAAAAGGATCAGACTAAGACTAAATGTCACCTCAAGACCTTTAGGAAGATGTACAAGAGGAGTTGTGAAACAAAATTGAAAGGTCAAAAAGGACATTAATTGTCCTTAATAAACAAATAACTTCCTGATGTATAAGAGGAGTTGCGGAACAAAATTGAAAGGGCGAAAAGGACGTTAGTTGTCCTTAATAAACAAATTACTTCCTGATAAGTTAGTTGTCCTTAATAAACAAATAACTTCCTAAAGTACAAGAGGAGTTACGGAACAAAATGGAAAGGTCGAAAAGGAGTTAGTTGTCCTTAATAAACAAATAACTTCATGGTCTAATCTGCGGTTATAAGAAATTTCATATTATCTAATTGGACTATGCTTAGAGGATGGTACCATCACTTTCCATGAAGTGTCGGAGCCCTCCTCACCACACATCCTAAAGTGTAAGATTTTGGGGATCGGAATATCAAATTGACAAATATGTTGTCAAAAATGTCATTGATGTAGAATTGCCCTACCGTAAAATTGACCATACAAATTTTGAGCTTGTATGATGTCAACTAATATTTTGTGAAATTTTCAATTCATCGAATTGATGAAATCGACTTTGATCACTCGATTCCAAACTTAATATTAAATGATAACAAATTAAAGACAAATGAAAAATAGAGGCAAAGCAGAAGAGAGGAACTGGACGTAGATAAATAGTGGTGCTGGCAATGGCAGTTGTAGGCACCGTGCATATGGAGGACGGCGAGGCTGTTGGGTGGCGATGGATGTTGCGATGAGGAAGGAGAGGTGGCGACAGCGGAGACGATGCTACAACCGACTCTTGCCAAAGCCAACACCTTTGCGTCAAAGTTATCCCTCACCCTCGCTATCGAAGTTTGCGGTCGCTCCCTATTTGTCGTCCAATCTCCTTCTCTGGTACAGATTGCATTCTGGAAATTCATTAAGTGCCTTCGTTCTTGTAGGGTTCAGTGGAAGAGAAACTTTTCTTTGATTGGAGCAATAATCTGAGAAAATGTATGGAGGAATACATAGCATGGAGGAGACAATAGCACGTGGGATATATGTGGCTTTACAACAAGGCCATTTTTGGCAATTGATTTTGTCAATTTGATATTCCGATTCCCAAAATCTCACACTTGAAATGTATGGTCAGGAGAGATCCCTTACTTTGCAGGAACTGACAATACAATTCTCTAAGCATTTCTTTGTCTAAAAATACCTAAGTAGATACAATTTAGTGTTGTTCGCTTCTTGTTGATAATTTTGTCAATCAACTTCTCAAATCTTCTTTTGCTGATAATTTTCAAGTTGTGTTGTTAATAACTTCATTGGCAATTTTTTGATCCCTTCAAATCATGGACTGTTTGGTTCTATCAATGATTCCTATTTTCAAAAAATCCCACTCTTATATGTTAGAATAACATAAAAAAAATGATTGTTGAAGATTTGAGTAAGTCGGTTATTGAACTTTAGATTTGGTGTTAGAAGAAGAAGAAGAAGATTGCGCACGGCTTTCATGTAAGATTGTCAGCCGAATAAGAAAGTCAAAAGAAAAGGGACAACATAAATGAAGAGAGGGAGGAGTCGCAAGAAAAATTGACTAGTAAAAATTGTGGGCTTCGTTTGTCCCCTTTCATTCATTGCATGGATCAAGTAAAGAGGAAAGAATGGTCCATGAAGGCCCATTAAT
The DNA here is from genome assembly GCA_014182885.2 of Eucalyptus caleyi. Lineage (NCBI taxonomy): Eukaryota > Viridiplantae > Streptophyta > Magnoliopsida > Myrtales > Myrtaceae > Eucalyptus > Eucalyptus caleyi. The sequence continues at coordinate 24,024,087 of CM024476.2, forward strand.
GCATGCACATGTATGCGAGCCATGAAAAATGGAGGGGGCCGTTGCTATTGCAGAGATTTGTCTTGCAGGCACCGTTGCTATCATTTAATGTTTGTGTGATTTCCTTTTAGCTTTGTTGACTTTTGTAGTTTCACTTTAATGTTAACAGAAGGAGCGTTGAAGATCTCGTGTGCCATGTTTATCTTCATCTCTATTGTAATTTAGTGTTATGCTATTATGTAAGACATGTAAGGGGTGTGTTGTAAAAGAGTAGCCACCACAAAGCATTCTAAGAATAGCTTCTCCATTTGGTCTTCACTTGTGCCTTATTCTGAAATTTTCAAAGTTGCCATTAATTTTTTCCTTTTTTATTCCAACATCATTGACTAGTCTATCTTGTCGATAATAATAAAAATTCGGTCATTTTTTGGTGTCAACAATAATGAAAATATGTGTCGATACATCTTAACGGGAACTAAATTAATAAAACACATAAATTATATTATATTAGTTTGATTTATGTCAATGTCAATAGGGTAAGTAATCTTTTGCTCTGTTGTGATTAATGAAGAACAGTGATGGAATTTTGTGATCAAATGCGTCGCTATTTGCTCCCACCTCCCCATTTATTATTATATTAGATACACACATTTTACTCAACTTTCTTGAGATGAAAGAGACGGATGCTAAAGCATCACGTGAAGAGAGAGAGAGAGAGAGAGAGAAAGAGAGAGAGGATACAGAGATCCAAGACTAAAAGTCAGCTGCCACAGTGCCCGTAAATAAACATGCAGGGGTTACGGGCAATCGCCATACCCACGTCGGAGACTGCAGAAAACGAAGCCAAGCTGACACAAACCGTTTTCTTTGTTCTTTCTCAGTGAAAAGCCACCAGTGTACGTGTTTGCATGATCAAGTACCGAGTGTGTGCAGGCAAATGTTCGTCAAGCCAGCGAAATAAAACAAAATGATCAACAAATCGATCATAATAAAATAAATATGCGAAAATATGTCTTCTTCTTCTCCTCCTCTTTCTGAAGTATGGCGCCTCAGATGGATTAGTTCTCTCCAGGCATGTACAGTTAAATTGATCATGTTGGACGAGTCTAAGGAGTAAGTTCTTGCAGCCTCTTGATCGCGCTTGGGTCACTCCGTGGGCCGAAGGTTAAAAATAGCTAGGTTATCGATACTTCTTTTACTTTTCTTATCATTACATCTTCAAATGGAAATCAAACTTGGTATACACAAACAACCCCGTCAAGATCCAAGAGATTCAAATGTACTTATGAAGCCCTGCATCAAAATGACAAAAACCCTTGAAAAGGAAAGGCCATGGAGTGGGAGAGAGGGATCAAACCAGCGTTCAATTGAAACACCCAACGGCCAACTCATCTCAATGTGTCACCATCCGGCACCACATAAGCATGTCATATCTCAGGCCCCCTCCCATTCCTATATAATTGGTATCCATCCTCATAGGCCTTTCCCACTTGCACTACAGATCCATTATAATCCCCACTGACCAGCACTCGCAGTTGTACTTGGCTGGGAGCTAGAAAACGAGACCACCGAGAGAGAGAGAGAGAGAGAGAGAGAGAGATGAAAATGATGGAGGCGAGGAAGGATGTAATAAATAATGACTTTGCAGAGAAAGCGAGCAACAGCATCAACGGGCAATCATCCGCGTCCTACCTGGTGTGGAACGACTTGACGGTGTCGGTCCCCGCTGGTTCCAAGAGGAAACTGCTAAACCAGCTCAGCGGGTACGCTCAGATGGGTCGGATCTCGGCCGTCATGGGCCCTTCCGGCTCCGGAAAATCCACTTTCCTCGACTCATTGGCAGGTTTCTCCGCTTCTCTCTGCCAACCTCCTCATTTCGGAACATTTTTATTTTAGTTATTAAAAAGTCCACCGCCGGTGAAATCCGAATTCCACCTTCGAAGCTCTACGTACAAAACTCCTAGTGATACCGATAGTGTTACCGAAAGATCAAGACAACAAGCATTGCCCATTTATGGAAAATATAGCAACTTAATATAGTCACCAAAATCATTAATAGCATCGAAAAAATTGCAAGAGGCTACGATGATAACCCCTTTCCATTGCCAGATCTGGTAGTGTAGAAACGAAAGTGCAGCAAAGTGTTTATTCTCATATGAATTGGGTCTCCCATGTATATTGATGCTATTCTCTATCGATATCTATTATGTATAGTTAAACTCACTTTATTTGAAGATTAAAAATAGAATTACATTAAAAAAATACGGCTTATAGAAGTAAAATAGTGATGATATAATTATTTTTGTAACTAATAAATTCACTTGATATAAATTCTAATAGCGTAATAAAATTCTTATAAAAAATTAAAAGATGAATACTATTTAAGGGTAACTAGTTCATAGTTATATCATTTCATCTGGCTTGATATCAAAATCCTTTGACATTGAGGCGCAAACATACTCTAGAACGATTTTGTCTCTCATTTATATTGATGTTATTCTTTTTCTTTCTTGAATTATAATATATAATTGAAATCATGTCATTAGAAGAAGAGAATAAAATTAGCTAACGAAAAAAAATTAAGAAGATACAACTCTTAAATTTCCGGTAACTAATATCAATATCACGTGGGAGTTTCCATATATGGTGCACTGAAAGTGGGATTCGGATTCCACTAGCAGAGGACATAGAATAACTCTGACTTGTTCACCATGGTTTTAAAAAAGAAAAGAAACTCTTGATTTGATCAGCAAGACCACATTAATGATATCATGCTATGATAACATAGCGTATTTTTGTTACACCCATGTAAGCTTGAGGGTTTTGGCCACAAAAAAAGGTTTTTGAGTATTGATTTAATAGTGGTCATAATTTAAAATTGTAATTAGTTGTATGCCCTTTGTAAGGGACATGTTTTGTTAATTTGTAAGATGTTTGTGATTTATGTTAATGTTCAAACTATTGAAAAACCTACAATCAAGTCAAAGACAAACGCAACCATTGGCCACTCTTCCCACATGGGAAGGGGGAGGTGGGGAGTTCGTATCCCCACCTTCTCAAGTGGGTTGAGGTGAGGACAATTTAACTTCAAGTTCGGGTTTTAACTCTCACGCCCTGTAAAGATGCGGAGTAAAAGTCTAAGAGTGAGAGTTAGAGTAGAAGTAAAGTAATACAGACAAAAAAAAAAAAAAATCAAAGACTAGGCACATGTATGAAGCATCAACTACTTTATTTACTATTTGAGTCGTATGTCCGTGAAAGGAGTGCCGATTCATCAAATCGAGAGATTCTTGAAAGTCAAGACAAGCAAGGCGGCTGTAATGATGAATAAGAAAGTTGGGACTTTTTTTCATGATCTAAAAATCACCACTCCCTAAAAAATCTCCAACTTTATATTTACATCCTAATTTTGCCTTGTACTTAAAAAGTTTCTAACTTTCACTTTAGTTTCAAATCAACTTCACATCCCAAAATCTCCACTAGTTTTTTTTCTCATGTCATCAATATTGGAGGTTCTTGTCATTCCGTATGAAGGTGAGGGTGTTTAAGAAGACGTGAGTTCCGATTGTAAATCTCTAACTAGCTTTAGTATTGAAAATTTCAAAGAAAATAGTTACTTGTTTTGAACGTGGGGGCAAATTTGGGACTACGGTGAAATTTTGTGTTTTTTTTCTTATATATATAAGAAGTTTGGGCCATGATAATTGGGGTTTTCTAGAGAATTAACCTCTTTTTTTTTTTGTCATGTTCTTATTATGGCCCAATTTTTTTATTTCATAAGAAAACCACAAATCAATGGTACCCCAATCTAGTAGTTTGTATCCAATGACGTTGTCCAAGATTCGACCCACCATTCCATGTGTACTTGGCAGAATCTTAATGAGGGTCAATGTGGGCGCCAAATGAAATTGGTATTTCATTATGGGACTGAAAAAATTTGGACTAAAATTAGGCCACAATTTGAAGTTAATGAATATATGAATCAGGGCTTTGATCCAAAGCCATTATTTCTCAATATTTTTCTACGAGAGAAGAAATTGATTCAACATTGAGATTCAAGGTAAAGTTGATGCACTTTAAAAGGAGTCACGCTTTATGAAAGTGTCTTTACGGATCATGGCCGAGAGACTTTCCTAAATCCGGGGTCGACCCGTCCACTTTATCCCTCGGCTTGACAAGACAACTTCAATTTAAAGGGATTATTTGGTTGCTTGTAGTTGATATGGGACAAGAATAGTGTAGATACAAACAATTATGGCTTACACATTCCATATTTTAGGTGCATAATTGCATTTACTACATAAGTACGTATACACCAAGAACTACGTTTTTCAACCGGTTAGTAGCCACTTTAGTTGACTACTTACCATGTTTTGCTTTTTAGCAGGTCAGATTTCTTCTGACGTCAGAAAAGAGGGAAATATTTCCCTAAGTGGGAGGAAGATGGGGTTCCTAAACCACAATGATCTGGTAAGCATATCAAAGTCCTTAGGCATAAAGTTAGCTTTTGCTGTAAATTATTTGTTGGGGGCAGATTTAATATAACAAAGTAAAATAGATTATGAGATGAGTATCTTGACTCTTGCGGAAGATAATTCTCTTTATTTTCAGGATTACTATCATTAAAAATTTCAAAGTGGTATTCCATGACATATCTATCCCAAAAGAGTTTTTGTTTCCCGCAAAACCCCAACTATTCATTTGATTAACTAAAAGGAAACTTTAGTCCGGTAATTCTTAGATCATCATTGGAAAAACAAGATTGCTTCCATCAGCTCAATCCTGGCAATAGTTTCAGTTTGGCATACTACTCTGACCAGTGACCTCTAAAATGACGCATCACTAGGCCACTCTTCTGTCAATTTTGTTTCATGAAGCATTCCTTTAGCCTTCAAAAGATTAAATCATATTTTCAACTTCCTCTAATTCAATCTAGTGGTTTATGTGTATGACTGGACGATATTCTTATAATCAAAATTTGGCAAAAAAAAAAAAAAAAAAAGAGTCAAAAAATTGGCTGGTTGGGCCATGTTTCTCCTTTCTGAAATTTGAGCTTGTAAATTGACAAATAAATTTCTATCTAACGATTGACATTTCAATCGGGGTCCCATGCTTGCATTTAGATGTGAGAATATCTTTAGGATTGAATTGGGAATTAGAGAACTGGACCATTCGTTTCTAGGTTCCAATGCACCCTAGTCCGGTTCCATTTTTTTAGGAATCGATGGTTCCCGTGGGAACTGGGAATTGAGAATCAAACTGATAACTGAGAATCGAGAAAACCCCAAAGAGAGGCTTTTACTTTTTGCTAATAAGAACTTAGATGTGCTTATAGAGGGGTTTATATTAATTTTTCTTGCAATCAATAACAATCAATGTGCATGAGGTCGCCAGTAGTTGAAATAAGGGTTACTCCTAGGAAGATTTATAATTCTCTACTAATAGTCACTTATAAAGTTCTAATAAAAGAATTAGACTGAGACTTAACATAAAAGATTTTCAAATATTAGCAGCTGGATAAAGCGGCAATAGTGTCAAATATTGCACTAATTTTCCAAGACCATTAGATCTATTCTAGTTTCATTTCCTGAAAGCAAACATATAACAATTGTGTCTTGTTGTAATTCATATCATTCTATGTTGTTCATAGACTGAATAAATTACCCTACATAGCATTATCTAGTGGGAATATGCAATGGCGAGTATCATACTATTACAAAACTTCACATGGCATTCAATATATTCAAGGTACTTTTGTTGTGCCCATTAAAACAAAATTGGAATCCATGGACCTTTTGCTCTATAAGACCGTAAATATGGTGATTAGTTTGGTCATGATCTTCACTGGATATTGGCCAAAGCTTATGTTATCACGTGTTAACATGTATGTCGATAATCTAGAAATTAATTTCTCGCTTGGTTTAATTATAACACCTTCTACTTATATTCTATTATTGATGTGTATGTGTGAAATTGACGTATATAACATGTCAATGGAGGTGGAAGGATGTGAGGCAATGACTTTCATTACGTATGAGGGATGTGGATTTTTGATGACTAAAATTCAATAACTTAGGTTTCATGTTATGTGTTTTGAACTTTTTATTGTTTATTTTAACGTTCATCTTTTATAGATTATTTCTATTGACAAATGAAAAACTATCATTTTTGCTTTTGCATTCACTATCATTTTGCTTCACTAAAACTGCCAAAAGAAAAGAAAAGAAAAGAAAAGAAAAAGAACATGTTAGACCATAAAACCAATCTTAGAACCTATGACAAGAGAAGTTACAGGTTCCACGGTATAGAAGATGAGTTTTATGTTTAAAAAAATGGGAAACCTATTTTAATGGGTAGGTTCTAGATTTCAAGTGGAATCGGGACTACTCACCCCTACTTAAATCTTCTCATTTTGGCATTTTTTCAGTCCTATGTGACCCAAGAAAATCTTTTCTTGGGTACTCTCACTGTCAAAGAGACAATAGCTTACACAGCTCATCTGAGGCTTTCTTCCGAAATGACGAAAGCCGAGATCGACGAGGTGGTAGAAGCAAACATAAAGGAGATGGGACTTGGAGACTGCGCAGAAAACAAGATTGGTAACTGGCACTTGAGGGGCATAAGCAGTGGAGAAAAGAAAAGACTCAGCATCAGTCTTGAAATGGTCACAGACCCGCTGATCTTGCTCCTTGATGAGCCTACCACAGGCTTAGACAGTGCCTCGGCTTTTTCCGTGGCAAGAGCTCTAAGAAATATTGCAGATGAAGAAAGAATAGTTATTTGCTCAATCCACCAGCCCAGCAGTGAAGTTTTCGATCTTTTTGATGATTTACTCCTTCTGTCGAGTGGAGAAACTGTGTTTCTAGGAGAAGCCAAAATGGCCATTGAGGTAATAAAGAGTCAACACTTCATTCTTACTCAGACATTTTGGCTGTGCAGAAGCAAGATAATGTAATTTTAAGTCCTGGTGCAGTTCTTTGCAGATGCTGGATTTGCTTGTCCGAGGAGGAGAAATCCCGCTGATCACTTTCTGCGGTGCATTAGCTTGGACTTCGATTCTGTAACTGCTACTATTGCTTTCTCATAGAAACTATGTTGAGTTTTAAATCGAGCACTTCTATACTCTGCATCAGTTCTTGTGATATGTAAAGTGACTTCCGAATATAATTATCAAGGCTTGCTATTTTATCTTGCAGCAAACTCCAGCATCATCTGGTTTTTCAATGAACATGAAAACAGCAGAGATTAAAGCCACACTCATCCAAAGTTACAAATCCTCAAAGTATTCATGCAAAGTTAGGAAAAAATGCAAGAAATTGCAGCTACTGTAAGCACTCCAACTCAGAAGAAATAAAAATCAAGATAATGCTTATGCAGTCATTTTTCCTGTCTTTCCTGCTTACCATAGTTAATGAACAATGTCTCCAACTGTGATTTTTGAAACTAATGGAGTTACATCTATATTGAAGTAGCAATTTCCAGAACTGATGTTTTCAAAATTGAATCTCCTGTTGAATGCTGAAGGATTATCAGGTCTGCCAGTTGAATAAGAATACTAATTCCAGCAAGTGGAAGCAGCTCAGGGTTTTGACTCATCGGTCCTTCATCAACATGTATAGGGACATTGGATACTCCTGGTTGAGGATCATGCTCTACATTTTATCATCAATAAGTGCTGGAACTCTATATTTTGACATCGGATACGACAATGGGGCAATTATCAACAGAGGAAAGTTTGTTTCATTCCTCTTCGGCCTCATGGTATGTTTGTCTTGTGGTGGTGTCCCTTTCTTCAATGAAGAACTGAAGGTATAGCAAAGCATCAAGGCTGATCGATTTTCAGCTATTATATATCACCAGTATCTTCATACTTGAGGTGATATTAGAATGATTTGTTGTTAGGACTAGAACTAAGTTTCCTCTGCAGGACAGACAAGCTCCACCACGATAGGTGTGAAGTTGCATGTTGAAGCCTAAGACACTGTAAATAACACAAATCTAACTAAAGAACTTTTAGTTGATGGCCTACTCCAACTCATAGTCACAGAGGAATGTGAGTATTGCACAATCAATTGGAGAGATTAAAGCTAAATCAACTAACTTTTTCAAGGGATGCTTAAGATTATTCATATGGGATCGATCTCATCATCAAAGCAAGAATATACATTAATTACATAAAAAAGGAGAAATCTCGACAGCGTATGACATCCTTTTCTTGTCTATCTCAGGTTTTTTATGCCGAGAGACTCAATGGACATTATGGCGAGACCCTGTTTGTGCTTGCAAATTTCCTTTCTTCGCTCCCTTTCTCGGTGGCGAATTCTCTGCTTTCAGGAGCAACGATATTCTACATGGTGAAGCTTCATCCAGGATTTTCTCACTATGGTTATTTCTGCATTAACTTCTTCTGCTGCACCACCATTATTGAGAGTTGCATGATGGTTGTGAACTCATTTGTCCCCAATGCCTCGATGGCTGTAGTAATTGGAATCAGTGTTAACGTAAGCAAATTTTCTCTCTTAAACTTCCCTTCCTGTAATCCTTATAAATTACGTTGTCGTTCATAGCTAATTTTTGTGGATTCAGGTTCTAATGATGATGGCATCACAGATCTTTAGACTTCTTGCTGATCTTCCCAAGTTCTTTTGGCGGTACCCCATGTCCTACATCAGTTTTGCCAAGTGGGCAGTTGAGGTAGTTAGTATATAGTGATTAGCTTTTTTTTTTCCTAAATCAAGCTTGAAAATTTATCAACATAGTTATGCATAGAGCCATGACATGGAAGACATTTATCTTCAGTTTCAATAATATCGTCTGCCTAGTAAAACAAAACCAGGAGCATGCGCTACTACTTGCATTGCATATTTAAACTCATTGAAGTTAAAATTCTCATCTTCCGCCTAAGGTACATTTATGAGAAGGAAATCTCAAACAACATATATTAAGTAAGATGCCTTTTATTTTGATGTGAAGAAATGGGTTGAATGGTCAGACAATCCCGCCACTCCCTTCTTCCTTTTCGGATCGTTGACCTGCTCTTCCATATGCTAGAGGTTAGGTTAACCGATGTAATAATGTAATACTGTGAAAATTCTGTTATCAATCTCTTTCGTAGATTGATCAAAACACCACCAGGCTTCACCACATGTTTCACTCCGTCTCTTTACTCAAGCTAGAGCTTCAGTTAATCAAGGCTTCTCAGAAGTAGTTCAGCGACTAGCCATGGCAGTCAACAATACAAGCATATGATTTGGATCAGTGACTTCGAGTTCTCCCAAATATCTCATGAATTACAAGTCACTCATACAAATCATTCACACGCCTTGCAGGGTCAATACAAGAATGTCATGACCGGTCTTGAGTTTGATTCAGCAGAGCCAGGAGAACCACAATTGAAAGGCGAGATGATCCTCAAAACAACTTTCGGCATATCACTGGATCATTCCAAGTGGTGGGATGTAGCTGTGCTTCTGTTTCAACTGTTTGTTTACAAAGTACTGCTCTTGTTAGTGCTTAGGTACAAGAAGAGACTAGCCCCCCAGTTATGGTTGTCGTCACAAGTGTTACTCAGGGTGTCTTGACAAATGATTTCGGTGCCAAATAGCAGCTAGCATCCCTTATGTTTCCAGAACATACTTACTTTATCGGCAACTAATGCACCATAGTTATGTAAATGATGCATATGTCTCCAGTTGTCGCAAGTTCTAAATGCAATTCACCTTTTTCACTTCAATGTTATGACTAATTTGATATACATAACGTGACAAAATTTAGACCTAATGCTCGGCCCGAGGTCCACCACTTCCTCTTTGTAATTAATGTAGATTATAAACCTCTTACAAAGCACAAAATTTGGACATACGACATTGGACAGACGGCCCGTTTAGTGCCTCTCTCTCTCTCTCTCTCTCTCTGCTACAAGCTACTGCGAGATTCGATGTAGTGGATAATAAAGTACATTGATTACAAGCAAAACATATGTCACACAATGAGTTACAACTTATATTGAAAATAAAGATTAAGCAATTCAAGGGTCGTACAAGAGTCAGATATAGCTTGCACTCATTTACAAAAGGATAAAAAATAAAATGGGAGGTAAAGTGTAAACTGTCTTTGAACAGCCTCTCTGTCCCCTTTTGGCGCACCAAACATTTGGACACCGAGCTTATCATACCCATGTCCTCCAAATCTAATCCATGGCTGTGAAGCAGACCCAGGTGGAATATTCAGATCTCTCTTTTCCCCCAAAACCGAAAGGGCCGAATATGTAAAAGCCAAGAAAGTGTACTTGTCCTCGATTGCCCAACTTTTGAGGCGCCCAGGATAAACAAAATCATCATAACTTTAAGATGCTTTGCGAGAAAAACCGGTATCCTCATCCTTCCTACTTATTTCTTCTGTTTTTTCCGCACAGCATTATTGCCATTGCGTGCTCTGGATGCTTTATGATTTCTCGTTGAGGTTTCCATGCTCATGCTACCTTTTAGTTCCATCTTTCTCTTTTCCCCGCTTTTAAGTTTGTGAAAGGTCCTCTTCCTTTTCTTTCCAGATTCGTTGGATTGAATCTTAGAAAATTTCCCTGCAGCCAAATCACCATTCTTTTTAGAACCTTCTAATCTGCCATTAGCAGTAAGAGAAGTTTCATATTCTCCTGAGTGGGGGGAGCCATCTTTGTTCTTCAATCTCCTTTTGTATCCTCGTCCCCTGACATCTTTCTGATTTGCAGAAGCTTCCTTGTTCTCTATCCCGCCTTAATTTGAGGTTTTGTTTCGCCGATTCTAAAAGGTCAAACATGCGATCATTTTACAAAACAATATTACGACCTCCAGAAATCATGCACTGCTTAATAATATTTCTGTAGGATACATATCCAAGCGTTGTTGAATTCATTACCTCCATAACTGTCTTAAGAAAACCCTTGTACTTTTCTGGGGTAACAAGCTGAACAGCAGCAAAACCACACTTCCTAGTCATTATCTCAAGAATGACTGTGACCTGCATATACAGTGATAATGGACATTCATTACAAGATAGCAAAGAAGAGGCCCTTGGAAGGATGTGTGCATGGAATTATCACAAAAAAACTCAGCAAACTCCCAGTAAATTTCACATGCCTTTGATCTGAAGTGATGCCTGGAGACAGATGACCATGAAATAACACCATCAACAATGTCTGAAAGTAAACTCTGAAGGTCTTCATTTCGTAAACAAGACACTACTACTTTCACAAAACCTAAAACAGCCTGCAAAATGTGTACAAAGTAACTCTCAAGCCATGCCAATTGGGGCAAGAATCTACTTTAGTAATGGTATACTCACTTTTATCACTTCCACTGCTTTGCTTTGTAGCAGAGAAAGAACAGAAGGAATAAGATCAGGAATTGATAGACAGATATCTGTATCCTTGTAAACTAGTACGGACAATGCAAAAACAGCTCCACTTGTAATTTGATGTGATGAACCAGAAAGATAGCCCACTATCTGAAAGCACGTTATTTAGAATCAAAACACTATTACTTGAATAAAATTACAATCCCGAGAATTGCAATTGCCCAGTAATAAATCACTGTTAAGAACTACAAGCAGAAAGGAAAATTGCAGATTAGGTTAGACAATTTCTACATAAGTATGCTCTCCCGATCATCTGCCAGAAAGTCCTGTAAGCAAATAAAATTCCCTGATGTTCACAAGGCACTTAAAGTGTTCATCTGTGCAGTGCATATAAAACTTCTTTGGGCAACCATTTACACGAGGAACCCAAGCTTTAATAATAACACATGAGAGAGGCACTCCACTACCCCCTTGATTAACCAATTTGGCTTCTTAAAATTTCTCAATTTTTCATCGGATGAAACAAATGCAAAATTTCGATTGAATAGGCTTAGGGGCCAACAAGGCATCCACAAGATACAGACCACATGATTTTAAATTTTGCCACTTGTATTTCGGTTCTTCATTTTTCTACTGGTTAGAGGGCATTAATCATCTTCTCCTCTGGCTGCAACTGCAAAGCCTAATCCCTTGGCAGAAGCAGCTAGACATGAATAAATGAAGGAATATGCCGTGACTCAACCATACTGCAGCCACGAAACTAGCTTTATTCTTTTAGAAGAGAAATATGTTTTGAGGCCTCTGAATCAATTCGTAGCCATACCAGGCTTACGATCTTCAAATACAATGCACATACTTATAAAGATTTTAACCAATACCAGGAAGCAGTATACACAAGACCATGAGGACTTCAGTCCACTGTTTCCCAATTTTGCAGGAACAACAACATGGCCAAGGAAGAGGAATTTAAATAAACTACATTCTCCTTCAACTTTTCCCCCATCTATGGATGTTACGTGAGGCAGAGCAGAAACCAATTATGACAACTTACATAGGATCTACCATTGTAAAATACGGACGTCAGACAAGATAGAAGGATCTGCTTCAACCTCTTCCATTGTTGTTACTTTCAACTGCCTATACCTCATGTACCCATTCTTTTAAAGTTCTATTTTTGTTTTCCTTGCATGTTCCTGATGTTCTAGAATGTATGTAGTATCAAACATGTCTTAAAATATAAGCAGTAATTTCCACCAAAGCTACACAAATAAGTCCCATAATGAGGAATACCGTACCATGTTAATCAGTTTCTGACAAGGTGCAACTGAACTAACAGGCGAAATGCTTCTCAAGCTGGAACTTATGTTGATGAGAACATCATAAGCTTCCTTCCTAGATTCCTCCTTAGCCTGCAAATTTCATGTCACAACAGTGATTAGTGCTGAAAGTAGATCATCACCCCCACACTGTAAAGGAGGTTCTTACATCCTTTAAGACAAGTATAATCTCATTGAGGATGAAAAAAGCTTTTGAATCTTCTTTCTCCTCCTCCTCCTCCTCCTGCTGCCCCTCCACAGAGTTTATCTGCATGAAGAATCAACTTGACATGTCAAATAGAATAGCATATGACATCAACAATAGAGGAGCTTATATTACTTAATTTTGAGCTACAATTGCAAATACACCATAACCAAAAGCTTAAGAATCCGTTTGCAAGAAGTACATATATGATTCCTTCCATGTTGAGACACGACCCAAAAGAAAAAAGAAGTTTTTGGCCTTAAAAGCGGAAAAGCCATTCATGACATTCAATATTATTTTAACGAATTAAGGGAAGATGGGTGAATGATGATAGTAGGATCAGGTTATCAGAAATTTAAAAAATTGTGAGATTGACAAAAACTGATCTGTTAGGTTCTTTAAGCGAAATACCACTTATATAATCAGTTTTAATTTTTTTAATTTCCACAAAGTTCAATATAAAACAAAAGGGTGATGAAATACTCCATGCTTAGCTCTGTACAAGAAGCTGTTAGCCATCCATATACATTTAGGATTTTGGAAAAGTGAAAAAAGTTTAAGAGTCTTCATATTCACAAATACAGGCACATTATACAGACGTTACACCTGCTGTGAGGGTGAAATTCGAATTTCCTCTAGGAAGGGAAAGGCCTGCTCTTAGATCAAGTCTTAATGTCAAATTTCCAAAGGCAAACTTCAACTGAAGGAGATCCATGAAACATTTTAAGAAATTCCTTCGAGATGGAGGGAATTGCCCAAGTAGAGGAGGCCATGCAAATATATTATGAGGCCAGAACAAAAAATGGAATAGTATTTAATTTAAGGATTGTGATATAGCTGCTCACCTGCAGCATACAATCTAGGCAACAGAAATAGAACAAAAGCCAAACTCAAAGAACTGCTAAAATAACTGTTCTAGCACATCAAGAATATAAAACCATGAAACACGAGGAGAAATTTATTATGAAGAAGAAATGCAATTTCTTCTTGAATAAATGTTGTATATGTTGCTTTTCAGTGGGACTAATCTTGAGCTGTTTTCACAACACAGGATTAAGACATTTCTTAAAGGCTCATTGCACTCTTATTCCAAGACAACCAGCCCAGAACATAGCTCATATTCAGTTTACGAAAACAACAAGAAATGGCTTCTATTTACGTCAAAACGTGATATATACACTAAAAATGAAGGACATAAAATTCTGCACCTTTTTCACAAGAATAGTAGACACCAAACATACAAAAGAAAACAAGCACTGCATTGCCACAAGAAACATTCTGACCTTTAATGCATGAACTATCAGAACATGGAAACAGGCAAAGCGGCTCTCAGAGTTGCAATATCAGATGGAGTCCTTAGGCCAATTAGTAAATCAATCAACTGCGAATATTGAGATGAACAAAACCAGGGATGCACCTGCATAATAGAAATGACAGAAAAACAATCACTTCCAGTAAGAATATATCTTGAATGGAGATACCACACAAACATACCTCCAAAATCTTGCTCAAAGCATTATAGGCTTCAGCATGGCCATGGTCATTGCTTTCCTTGTGGAAGAAAATTCACGAATGATTTAGGCTATAGAAATCACTAAACTCATCCATTAAATCAAGAAAACAAAGCTACTATTCTTGAAGTCAATGCATACCTGCAAAGTGTCTTTAACAAAGCTAAACACCAAATCAATGAGATCCTTCTGTGCTCCTTCGATAAGAAACGAGGATATCTCCAGTAACAAGCACCAGGGTGAAACTGCATTCTCTTAGTACTATAACAGGAGTGGATTCATCACTCTGTATGAAGGGGTGTGAGGGTGCTCTTTCTTTTCTTCGTACTTTTCTTTTTTCGGTTTTTTTTTTTTTTACCGGGAGAAGGGGGGGGAGACCTTGCATAGAACATGACAGGAGTGGATTTATTATTGGATGCATCCTCATGATGTTACTGTACTTGCATAGAACATGACAGATGACAAAATGTCATCAAGAAGAGGAAACAGCAGTGCCCAATTTCCATAACATGGTAGCTCAAAATTCTGCTAGCAGAATATAGAATCTATGCATACGGACGCAACCTAGTAATCTCTCCAATTGCTAACAGTAGAAGAAAAAAGTTCTGGATGCTCACAAATAGAGTTGGTCTGTTGATAATCAGACATCTGTTACAATGAATTGTCAAATGTGACCTAAAGGACTCCCCCTTTATCAAGTGTATCATCAGCAGTCAAGTGTATATGCGTATGTGAACATATATGAATCTTTCATTTTAATCATTAATATAGCTTGCTAACAATTCTATTCACAAGCATTCTCTCTCCATTACCTTTTAGCATTTACATTAATGGCATGCTCATTTCCTGGTTCTTTGTCCGTTGATGCATCCATTTCATCTCTTCCCCTCTCGAACTCATCTCTTTATTTAGAATGTTGAGCTGTAAATATATATTATATACATATATAGGATTTTTAGGAGGTTTTTATTCTGATTTGATTCTGATCAAATCCCACACATCATGGGATTATAGTTGTTAACCCACAAATCGTGGGATTTTAGTTTTTCTCCTTTTTAAATTTCTTTCCTTTATTTTTGTTTGTTAGGATTTATCTGTGTATTAGCTTATAAATACAGCATTGTAAAGCATCAGAAGATATGAATGAGAATAACAATTTCTCTCCGTCTAAAATTTCACATGGTATTAGAGCTCTAGGCTAGATTCTTGAATTTAAAATTGCAGTCTTCGTTGCTGCATTCTTTTTCAGCCTTCGTTGCTGTCTATTATTCTCCAGAAATAGATTTCTGGATTTCAATTGCAGTCTTCATTGCTACACTATTGCCCTTGTTCTCTTCTTAACATTCACTCTCCAAAATGGCCACATCCAAAGCCACGGATCCTACCATGAACCAATCTGAGGAGGTCGCCTCAACACACATGACAGGTGATCTTCAGAATATCAGGCCAACCTATAGATTGAATGAGAAGAACTACCTCAAGTGGTCACAATTTGTCAAGACGTATCTGAAGGGGAAAGGAAAACTCAGCCATTTACTTGGGACAGGACCCAAGAAAGGAGATCCTGATTTTGATGCGTGGGATGAGGCTGATTCCATGTTCATGTCATGGTTATGGAATTCCATGGAACCAGCCATAAGCAATACTTGTATGTTTCTACCAACCGCAAAGGAGATTTGGGATTCCGTTCAACGGACATACTCAAAGGCTCGTGATGCAGCCCAGGTATATGAAATTAAGGTGAAAACTAGTGGGACAAAGCAAGGAGGTAAGACTGTTACCGAGTATGCTAATTCTCTGTAGAACTTATGGCAATAACTCGATCATTATCGAGTATTTCAGATGCAGTGTCCAGATGATGCAGCCATTCTAAAGAGTTTTATTAAAAAGGATCGGGTCTACGATTTCTTAGCCAGGCTTAATTCTAAATTTGACCAAGTCAGAATTCAAATACTTGGCAAGGAGGAAGTGCCATCATTGGAGGAAACGATTTCCTTGATTCGGGCGGAAGAAAGCTGTCGATCCGTCATGCTAGAACCGCAAGCTGTAGAAGGGTCGGCCTTTACAACTAGAAAGGTTGATGAAAAGGGTGACTTGCCAAGGAAAGACAATCGGGACAGCTTGTGGTGTGCCTACTGCAAGAAGCCCAGACATACAAAAGAACAATACTGGAAATTAAATGGCAGGCCAACTACTTCAGGCCGAGAGTGGGTTAATCGGGCAACAAAACCAAGACCTCGGGTCCACCTAACCGAGAAAGCTGGTCAAGAAGAAGTTAAGGAGAAAGCAACCTTCAGCAATGAAGAAATTGAGAAATTAAGAGGTTTGTTAGGGTCTCTTAATAAACCTTTTGGTACATGCTCACTAACACTCTCAGGTAATTCATGGGTTATTGATTCAGGGTCTACCAACCACATGACTCACACCTCATCCAATTTCAGCACTTATATACCTTGTCCTAGCAATAAGAAGATTATTGTGGCAAATGGGTCTCTTGCTACTGTTGCAGGGGTTAGAAATGTTCCTATCACACCTGATCTTGTCCTTAAAGATGTTTTTCATGTCCCTAAACTATCTGCCAGTCTTATCTCAATACAGAAACTCACAAAAGATCTTCATTGTCAAGCTGTTTTTTGCCCATATTACTGTGTTTTTCAGGATCGGGACTCGGAGAGGAGGATTGGACTTGCTAAGGAACAAAATGGGCTGTACTACCTTAAGACACCTCTCATTACAAGAAGAATCATGAATAATCTGTCTATGTCATTTCTTAGTACTTCAAATGAAGAAGCAATTTGGCTTCATCATTTTCGTTTTGGTCATCCGTCCTTTCACGACTTGAGCATTATGTTTCCATCCTTGTTTAAAGATCCGAATATTAAAGACTTCCATTGTGATGCTTATGAATTAGCCAAGCATAATCGTGTACCATTTCCTATTAGCAATCACCGTAGCTCTAATCCTTTTGACTTAATCCACAGTGACATTTGGGGACCTTCCACGATTCCAAACATCTCTGGAGCTCGCTGGTTTGTCACTCTAATTGATGATTGCCCTAGGATCACGTGGACTTTCTTACTCAAACATAAATCTGATGTGAGTAGCATTATTCCTTTGTTTCATTCCATGATTCACGATTTCTGCAAATTTCTCAAGGAGTTGGCAATGGCTCTGTTTATCAGGGCTGTAGAGCAGAATATCATCGATATATACTGCTGCAGTTGACAGAATGGGTTGGAAAATACGGCACATGGCCTTTTGGAAAAGGGATGGCATTATGCTTTCTCAAAGGAAAATGAATATCGCCCAGACAGAAATTGAATTTCTTGGTATGCACCTCAACAAGGGTACATACTATCCAGGGCCACACATAGCACAAGAATTATTGAAGTTTCCTGAAAAAGACTTCACGAAAAAACAAGTTCAGCAATTTCTTGGGATAATTAATTATCTCAGAGTTTTTGTCCCAAACATTGCAAAGCTTCTGATTCCTTTGCAATCCATGCTGAAAAAGAATTCCCCACCTTGGGGAAAGACCCAGACTGAAGCAGTTGCTGAGCTTAAGGAGATTATGCAGAATCTCCCACCATTGCAAATACCATCGACGGGTAAAAGAATTCTTCAGACTGACGCCAGTGATGAATACTGGGCAGCCGTCCTATTTGAATAAATTGATGGTAAGAAACACCCTTGTGCCTATAAAAGTGGAAAGTTTTCTCAAGCTGAAATGCATTACCACTCCACTTTTAAAGAAATCCTGGCAGTTAAATATGGAATCAAAAAGTTTGAATTTCATCTCATCGGCCATCACTTCCTGGTTGAACTAGACATGGCATCTTTCCCTCAGATGACCAAGTTTAAACAAAAGCAGATTCCAAACCCCCAATTGCTTCGATGGGCTGAATGGTTTTCAAAATACTCTTTTGAAACCCAACATATTCCTGGAAAAAAGAATGTACTTGCTGATTTTTTGTCAAGACCCAAAGCACCAACCGAAATCAACATGTACATCAAGAGACCTGCATTTCATATGCTCAATCATGGTGTCAAGTACAAAATTGAGAAGATCAAAGATTTGCCAAGTTGGAAATTTCCTGAGGAAATTATCCAGCAAATCCAGAATGACAGTCTAACTGAGAACCTGGAGAACCTCATGTGGCAATCCCACACAAACCTTTTCAGATTCAATGGAGGTTCGATTCTTTATCCTTTTGGGTTAAATCTAAATTATCCTTTCATTCATCCTCTCATCTGGAAGGAAGATGATTTTCCTGATCAGCTCAAAACGCTGTTATGGTACTTAACCAATAAGTACTTGATAGCCATTGAAATCCCCACCAGAAGATTCATTGCCAATCTCATCAGGATATTCATGCTCGGGAGAAACATCGAAAAAGAATGTGATAAGAATCTTTTAGATTTTCTAAATTGGTTCTATCATCCCACCTGCTGGAAACAAGACTTGGAAAGAGAACTGAGAACCATGACACCAAATCCTGAAGTTCATACCATCCTGTTCTTCCGTCGTCCATGGAATTTTTGCAGAAATAATGGTAGTATCTTGGATAGGCCACTTGAAATAGGAACCACATCCTATAAACCCCACTTGAACAGCCGAGAAGCTCGGATTCACAAATCTTATCCAAGATCTGTCAGATTCTGTGAAAACGAATATCGAGAACTCCAGAGAATCCTATGCCAAGAAAACAAGACTATTCCTGAAGATGTCTGGAATAATGCACCCACTACGTGAGGTCATTATAACCTAGCACCAGAGGCTAAGGAAGCACTTGATCAGTACAGACAAGCTGCATCGTCCCAAGAGCATGAGATGACAAGCGAAGAAGACATTGTCCAGTCTACTCAAGACCCCTATACACGCTTTGGAGGTCCTCTGTCCCAGGATCCCTACGAACAGGGACCCTCGTCCTCATTCCAGCATATGGACACATCCTACTATACACAGCCCTCCAACTGGCCTCAACCAAGCTTTCCTGACAACACTACTGACGAAAACACAGACTGGGCAGCAGAAGAAGCATCCCATTGGGCTCATGAAGCATCCTCATCAGGTAGGCTGAACCAGATCCTTTCACCTCAAGATCTTGAAGCCCTTCAGCAAAAATACGAAGCTCATCTCCTAGAAGGCAGTTCGGATGACTCAGACTCAGTCTGTAGCTACAATGCCCGCGATGGAAGGGACCGTCGAGTCCGTACATTTTCACTGTAGCAAAGTACTGTTCACTTTACTGTAGCACTAGGCTAGGGAAAGTACTGTTCACAGTACAGTTACTGTTCATAGTGTGCGAATAATTCCCTCCCGGAGAGTTCCGGTGCCTCTGTTTGTATCTGGACCCGTGAGTTGGTCCCTGTGTGTCCTTATCTCCCTTTATTTGCCTATATAAGGCATTGTGGTTGTATCGTTTTGGGCAGAGTCCCCTGAAGTAAAGAGTGTGCTTTGTGAAAAACCTCTATGGCTTTCTAAATCCCTCTTCTTCTCCAGCCTGGTAGGATCCTTCGAGAAATGCAGCTTGGGTAGATTAGAAACGTCTCCATCCTGGCATCCTCTGAGTGTCTCTAGGCTCTGGATTAAAGGGCTGAGTGGTTTTCTGCTAAAAGGCTGTCCATGAAGGGCTTGAACGGGAGTTGTTCGCCTAATGTGGGATGCATACCTGCAGGAAATTTACTCTCCTTCCCTGATCCTAAGTCTAGGTCCATTTATGGTCAAAATCAAGGTCTTTTGGTCGGATAATGGTAGAGAATACTTTAATCAAGTGTTGTCCCCTTATTTTCAAAAGGAAGGCATTATCCATGAGTCATCTTATGTGAATACACCACAACAAAACGGGATTGCTGAAAGGAAAAATGGCCATCTCCTTAACACAACTCGTGCTTTGTTGTTTCACATACAAGTTCCTAAAGCATATTGGGGAGAAGCTGTTCTTACAGCTACACACATGATCAATAGACTACCCTCACGTACATTAGACCACAAGACCCCTATGTAAGTTTTTTCTCAGTTCTATCTTACATCTCGAGTCTTTGGTTGCACTTCTTATGTCCACATTCATCATCATCAACGAGGAAAGTTAGATCTTCGTGCAATCAAATGTGTATTTCTTGGATACTCACAAACACAAAAAGGCTATAAATGTTACCATCCTCCTTCTAAAAAATTCTATCTCTCTGCAAATGTCACTTTTATTGAAAATAAACCCTATTTCTCACAATCTTATCTACAAGGGGATTTTTCAGTCATGGAAGATAAGGACCTTGATGTCATTGATAACTTAGATTTATCGTCTAATGTCCCTATCAACCAAAACTCGTCAACTAGTCCCACACACCAACCTGTCTCTGTTCCTATTCCCACTAGTCCAACTCATATTTATGATTATGAGAGATTTTCTCAGGTGTATTCAAGGAGGACAGCCGTTCCAACACAAGTGCAGGTCCAAAATACCACTTCAGGTACTGTCAATGAAAACACAATGAGTTCTGAATCTCCTTTGGATGAACAGCTTAGTAATACACCTGAGAGTGATCTTGATTTACCTATTGCTGTAAGAAAATGGACTAGAGAGTGTACCAAAAAACTGGTATATCCACTATCAAGTTATGTGTCCCTTAATAGATTATCATCATCATACAGAAACTTTATTGTGAGTTTAAACACAATTGCTATTCCTAACACCTTGTCTGAAGCGCTGTCAAAAGAGGAATGGAGGAATGCCATGAAAGGAGATGGAAGCACTCGAAAAAAATAAAACATGGGAAATTATTGACAGGCCAAGGAGGAAAAATCTAGTTGGTTGCAAGTGGGTATTCACTGTAAAGTACAAGGCAGATGGCTCTCTGGAGAGGTACAAAGCAAGATTGGTTGTGAAGGGTTACACTCAAACATATTAAGTGGATTACTAGGAGACATTTGCACTACTGTAAGAATTTTATTGTCTTTAGCTACTCATTTTGATTGGAAACTTCAATAGTATGATGTAAAGAATGCGTTTTTACATGGAGATTTGGAAGAGTAAATCTACATGAGCATCCCACCTAGTTTTGAAGGAAAGGAAATAACAGAAAAGGTTTGTAGACTTAAGAAAACATTATACGGGCTCAAACAATCACCTAGAGCCTGGTTTGGACGGTTTGCTAGGATCATGAAGGCATCCGGGTATAAGCAAAGCCAGGGAAATCATACAATGTTCACAAAACAGTCGGACTTGGGGGAGTTACAGCATTGTTGGTATATGTTGATGACATAATAGTCACAAGCAATGATGAAAGGGAGAAACAGCGACTGAAACAGTGTTTGATTAAGGAATTTGAAATAAAGGAGTTAGGGAAGCTACGGTATTTTCTGGGAATTGAGATTTCGTACTCCAGGCAAGGGTTCCTTATTTCACAACGAAAGTATGTGACGAATCTTTTGGAATAAACTGGGAAGCTTGGTTATAAACCAGTAGCTACTCCAATTGAGCCGAACTAAAGGCTAACAGAAGCAAAAGAGGAGGCAACAGTGGATCGAGAAATGTATCAGCGATTAGTGGGAAAGTTAATTTATCTTACTCATACTCGACCAGATATCTCCTATGTTGTCAGCTTGATTAGTTAATTCATGCATAATCCAAAGGAATCACATCTACAGGCTGTTCATCGAGTCCTACACTACTTAAAAGGTAGTCCAGGAAAGGAAATACTTTTCAAGCGAAGCCCAAATCTCAAGCTCGAGACTTATATAGATGCGGATTATACAGGCTCAATGGTTGACAGGAGGTCTACAACTGGTTATTGTACCTTCCTTGGAGGTAATTTGGTAACTCGGAGGAGTAAAAAACAGAATGTGGTGGCAAGATCAAGTGCAGAATTTGAGTTTAGGGCAGCAGCTCAAGGAATATGTGAGTTATTATGGATCAAGATCATTCTTGATGACTTAAAGATTGAGTGGCAAAGTCCTATGAAGTTATTTTGTGACAATAAGTCTGCAATTAATATTGCTCATAATCATGTGCAGCACGACAGGACAAAACATATTGAGATTAATAGGCACTTCATCAAGGAGAAACTTGAAGAAGGGTTGATTTGTTTGTCTTATGTTCCTTTAGGACAGCAAGTGGCGGATGTCTTGACCAAAGGGCTTAATGGTGGAAGTTTTCATGAGCTAATTTCCAAGCTGGAAATGGAAGATATCTATTCACCAGCTTGAAAGGGAATGTTAAGCTGTAAATAGATATTTTATTGCTGTAAATACATAGGATTTTTTTAGGAGGTTTTTATTCTAATTTGATTCTAATCAAATCCCACACATCATGGGATTATAGTCGTTAACCCACAAATCGTAAGATTTTAGTTTTTCTCCTTTTTTAAATTTCTTTCCTTTATTTTTGTTTGTTAAGATTTATCTATGTTTTAGCCTATAAATACAGCATTGTAAAGCACCAGAAGATATGAATAAGAATAACAATTTCTCTCCATCTAAAATTTCACATAGAATGCCAAATCTTTTGAGAAATGACAAAAAATTCTCTGGTTGCAGAAGAATCCGTGATAGAAGCTAAGCAACCAATAGGATCTTGAGAAATCAAAACTGAGCATGATAATCTAACTCATATTATGTATGTCAATTACTAAGCAATGGGAAAAGTAAAAGGTAATCCGTGAGCATTGACTGAATAAATATCTCGGTTAAAGTTCTTTAAGATGGCTACTCAATACAGCTTCCTTTTGCTAATTCAATGCAATCCACAGGACTCAATCCTCTCTTTCGAAAAATTCATTCGCAAAATTATTGAACGCGTTATAGTGCCTAGAAGTTTGATCCAATTAACAAAGCATCCACAAAGTTCTATAACTCAAATGCATGACAATCCCTTCCACAATGACCAACCTAATCTATCTGACCGAATCTAGTACTTCAAAGTATTTTGGTGTTCCATGGTGAGTCCAGGGAAGGTAGACACTTTGGTACACAACATTGATGCCACGTCACTTCTCATAGCTTTAATTCTTTTTAACTTTTCCTTTGAGGTTTTCTAATAACAAGTACGGGATCCATTGTTTCAATGCCAACCCAACCCCACATAACTCTTTTTTTTTCCTTTTTTTTGGCCCATTTCTAAAGAATAATTTGTTGTCAGTAAGAATATAATAAAAAAACATGAAAGTTCTAGCTTATGCATGGCTATCATGCTTCTAACATATGTTTCTACCACACAAAAAAGCAATACCATTATTTTCTTTCACCATTTTACATTAAAATATAAAATTACAACAAATAAAGAAAATAACTAATCAAGTAAAATAATATTATCTAATCCAAATTTTAATGATATGAACTTGTTTTTGTGCATGTTAACACAAATTTCAACTTGCTTATAATATTTTACAAATTAAAAGAAAAGGACATGAAAAAGTTCAAGTTGAATCTTAAATTGATAGTCAAAATTATATTTTCTCAAATCAGTTCAACTATAGCTTCCTGAAGTGACAGGACCACATGTCCTATAGAATCACCCTAAGTTATCATGCCAAAAAAAGTTGCATTGACCTCTTTATACCAACCAAACTTACTTTCAACAGTCATGGAATGTTGCATTATTTCAAACCTACTCGGTCGATTCTCCACCTAATGCTTTTCTCCATATACATAATTTTTCATCTGAAGATTCGGTATTGTCAATGGCATGAGAAAAGGAAAGACAATCATGCTGAGTAGAGGATTTCAAGTAAGTTGTATAATTTTAGGATCACTGCATCTTGAATTCACACTTCATTCTAGGGAGTCAAAAGTATATAACTATTCCAACAGTGAAGGTTTTTCTCTTAATTTTCTGATTTTTGAAAAGCTGCTGTTGTCTGGTGGGGCACACTTGGGAACTATTCTCTCATGCAAAGCAGGGATGGAACAATATTTTTCCCGTAGGGCAGGGAATGGGAACAAAATTCCTGGCCTGCTCCTCCCAATGGCAACCACTAATGCGTGCAATTCAGAAAGTGCCTTGAATGATGCAATCAGAAGTATTAATTATACTTAAGGAAAATTTACAAGTCAAAAGGGCTGGAGGGAGGTCTAAAAACACGACAGAAACTTCTAGCTAGAATCCCAAAATGTTCATAGGATATCAAATAGCACATAATGACCTAATATATGTCCATGTAGCCAACCCCATCTACGTGAACTGTCTCCACAATACTTTCTACAGCACTTATAAGAATGATGCGGCCTCACTAGGAAGGAGATTAGGCAGGTCTGAATCTGACCAACCCAACAATCCAATTTAGCATGTCAACTGCCTCGTACTAAACAGAAACCTTCGAATTCCTCTCTACTTCTTCCAGCAATTAACATTGACAGAAAGATCTCCTACTAGTTATACTATTTTCAATCTGGACAGGACTGAGGAGGGAGATGGAGCTTGGATTATCATAGAGTATTAGTATCCTATTATTATCTTATAGTGCACATGAGTCCTATTAGCATCTTTGAGATGAGGCATATGCCTAAAAAATTGGAGAAAAAGTTCAGACAACCAAAGTAAGTGGAAAATTATGAATATGAAAGGGGAGAGGAGAAAATAATTGTGCAATAACTAGTAAGAAATTTAGTATAGAGCCAAAAAAGACTTTAGTGATTGAGGGAGAACCTTCAAGTATGACCTTGTCGCAGGAATGGAATCAACAAATAAGTCCAATAAAAGTTGAAGCAACTCAGTAGAGCATGAACTTAAAGCCTTGATATTTCTGCTTGCAGTTTTCTTTGAGTAAATCGGTAGAGTTTGCAATTCTAATCCGGATGCTTGCACATTACAGGTGTCTAAATCTTTAACTACTCTAGAGCTGAGTACACTTGTATTCTGATTCACAAGGATTTGCAGAATTAGAACAGTACTATCAGGAGATATGAAAATGGTATAACAACCTCTTCCCAGCTAAAGAACAAGTGTAAGCCAAATGTCACCAATGTGGCAAGAAGATCACCTTTAAAGCAAGAGCCACACTTTCATGCATAAAAGAATATTTTGTAAGAAAATCAGTCAATAATACTGCCAAACATCCCCAGTGGTCCCGGATATTAGGGAGGTTATCCACTCTACACCGAATGATGACCAAATCTCTATCCTTGATCGCCCAATTTCTGACTTGGAGGTTCGAGACACCCTCTTTTCCCTAGCTCAAGGGAAGGCACCCCGTCCAGACGGCTTCACGATGGAGTTCTTCAAGGAGAATTGGGATACAGTGGGTCGGCTGGTCACGGATGCTGTGTAGGATTTCTTCATTTCAGGGAGAATCTTGAAGGAAATTAATAATACCATTTTGGTGCTAGTTCCGAAGGTGCCTAATGCAACTACTGTCGATAATTACAGACCTATTGCTTACTGCAATACAGTTTATAAGATCATTACTAAGGTGCTTGCAAATAAGGTTGCAAGTGTTCTTCAGGACCTTGTGAGCCCTTCTTAAAGCGCCTTTGTTAAAGGACGTCGCATCGGGGATAACATCCTTTTGGCACAGGAGTTATTTGCTGGTTTTCATGTGAAGTCTTATACACCCAAAGTGTGCTATAAAAGTCGACTTCAGGAAGGCACATGACACCATTGATTGGCGTTTCCTCGAGAGTGTCCTTCTTGCTTTTCAATTCCCTAATTAGCTGGTTCACCTCATTATGACTTGTGTGAGGACTCCTCGGTTTTCCATCGTGTTGAATGGAGAGTTGCATGGATTCTTTCCCAGTGGGAGGGGCTTGCACCAAAGAGATCCTTTATCTCCCTATTTATTCACGCTGGTGATGAAGGTCCTCTTTAGGATTCTTGGGAGGTGCTCGGATCAGCCGGACTTTAGATTCTATTGGAGGTGTAGGCCTACTAGCCTTTCGCACCTTTTCTTTGCTGATGATGTTTTCTTTTTTGCAAAGGTCATTTGCCTTCTATTAAGCTTCTTAAAGAAGGAATTCAGCAGTTCTCTTTTTGGAGTGGCCTTACTCCAAACCAAGGGAAGAGCAAGGTGTTCCTATCTGGTGATCCTTCCACTCTACGATAACAAATCTTGATGGAACTTGGCTTCCGAGCGAGATCCCTCCCAGTTCGTTACTTGGAAGTACCAATCATCATGTCGAGGATGAGACAGGCGGATTGTGCTACTCTTGTCAAGCGTATCACCGCCAAGGTTGAGGCTTGGACTATCAGTTCCGTTCTGTTGCTGAGCATCTTCAACTGATTAGGTCAATCCTTCATACCATATAGGCCTACTAGGCGAGTGTCTTTATTTTACCTACAGTTGTGCTGTAT
This sequence comes from Eucalyptus caleyi, assembly GCA_014182885.2. Classification (NCBI taxonomy): domain Eukaryota; kingdom Viridiplantae; phylum Streptophyta; class Magnoliopsida; order Myrtales; family Myrtaceae; genus Eucalyptus; species Eucalyptus caleyi. The sequence continues at coordinate 24,050,713 of CM024476.2, forward strand.
AAAATTGAGCGGATTCTTAGACAATTTATTTGGAAAGGACCTCAGTTAGGCAAAGGAGGTGCCAAAGTATCCTGGGAGGATGTCTACCTGCCTAAAGTGGAGGGGGGTCTTGGTATCAAGAGATTGCATGAGTGCAACAAGGCGGCTATGCTCAAACATATCTAGATTCTATTTTCAGATAAAGAGTCACTCTGGTACAAATGAATCCACTCAACCTTCTTAAAAAGAGGGAATTTTTGGGTGGTGAAAAAGCCGACCTTATGTTCTTGGGCCTGGAAAAAGCTCCTACAACTAAGGACAGAATTCCGACTCCGCTTCCACTGGAGGATAGGCGATAGACTCACCACGTCACTCTGGTTCGATAATTGGCACCCTAGGGGCCCACTAAACCTCTTCTTTTCATATTCACTCGATAACTCCAGCCTATCTAGGCAGGCCAAGTTGTTGATCTCTTCGAGGATGGCCAGGCGATTAGGTCGGATCGAAAGCTAGGGTTCACCACTTCCTTCCTTGACCGATGCCTTGAATCGGTTTTGTTGGAGGGAGGATTCGTCCGGTAGGTTTTCGATTGCCTCGGCTTGGGAGCTTAATAGACATAAGAAAGATCGAGTCACTTGGCATGGTTTCATTTGGAACAATGCCATTCTGCCTCGATACCAGCTCAATTTATGGCTCATCACCAAACGGAGACTACCTACACAGGCCCTCCTCATGTCCTACGGTAGGATCGAAGCTGCTTCCTGCCCCTATTGTAACAATGTGCCTGACTTGGTTGATCAGCTCTTCTTTGGTTGTCGGGTTACTTCGGGAGTTGCCCCCTTCCGGGTGACTAGGTGTGGTATTCCTTGGAGGAACAATCCGTGGGAGGGAACAATTTTCTGGGTCTCGGCCTTGCTATCCGGCAAGGACTTTCATAATTGCATCGCCTGCTTTTCTTTTGGTGCTTTATGCCACATTGTGTGGAAGAACATAAATGACATACTCTTCAGGGGTGTGCAGATTTCTACTTCCGCTATAAAGATACATCTCATGAAGGTGGTCAAAGACAAAGCTTGCACCTTCAAAAATGTGGAGGATTCCCCAAGAAACAGAAGATTACAACTCTCCTAGGAATTGGACCCAGCTATCTTCATTTGATGTGTAGCCTGGGTTCGTCGTCTTAGCGTGTGTTGTTTTTCTTTGTTGTCTTTTGGCCGCTTGGCCTCTGACCGGCTTCCTTTCACTCATTTGAGACTGTTCTTTTGAGTGCGAGTCTTTGAAGCCGGTTCTTTGTATTTTTTGCCCCCCTTTTATATTACTTACTTACTTACTAAAAAAAAAAAAATACTGTCAAACGTCCAAACTGTTTGTCTGTATCACTTGAAACCCGGCAAAAGGCTGGCAACAGTTTCCAAAGGTCATGAGCATGACTCAGCAGCTTCTTACCAAGTACTGATTTCTTAACTGGAGAAAAGATAAACGGAAGCACAATCAAATCCCCGATGTCACTAAAATGTTAATGCTGAACTGAACAAAACTCAAATCAAGTAATGCTGATTAAGGACTCCACTACATACATGAACAATCGGCATTCAACCAAAGCTCACACTAAAAAATATGCATCAAGGAAGGAAAAGTTAATGTCACAGAGGCAGATGAAGAATAAAATTGCATAAACAACAATATTTTGCTCCCCAGACCTGTCCCTCCTATCAAATATCTACAGAATGCAAAAACATACCTTGAGATGAACAATTGCGATAAGAAAATATTTATATGCACAATTCAATGGGTATCATAAGCCAAGTAAGGAGAGGTCAACGCTTTGGGATGGTACCTATCAAATGGGATCAACATATATAATAATAAAAAGAAAAATCAAGAAGTTGAGAGTTCTGTTATAATGTTTCAGACAAGCTTTCAGCACAGCTTACAAGCAGGTTGAATTACCCAGCTTGATAAGTCTATGGAGACTCTTATTGAAGACTAAAGCTCCTTCTAGCATAGCTTGTGAACATGCAAAAATGATCTCACGTGATGATGATCTATTGTGAGGAGTTTATGATGGACAAAAAGTTTTTGTAATGAGTTTTGGTTAAATGCACGGAACTTTGTGCACTTATTCCTTATAAAATGTGTCTCCTGTCAAAGAACATTTAGTGGTGCCTTTGCAAAATGCAGGACTTTTACCCTGCTTAAAATGATTTGAATCTGAATACGGATTTAAAGATGGAGATTCTAGGTTGCTTTTAATTGATAACTCATAAGTTATGCACAACCAGTGGTGAATCTGTGCCAAACAGCCAAGGATTGCCACACTTATTATGACGTCAAATATGATATCTGAAAAATGAAAATCACAGAAACAAAAGTCATGTAGAATGATGACATACCTCCAGAACTAGCACGCTTGAAAGATTTTGTAAGGGGCACAATATAATCCATGTAATACTCAAGGGATGAACCAACCACATAATTTCTTAGAATGGGCACCAGCCAAACATTACTAGAACTAAAATTGTCGGGATGCAGTGAAATAGGCACAACAGAAAGCATCTTTTCTGGGCCCATAGCAATTACAGCAGAACCAATACATCTCTGAAGCTGTGAATTACAGTAAATTAAACATTGATGAGTTACCATTCAAACAATCTTCAAACTACACAAGTATTTGTTTTATAAAGCTAGACAGTCAATTATTTGTTTCATCAGATAAAGGCAAAGTACTATGCTCAAAGCTCTGTTAACTTGTCATCTACCCAATTTAGTAAAAGAAGCTTTTGTTTTGTTTTTTTTTTTTTTTTTTTTTTTATATCCAGGGAACCCCGTATAGCCGGCAGCCTGCGGGTAAACCCTGGGGCGAAGCTAGCAGAGGACCCACCACCTCAACATCGCGCTTAAGATCCCGTGCGTCCCGCGGGATTTGAACCCCTCCGTCCTGGGTAGACTTCATGGGAGCTTTTGTTAGTCCTTATATGTAAGTAAAAAAAAACCTGCTTTTAACGCTCCAATCAACAATTCAATCTAACTCTTAACAAAATTCATGAACAACAAGCCGATTTAGAGTTTGCTATGAACCCCATCTTCTTCTTTGCACACTTCAACGGGATAAACATATGAAGCAAAGATGACTTGAAAAATCAAATTTTGGAGAGCAAGATCAAGTAATGGCCTTTACATCATTCTCTTGAAAATCAATTTCGAGATCAAGACAAATCAATTCCCTTTACATCGTTCTCTTTTTCCTTTATACAAGAAATTAAATCAATAACAAGGCAGCAAGGAGGTGCAAACCCAAGTACCAAAAGATATCAAGAACCAAAAAAAAAAGCTCAATTCATCGATAATGACAATAAATGCATCTACATCGACATGCATGTTTTCAAGTTGCATTTCCACTTCCATAAGAACATTGACAAAAAAACAAGGACAAAACATATTGCCTTCTTCCACGAGTAACCAGCCTCGCTATGAATGAAAACGACATCACATAATTAAGTACTTTTGTTGCTTCAAAGAGCAATACAGTGACTTTATTCAAGAACCTTATCCATTCATAACATACTCATAATTTCAGCAGCAATTTTAATGACAGAAGGAACACCACTGCACTGACATGCCATGTAGAGAGCTGAACCAGAGGCGAATTGGGCCATCACACTCTTAACTACAGATGATAATGGACATTTTCAGATGCTCTTTACCAGAATATGACAAGAATACTGTAACGCAAACTTGCACACTGCACGAACTTAAAAAGAAGCTAAAGATGATCCTACAGAAATAACAGCTTTCACACCAATGACATTTCTCATGCCAATAAATTTCGGAAGCATACAAATACGTACATGGCCTGTGATAGATGGGCCCCTTTCAGCTGAGGTCATTAAGCGAACAAGTTTGAGCAGGATACTCCTCATATAGATGTAAGAAGTTTTTCCTACACAACATTTAGAGATGAGAGGAGAGGACTGTGGAAATCAGTTTGTGGTCATATTAACAAAGATAATTAAATGAGAAAAAATAGTCTTTATACACTTTAAGAATAGTGCATGTGAAATAAATCCTGAACAATCTTACACGTCATTCTATACTAACAGAGAAAAACACTGTCACCCACAACCAATGTGGCTTTAAAAAAAAAAATGCCATTCCATAATTCAAATGAACTTCCAAGAGAAAACAATCTTTTTCAAGGAATAGGAAAATAAAGGAGGTATGTACACCTAGCTAGTTCGAAGGAACAGACTGATGAAAGAAATAGGCAAAATCCACCATAAATCCAGTACTCATGATTCAGGACATTCTAAGTCTAAACTTTAAATAATTTGTAACATGTCTGTACAGGAAAACTCTCCAAAAAAAATTGCACCTTAATCACTAAAGTCAAGTTCAAACTGACACCTTATGAAGATCAAATAGCAACATCCAGGACTTTAGAACTTTTACAGTGAAAAATCATCAAAATTGCAGATCATATCCTGTTTGACTTCCAACATGCAAGACAAAGTACTTTTGAGAAGTTGAAACTGTAAACCTCATGCAAAGGTCAAAACTCAATTCAAGTAGAAGTCCAGTTCTGCGTAATTTATAGCAAGGTATGGCACTAATATATATTTCTTTGCTAAAGTTTGACATTTCTCTTCTGTTAAATGCGAAATAAATATGAAATCCTAATGAAAGAGGAAGAATGCCTTCCAGCTTATTTAGTTGTTGAAAAACAAACCAAAGATACAGCCACAGCAGAGCTCGTAAGCCTCTACAATGTTGAACATTATCAGCAAGCCCATAACAAATAGAACTGAAAGTAAGAACTGCAGAAAGTAGTTGCCAAGAAGTCAAGATGGAGAAACATAGAGAATTAATATGGGTTCAGACGCAAGTATAAGCCATTTCTTTCATAATCGAATTCAGAAATTGACATATAGTAGTCCTTGGTCAATGTCTGGTAGAACTTAATCATGCCCATCATACAAATCACAAGAAACAAAGAACATTAAATATATTGAGCTTGAGTTATTTCATGACAAAGCAAAGGGTTAACACATGTATTTGCAATTGACAAATGGCAAGAAATGAAGATCTTCTATAGCATACAAGAAGTCAAGATGTATGCATACCAAGTTTGAGGTACAAAAGAGAGATTACGGAAAGTGCATGCTGATTTGGAGTTTCGTCATGGGCACTGAGGGCACTTTCCAAAGCAATACATATTCTCCTTATTGCAATTGTTTCCAGACTCTCCTCACTTACGTCATCACTTGGTTGGATCTCCATATGGAAAGTCTCTTCATTTACTTGTTCATTAATCAAGTCCTTCAAAATACTCGAGGCCTGCGATGCAGCATCAGCCTCACCAACAAGAAGTCCTAAATTAGTATAACCAAGTGCATCAGAAATCAAACACCAGGATTAACAATATCAAAAGATCAAGTGAACCATCCACAATCTCATTTCCAGTAACTAAAATTAACAAAAGATAAAAATAGAGTCCTTGGAAGTAAGCTTCCAAGTACATCGACCTAGGCTCCCGAGTGGTAGAGGTTCATTTGTTTATCAGTCAAGGGATAATCCCATACTTCCACTATCTCAAAAATGATGTCTTAGACTCTTTGATGTACTGCAGTTGCATGAAATTTCTTGTAAGAGGGATGATACCCATTTGAGCCACTATTTTTCTATCATAACTCCTTCGTGACACCATACATAAGATTTTGTTTCTATCATAACTCCTCCGTTCCACCAAGACAGAAAGGATTGCAGTAATGATTTAAAAAATAACAAGAGCAAAATTATGAAAAATGTTGACAGCAGAGAAAACAAAAAGTAAAAAAAAAAAAAAATATATATATATATATATATATATATATATATATATGCGACTTAGGTTTGACTATATTTAGGAAAGTTAATCAATGAACAAGGTGCCATAGATTAAACTAAAGGGGAACATCTTTTGATTAACATAAAGATCACATTTTTTTGGTAATATACAGATGGTTTGACTTTGCTGCATTGTCTGTTAAACCATCGAACTTCAATTTGCGTCATGCCCATTAACTACTGCCCTTTACAATTCTTCCAAGTGTGTTGTCATAATTCCAAAACATCAATGACATTTGAATAACTTTGTAGAGTATAGTGACAAGCAAGATACACAATTTAAAAATGATGCACCTCCTTCCACACACCACTTTACACCACAAAAGGTAAAGCTGCAATCGACAAAGTCAATCAATGATAAAGATCGATACAGCCAATTTTGGAAATTTAGGGCCTGTTTAATTACCATCCTATTTTTATATTTTTCTATTCTTTTGTTCCCTAGAGCAGAAACATGATAGAAATCCATTTGGTAACGTCAGTTAATTTTTCTATTAGGAATAGAAAAGTGGCCAGGGAATAGAAATCTATAAAACTATTTCTTTGTTCTCGAGAATAGAAATGGAAAAAACTATTTCTAAACATAAATTGGTCCCAGGAATCGAAAAGTTACTAAAGACACCCGTTGAAGTTAACACAAAATGTGACAAGGAAATTCTCACCAACAAAGGAATCCACTGTAGGATACAGGACAGAAATTTTCACAAAAAAAAGTCTTAATTGAGAAATCTGCTCAAAATAACGACCGGAATAGTAATTCAAGAAATGATTAGAGCATGAACCCTACGTATTAAAATCAGCAAAAACAGAATCAAGAGAAGATTAAGATATTTGAATTGTCCCCTATTCCATTCTTTTCCAAACTCACCATGTAAGGCAAAGAGTAGGAGCATTTTGGGCTGATTTGAAATGTAGAGAAGTATGGGGAAGCATGACATGATTGTAGAACCAAGATCGCAAAATTAGCTAAGAAACTACCAAAACAAAGCAGTCGAAGCACCTCCTGCCCCAAGAAAGTTAAGAAGCATACCTGCTAGAGACTCCCAAACTATAGGAAGGTTCTTAATCCACAAGCTTGATCCTCCAGTGTGGAATTTATTCAGAGCAACTTTTAACAAGTTTGCAGCAGTCATGACAGTGTCCATCGAGTTCTCTTTCAAAGAAACATAAGAAGCAAGAGAAGTGATGACATTTTCTATCTCTTGAACAGTATCTCCCACTGCTAGAGTTTCCAATAATGCCTCGATGATTTTAAGAATCAGTGTTGTAAGCGCTGAGAACCCGAGACTCATAAGCTTGTCTAATTCTGAAAGAATCTGAATGCTTACTTTGGCAGACAGATACGGACAAACAGATACCAGCACATTAAGCATATGTAAGAATCCTATATTCTCGGATTTCAACAGTTTATCATCTGTAGATCCATCCTCAGGACTTGTAGTCCTTGACCAATCTGCTGAAGTAATGCAACTTTCAAAAGAAGACAGTACCAACTTGCTTGCTTTCCTAACAACACTAGAGGACTTAAAGCATTCAAAATCCTTTTCAAGACATTCTTGTGCACATTGCCGAACCTAAGAAAACAGCGAAACATATCTTCAATTGCTACTCATTTCTTACGATATGCAAAAGAATAGGAATACATTTCCACCTTTCAAAGCCCAATTACGATCAACAAGGCCATAAGGGGAAGAACACTGACCTAAAAAAGGTGACAATTACATGTTGCAAAGTCTAACCAAAAAAAAAAAAAAAAATCCCAAAGAGCAGAACTGGATACAGCAATGCATGATTTGCGACATTATACCTTAGGACGCTTGGCAAGGAGAACTTCAAAAGCGTCTTCAACCCGAATTTCACCGAATCCCAATCCTCCAAGTCGCAAAACCCAAGCAAAACCCCCAAACACTTCACCGCGGACCTCACGCTGGACACGGCCAGCTTCTCCTCCTCCCTCGCCAACACCTCCGCCAACACCTCCGCCGCCTCCCTCGCCCTCGCGGGCGCGATCCCCTGCGGCGGCACCGCGGGCAGGACGATCGCGAGGAACGACATGAGCGCCGCGACCTCCGTGGAGTCCAGGGCCTGCAACGAGGACGTGGTCTCGACGGCGGACATGGCGGCGCCGAAGTAAGAGGCGGGCGTGAGGGGAGGGACTCGGCGTCGAGGATGGCGTGCATGGCGGCGGCGGTGGCGAGGAGGTGGCGGTGCTGAGGGGCGGAGGATTTGGCGTAGCGGTCCATGAGCAGTTGGCAGATGTCGCGCCGTCTCGCAGCGGTTCGTCGGCGTGGTCGTGCTCCATCTGTTGATCCTGTGGAAGCAACGAGGGTCGCTCTTCCTGTTTCCGTTGTCTGTGCTTTCTGTGGCTTCATGGAGGCGGCGGCGGCGGCGGCGGATGCTTCGATCGCCGCCGTGCGGTGGCTTCTCCCGGCTGTGGAATGTTTCGGGGTAAGAAATTATCCTTTGATGCTTAATCCATGTTATTTCATATTTTTAGGATAACTAAAACTCATGGGGTCGTTATTTTCTTCGCATTTGATCTATATTTGCTCCGCAAAGAACATTTTTTGATTACATTGATTAGGTTTGCCTTGTTCCTAGTTCCTATCATGTAACTCAACTTTAAAAAAATACAAAAGGGTTAATCTCACAAAAATCTCAAATTATGAACATTGTAACTCAAATACTCTAACCTTTTTTGTATCACGAAAGATCTTAAATTCATTTTTTATGACATATATATCTCTTAAATTCATTTTTTATGACATATATATCCTAACTTTTTCTTATGTCATAAAAACTTCAAATTATATTAATGTAACAAATATATAATAAATGGAATTGAAATAGAAAACATATATATACATGTTACACATGTAAAAATTTGGATTTTTGATACAAAATATTGAGGTATTTGTGTTGTTATAGACAAATTTAGAGTTTTTGGTGGCATAAAAAAAAGTTAAAGATATTTATATCACAATAAATGTAATTTGGGGGCAAATCAAATTTATGGAGCAAAAGTGGTACTTATAATGTCTCTATGCACAATCTTGTGTCTTGTCCACCAATCCAACTTTAGCTGAAATTGTTCGGGACCTTCAATTGTATCAGAAGACATTAAAGCCACTTTAGTCCCATGTCATTAACTGAAGTCAGTGAAGCACGATGTGATATCAAATTACCAAATAAAGCTCGAGCAAAACTGTTATTTTCCATATCCTCGTAAACCAGCAAAAGTTGATTTCCTTCAATGCAGCATCCATATAGTTTCACAAGATGTGGATGTTGAAGAGCAGAAATGATCCCAAGCTCAGTCACAAACTCACGATTTCCTTGCTTTGATTTTGATGAAAGCTGCTTCACTGCTATAGTGGTGCCATCTAACATAAGACCCTGCATATGAACTTTCATATCAAATTTATGCTGTGAAGAATCAGTTACATTGAATGCTGCTTTCTACACATCTTTTATGTTGGGAATTAGAAGAAATTGGTTCACCGATTTTCCTATATACCTTGTACACAAAGCCAAAAACCACCTTCTCCAATCTTATTAGCAGCATCAAAATTGTTTGTGGCAGCTTTAATCTGTCACGAGATGAATGAACCAATTTGCAATGCTAGACCCTTCAAATCTGCACCATGGTTTGGAACTTCTCAAAATTTGGAGGAGCCAACAGCTAAAGTATGTAATCTATTATCTAACAAAAATGTAGCATTTCCTTCTCAAAGTACCAGAAAACATTATTATGATAGAATATCTTAGCATCTTTATTTTCTAGGAAACTTTGGCGTTGTTCCAGTATGTACTATTTAAAAAAAAAATAAATGTTTTCAGGGTACTTGGTAGTGCGGGAAAGAAAAAATCATAGAAAAGCCCACTTTGAAATCATAACACAGGGTTGTATGTTTTGATGTCACGTATATGCGAAGTGGGCATTTATTTTCAATGTCTCGAAACATAGACTCAGTATATATATGATCAACGGTGCCCCCACAAAGACCCAAAACACACGCACACACTAAGAAATCTACCGTCCTCTTCCTATAACTATATATCCCTTCATTTCTTGGAATTCCATATAAAAGTTTAGTGAGCCAAATGGATCTATGACCTTCAGCTGTATCATGGCTTAATAATAACTGATTTTCTTTATGCGTCAAATCAAATTTCCAATGGAATGCACAAATGTCATGCATCAACAGTTTTACAAGGGAATTGTGTAACATAGTTGCGGTATTAATGATGCATTGAGATTACCCATTCTCACACCAGAAAAGGTAAAAAGAAGAGTCACGCACCAACAGTTTGACAGGACAACCGTGTGATCTAGCTGATATATAAAAAGATGCAATGTGATTACAACACACCCCCCACACCAGAATAGGGAAGGGGGACTATGTATTCAGAGTGCGTAACATTCTCATATTTCTTGATAGATATATGTGAACTAAATAACAGACTCCAGGTAAGCAACTACCTTGTGCCATTTCATCTTCACGTCCAAGACATTCTCTCCACCAAAGGATGCCTAGGATAAGAAAAGCTACAAAAACTATAGCAGCGACAATCCCAACCACTGTACCAGCAGATATTTTGGCCGACTCTCGTGAAATTTCAGTCTGCAGTGAAGAATAACAACATATGTTTACCCAAAACTGTTCAAGTAAACGGGGGAGGCGCACATGCAGGTATATATATGGGTAGCTTCTTGGTGAACACAAAAACCAAAATATAGGACAGCATTAATTGAGAATCAGGAGGACCTGAGAACTGCCAGAACACTCCATGAAAACTATCAGATTAATGTGCACAGGAAGATATCATCTTTGGAACATGTAATACTAAATACAAAGGGAACAAGAAAAAGAAAAAGAAATATATTCTTCATTCTCAAGGCTGTGTACTATATAATACAGGCGCAATGGTTGTTGATCCATAGCAGAAAAGTGAATGAGGCTGTCGTTTCATAGTCTGAATAGAAGAATTAAAGATACACACAGAAACATGCTCTGATAGAAAGAAAAAAAAGCAAACCATAGACAATTCTTGCCATTTAAGAGAAGAATAATAAATTATAGCCAGCTACATTGGAAATTTATGTGAACAATTGTAACAGATGGCCTGAATCTAAGAGTGGACATTTGCAACCAAACCAAGTAACTAAATAGCCTATTGATGACTTCTGGTGCAAGGAAAAATTTTTCCTAATATGAATACAAGTAACTTTCGCAATATAGAAGGACCAAGTGAAACATGGAAGTGTCTGTCGGCATACCAGGAAAGGACAGAGATAGCAGATACAAGAGGACCAGATTCCTAGGGCAGGTACAGGATAGGTTCCTTTCCCAGCCCAATAGAAGCGTATCTCTAGAGTGCCCTTGGTCACCATGGCAGTAAAATTTCTTATGACCGCCTTTCCAACTCCACCTGCTTCAATCTCAATATTGAAATCTTCCCGCATCAATTTTCCCTGAAATAATATTTAATCTGATTCAACTTGATTGTCTTCACACTGAACAAGGTGAAACATTCAGCCTCAACAGACTGTTCAAATTGTGAAAAGATCATGACTTGCAAATATGAGATATTTAGATAAAACAACCCAATCATAACATGTTCAACGCTTTATATGCTTGACATCTGAGAACCAGCACTACATGATGTCCAAAATTTACCTGTATATAAATATTTAAAACTCGCCTTCCAAGGCTTGTATAATTTTTGTTGCCCGTGAACATTATCTCCGCAAAATGAAGGCTTACATTGTAGGTCCCATTCATCAGACAAAAACCATAATAAGTTAGATAGGAGAAAGCCGTGCATTCATGTAAAGTTGCGCATTATCCATGGATAGTTCAGATTTATTGCTGACTATATATGTATCTGAATCGGTTTCGTCATCAAGGAAGTGGCCAGTGCTACTGTAGGTCCAGTAATGTCCAGTCAGGAAGGATTTTGAAGCTGAAGGCGGCTCTTTATCCTTGGTGTATGTGATGTCCCCTACTGTTACTTCACTCCACCGCAATTTATGAAGAGGTTATACCAATCTGGATGGAATAATGAAACAACCACAAACAGAAAATCAAGTCTTCTTTCTGTTTATAGGGAGTAGACTTTCCAGACACACTAAGCCAACTAGCATTCCCTTATTAAAAGATCGCATAGAAACTCCCAAGTTTACGAGCAAGACATTATTTCATGGAGGCGGCTATTAAAATATTTAGAGTAATTATGCATTAATCATCAAATATTGACACAATAGCCCAGAGGAGAGTTTTGATGACAAAATGCACATAGTATGATGCAATATCAGTATCTGATGATAATGATAGGATGTACGGCAGATCAACTTACTTTCTGGACAATGCTGATTTTTCATACAGGAGGCAAGCCCACTTGTGGTAGGATATGAGGTTCTGAGCAAGTTAACAAGGATTTTAATGTTACAATCATCATCATTCTGAATGAAGTTCCATTCTACATACATAAACAATTACAATGCAGGTCCTTGGAAATCCAAATCTCTTGGTGAAAAATTTAATCATAAACTTACGCATTGTCAACCGCTGAGCTTGCGAACAAGTTGCTATAGAGAAAAGACAAAATCAACATTCAGTAGATATATAGAGATCTTGTATGCATGTAGGATTATAGGTTAATCATAACCGCACATTTGAGGGATCCGTGACTTAGACTGAAGGAAGTAGTACATACATATATCGTACTTGACACTCGAGCCTCCAACAGTGAAGTTGTTGTATGATAGGTCACTGCACAAAGAAACAATCAAACCGTTTCCAAAATATCATCAATAAGAATACACTGAAAGTCATTCATCAAATGATTATTATGAACAAAAATGCAGACCAGTTGCAAAATATGGAGAGGTAAGGCAAGTTGAAAGGCGAAAAGATCACAAGGTGATGAAAGTAATATTTTGTCTTTATTGAAAATATCTTATCTTAACTAATTAAAAGGAGAAAGACTAAGTGGAGTCATGGTAGACTTTAGAACTAGTTGGAGTGCATAAATACATTTTTACCCAAGTAACAGTACAACGTAGACGTATGTATAAGGCAAAGAGACAAAAATAGAACCGTGATTCCAACGACCACTAAGTCGGATCTTCATATTAGAAAATATCCAGACCACTATTCAAATGTTTAAACTACCTTATAAGAGCTTCATTCTTACACCCATAAGATAATATCAACTTTATCCTAGGCACATTCATTTTGCTTGGAAAGTTTCTCAAATATACAAACCCATAAACATTGTTATCAGCAAGTCAGTTTACTTGTCTAGCTGCCCGAAACGTCATTAGCAGCTGTTTTGACCTAATCTCAGGTGACCACCTAGAATTTAGCTAATAAATTACTAAGCCTAAACTTAGCCCGGGCTCTTCTAAGCCCATATTAATTCACGACTTAGGTTCAAGTTTTTAACATACAAATGATTTTCCAATTAGAAGTTGCCACTAATCTATTTTTGGTGGATCGATTAGAAACCCAAGTGTAAAGTAACGGGAGATTTACTTTGCTCCTGTAAACTAGAGATTGTGAGTTCAGAAACTTGATCACGCCAGATTTTTCTCACGTCCTTTTGGTACCTTTTTATTTTATTTTGAAAAAAATGTTTTACATGCAGCTTAAATTGATTTTAATGTACTTTCCTAACATGTGAGGTGATCATGTGGATCCGCAAACCACTAATTTAATACCAAAAAAAAATAATAATAAATTATGAGACTTACCTCATAGTAACGAAAGCATTTGTAATGTTAGAACTCACATCAACACAATTAATACCAAAAAAAAAATAATAAATAAATTATGAGACTTACCTCATAGTAACGAAAGTATTTGTAATGTTAGAACTCACATCGACAGTCCTAGATATGATTTCTAATTAACACGCAATCACTCATTCCTTTTCAAGATTTTCTCTTATTTAAATGAAATTTAGTATGCGTGAAATGCTATGCAATGACACGCCAAAATGCCTAACTAAAATGACATGTAACATGCAACGTATCAAATGATCTATATGTCATGTCGTGATCTAATGACAATGTAATTATCCTAATATGTCACGCACTCAAATGATCATAAACATGCAATGACTAGATGGCGAAATGACCTAATTCTAAGTTACACACGAATGATATTTTTCATTTTTCTTTTCTTTTTTTTTTTTATAGAATTCGAAATTAAAATTGCCTAATAATTGAACATGCAATTAATGAAAAGAAAATCTAACATCCTCAATTAATGTTTTTGGTGTTTTTATTTCAAAAATTTGGAATAATAAAATGCCTAATCTAAATATGCTAATTATCCTAAAACAAGCAATATTCTAACATGAACTTAATCTAACTCAAATATATATATTTTGGGTTTTTCTTTTACGTAATTAAAATCGATTCAAACAATATGACGGCAAATCAAACAAGATATGATTGATATCCACCAAATAAATTGATGAATCGTATTTCGCGCATGAGATTGGATTGGCCAATTTTAACAAAATCTTGAGCGTGAGATCAAATTGGCGATTTTTCCGTGCGATTACGAGTCATATTTTGAGCGTGAAATCGGACTGTTAATCATATGCACATTGTGAAATTAGAAAGATTTCCTCTTGCCCGTTTGACCTCCCCATCGCCATCGCTCGCCCGTGGAAGCCAATCGAAACTAGCTGCAGTCGTCACGCCCTTTAGTTCGTCCAACAGGCGCTTTGCTTGTGTCCGTTGTTGTCCAGGCCGTCGTTCAGCCACGCTTGGCCACCGTCGAAGCCAGCAGGGTCGCCAGAACCACCGCCTGCACCGCTTGAAGCCGCTGCTGTTTCTCCTCTGCCGTTTCCAGCAAATCAAGCCACCGAACAGCTCTTCTCCAACAAGATCAGTAGCCGAAGACAACAAGAAGTTCCATAATTCGAGGCCCGTTTTCAGTGTCTTCCCGGCCTCCATTGGTGTCGCCACTTCAGGGTTTATCGACCGCCTTGGCATTGTGGTCGCCGTGAACTCACTAGCGCGCAAAACCGGTGAGTTTATCCTCTAAACCTCGCTTAGTAAGTTAATCATGCTTAAGGAGTGTTTAGATTAGTCTAATTAGGTTTAGGTGGTTAGATTAGATTATTTTAATGTAAATTAGATTAGTTGTATGATTAGTTTAATGGATGTTTAATTAGGGCTAATTGTATGTTTAAATTAATGTAATCTAATTTAAGCCCTAATTAATTATTTTAATTAAATAATTATTTCGAATTTTTAAATATTTTTTTATTATTTTATATTATTATAATATAATATTCAATTATTTAATTTTCGGAATTAAATTTAATTATTTAATAATTTCGAAAATTTTGCCGAGATGGCCTGGTCGTTAGAATTTCGCGCCGATCGCAGCAAAGGCGGTCGGTTTGTGCTAATTATAGGTTAAATTGATAAATTGAGTGGAAATGATGATTATGGTTAATTATTCCAAAGTGTGGAATTGAATGAAATTGAAGAAGTTTTGGTATTTAACTTGAAAATACCCGGTGTTGGCTTATAACACCGTAATTGGTTGGTGAGACTAGTTTGTATCGATTGATTGAATGGTTATTTATGTGGGGATTTTATCCCAAAGATGTTTAGTATCGATATTCGATTGGAATTTGATTGTGAAATGTTGTGATTGGATCTAGAAAATCGTCGAAGTTCGACTATGCCCTGTTAGACCGTGATTTGCCACCTGACAAAGGTCGCGCCTGATAAGGCCGTAATCTGCCACCTACTAAAGGTTGTGCCCGTTGGGTTGTAAATTACCACCTGATAAGGGTCGCACCTGATAAGGCCATAATCCGCCACCTATTAAAGGTCGCGCCCATTGGGCCGTAATTTGCCACCTAAAGATAGGCTGTGTCCTTTCGACCGTGGTTTTTAGTAAATGATTTGATTGATTATTGAATTGTACTGACATGTAGGAATGGACTGAGGCGAGGTAAGTCCTCAATTCTCCTTGTGTGGCTAGAGCACCCTGGGGCTTATTTTCTTCCTAATCGAGTTCTATAGGGTAGGACTTGTTGAGACATTGTCTCATCCCGGTTGTGGGATAATATTTCAGGTCCCTAGATGGCGGATCCTCCAGAGCTTTTTGGTAGACCAGTGAGGGTTGCTGAGAGGATTTTTGACTTCGCCGATCCCAACTGAAGAGCTGGTGAATGGACCTATCTAGCTGATCTTAGGACAGCTTAGTTTTTTAGGACTGATCTTCTATAGATCTTTTGTAAATAGCCTAGTCCTGTAAATGAACTGGTTTCGTATGTATAAAAAGTATGTGGTTGGTTTTGAAAATGTGATCCCGCTTTTCTATCCCAATTGAGTTTTGTCTAGGGATTATTTATCCGCTTCCGCATGTGCAATTAAAAAGAATGGGTCGGCGATGTGTCCTGGGAAGTTGCATTTCTATCGACTGTAGTGGGATGTGCGCATGCTCGAGGTTCAGGGCATGACAAACATTTTGTGCAACAACGCAGAATCTATTTGTTTTATAATAAAAGCTAGATGCATTAAATTTTCAATGAGAGGATTCTTTTCCAAACAAAAGTTTATACTCTTTTTGTTTTTTAAGAAAGTAAACTTTTGAGGAAGATCTCTTGAATGTCAATATAAATGCATATACTTAATTTATTATAAATTCTTTATACATGTAGTGAACTCGATACAAATAACCATGTTTTAGACTTAATATTTATTTGAAATATCAGTCTATGATGATTTTATACTTCTATCTGTACAACCATTGGTAAAGTTAATATTTACATAATGAGTTCCATGTAAATGGTAATTAATAGAGAAGTCTCTTTTTTTTTTCAATGAAAATTTAAGAAAAAAAAATCAACATGGCTATACTACATTATCAAATAATATCTCAACTAATAAGAAGGAAATTAAAAATAAAATTGACTCTATTATGCACGACAAATATTATGTGGTGGAGAGAAAAAAATCATAAACACATATATGTATATTGTAAAGAGAAAAATTCACACAATATGTTATGTGATTTAGAATCAATCTATACATTATTAAAATGAATCGATACTATAATGCAAAGAGTAATATTACTTCGATCTCATTTAACACAACATGAAGCAAAATACAATATTAGAGTTAACATTACATAAGTGATTATGTTTGCTTAAAAGAAAATAACCGAACAATCATGTCAAATTATAGATAAATGATAGCCCCATAACAAATTCAATTTTAGTGAAAATGACGATGGGAAATTCGGATAAGTGCATCCAAAGTGTTAAAATTTATCAAATTGGTGAAATCAAGTTCACCCATTATAGTCCAATTTGGCTAAAGAAAAAGCTTAAGTGCTTTTTTTTTTTTTTTATTACTTTCTTGAGACAGGTGGCATCAATGTGGTGCCCATCAAGCACTACACTATTAAAAAAAAATTAATTTTTCATATTAAAAGGCAAAAATGTTTTTTTTTTTTAAATAAAAGAGACAAGAAAATTTTATTGTTCATCTTCTTCGTCAAGCTTACATTACTTGAATGGGAGTATGTTCATTGTCCATCTTCTTTGTCAAGCTTGGCCATGGCCGCTCGATTGGTTTCAAGAAATGAAACCAGACGTGTCACGAATTTCATTTGTTTAATAAGATTTCTTTTAGTGTATTGTTGAAACGGAGTTGCATAGGTTGATAACTTCTCAAGGATGATAATATGCAGCATAAGCGGCGAAGAAGGCTTCGATCGCGGTAAAACGAAGAGAGTGAAAGCTCGGTGACCATGTTCAAGTTTGACGAAACTCAAGCGGGGAATTAACCTAACAAAACTACCACTGCACGACTCCAAGTCTTCCTCGAATGATGAGATATTCCATCTAGAATGGAGTAGTAAAGCTTTGTCCAACTCTTCTTGCGTAATTTTGTTCTTCCATTGACAATTGCCTTTTCCATTGCTCGAGTTTGCCATGACTAATTTGTATAATATTATTCTCATAAACAATTAATCAATTAATAACAAACGGATCCATACATGATTGTAAAACACCGAGATCAATAAATACAGCGGAATTAAAGCGTACACTGTTTGAGCCATTGCTTCACTTGCAAAAAAATAGATCACTCGATAATCGGGATCTATCTAATGCCGATCTTCCTCTCTATGACCTCTTTCGATATAGCAGCTTTCAATGGGATTAAAGCAACTGATAGGTATAGCCTACCCTTTTATAGGCTAGAGAGGGGACCTAGCAAACCCTAATCAATAGCGTGTCAACTGGGCCCTTCCCATTACGGGCTTCAGTCAAACACAATTGCCTACACTTTGCTGCTCAACTAGGCCCGTTAACAATAGATGCCAATACCCAATTCAATCATATCCAGAAGTTGATTTTCTATCATCTGAACAACTAGCAAAATCAGCATCTGAATATCCAATCACTTTTAGGTCCTCAGCTTTGCTATACACGAGCATAAAGTCTTTTGTTTGTTGTAGATATCTCATCACCTTCTTAGCCGCAACCCAATGTTCTTGACCTGGATTCGATAGGTATCTTCCAAGAGTATTTACAGCAAAAGCAATATCAGGTCTGGTACATACTTGTGCATACATAAGACTGCCAACTGCACTACCATATGGAACATTTTTCATGACTTCCTTTTCAACATCATTCTTGGGGCATTGATCTATGCTCAATTTATCTCCTTTCACAACAGAGCTTCACCGACTTACAGTGTCCGCATATTGAATCTTTTCAAAACACGATCTATATAACTTTTCCGAGATAACCCTTAACCTTCTTAGATCCGTCACGATGAATCTCAATGCCTAAAACAAAAGAGGCTTCCCCAAGATCTTTCATATCAAACTTTGTAGATAGAAAAATTTTTGTGTCATTCAATAGATCAATATCACCGCTAGCAAGTAAAATGTCATCTACATAAAATACTAAGAAAATATATTTACTCCCACCTACTTTCATGTAGATGCATTGATCAAACTTGTTTTCTTTAAAGCCAAATGATCTCACAACCTTGTGAAATTTCAAGCACCATTGACGTGATATTTGTTTAAGACCATAGATAGACCTTTGAAGTTTATACACCATATGCTCCTTTCCTACTTCTTTAAACCCTTAAGGTTGCTACATATATACTTCTTCATCCAAATCTCCATTTAGAAAGGTTGTCTTGACATCCATTTGGTAAGCTCTAAATCAAAATGAGCCACCAAAGCCATGTTATCCGAAAAGAGTCTTTAGTAGATACTGGGGAAAAGACTTCATTATAATCAATACCTTCTCTTTGTGTGTACCCTTTTGCGACTAACCTTGCCTTGAATCTCTCAATGTTGCCTTTATTGTCTTTCTTAGTTTTGAATACCCATTTGCAACCGATTGGTTTATGCCCATCAGGCAAATCAACTAGTTTCCACACTTGATTAGTTGACATGGACATCATCTCGTCATTCATCGCTCCTAACCATTTATCTGCCTGATCACCATTAAGAGCTTCTTTGAAGGTCGTTGGATCAACTACTCTTCCAATGTCAAAATCAGCTTCTCCAAGATAGACATGATAATCATTTAAAAGTGTTGGTCTTCTTTGTCGCTGTGATCTTCGCACAGGCATTTCTGGAGCCGCATCATTCATCTGGGGAATTTCATTTGTAATGGGAGGATCTACCGTCATATTTTTCGGTATTTGCTTCTTGCTGAATTTCCACTCTTTTGGGATCTCGCATAGAATCATCATGCAAGATGGGCAATGGAATAGAAACCATTTTGTTTGGTTCTTCCTTTCAAAAGATTGAGAAGAACTCTTTTCAGCAACATCTAATTCCGTGAATTTGGCGTTTGAGATTCAACGATTCTAGTGCCTCGAGTAGGACAATAGAATCTATATCCTTTAGAATGATTAGGATATCCAATAAAGTAACATCTAGTAGTCCTGGATTCCGTCTTCTTCTGAGAAGGATCATAAATTTTCACCTCTGCAGGACAACCCCAAACTCGTAAATGATTCAAGCTTGGTTTCCTCCCTGTCCACAATTCAAAAGGTGTTTTCGGCACTGATTTACTAGGTACACGATTCAATATATAAGTTGCCGTTTTAATCGCATCACCCCATAAGTATTCAGGCAACTTAGAACTGCCCGTCATACTTCGTTTCATCTCCATGAGTGTGCGATTACACCGTTCAGCTACACCATTATGCTCAGGACTCCCAGGCATTGTATATTGAGCAACAATACCACGCGATCCCCGCAAATATTTTGCAAATGGTCCCTTTTGTTGTCCAGTCTCGGATATCGCCCATAATACTCACCACCGCGATCGATCCGACAATCTTGATAATTTTTCCCAATTGTTTCTCAACTTCAAGATTTAAACACTTTGAACATTTCAAGTGCATCGCCTTCTCCTTAATTAGATAAAGATAACAATAACGGAGAAATCATCAATGAACGTGATGAAGTATTTATTTCCACACAAGGTGGTTGAGTATGGCCCACTAATATCAGTATGAATTATCTCCAATAGACTTTGACTGCGAGTAGCACCTTTCTTCTTTGTTTTAGTTAATTTTCCCCTCACACAATCAATACAAGTCTCAACATCATCTGAGTCAAGAGGAGGGAGAATATCAGCCACAACAAGCCATTTTACCCGTTCTTTGGAGATATGCCCCAATCGCTTATGCCATAGCATTGAAGATCTATCTTTGATTAAAGATCTCTTAGCAACAACATTCTCGACATTGAAAGAGCAATATGGTCTATCGGGAGATAAGGATAATCGATATAATCCATCAGACAAAACACAATTCCCAATAATTCTGGAATCATAACTCAAATCCACTCTTTTATTCGCAAAATGAAGACAATATTCAGCTTTGTCAAGCGAAGAAAGAGATACTAAGTTTCTCCTAAAATTAGGAACATAAAAGACATTGTTCAAGACAAGCTGAAAACCAGAATCTAAATTCAAAACAATTGTCCCTATGCGCTCCACATCAACTCCATTGTTTCCAACTTTAAGCTTTGACTCTCTTGACTTGGACTCCTTAGATTTGTGAGACCCAGAAGGCAAAGTAGTCACATGAACAAAGAGCACCAGAATCAAGCCACCAAGAATCCAAAGGAACATCAACCAAATTTGATTCAAAACAAACCAACAACTCACTTTGGTGACTTTCTTTTCTTGTTTTTAGCCAAGCTTGGAATTTGTAGCAATTGGCTCTCTTGTGACCCTGCTTCTTACAGTGAAAGCATTTAAAATCCTTATCTCCATTTCTCCCATAATTTCCATTTTTCTTAAAATCTTGCCATTTCTTTGGGCCATGACCATTTGACCCCTTAGGCTTCCATTTGCCTCTAGACGAACTCAACTTGGCATTGGTAGTTAAGTGGGCAGACTCATACTTTTCCTTCTTTAATTTCTCTTCCTCAGTCACACACTTAGTAATCAAGGCATTAACACTCCATGTCTCATTCTCGAGCATTATAAGCGCTTTATCTCGCTAAATTCAGTGGCAAAACATTTAAGGCTTGATGCACAATGTAATTTTCGAAAGAACAATTTCATGGGCCTTAAGTTTGGATTGAATGTGGACCATCTTCAGTATAAATTCTCTAACACCCATAGCAGCATCATACCTCATGTTCGTTAACTCACTCAGCAAGTTCCCAGCTTCGGCTTTATCTAAGACTCTATATCTTTCTCCCACTGCTTCAAGGAACTGTCTGGCATTCGTATCTTCCGGCAAACCACTAATCAGATGCTCAGCAATAGACCTCTTCATAGCAATGAGGCTCAGTCTATTAGATTTTTCCCATCGAGCATAATGGGCCTTTTGATCTGCAGTACTTTGATCATTGGGCCTGGCAGGTTCATCCTCACGTAGAGCCAAGTCCATATCAACGATGCCCAAAGCAAACTCTATATCTTGCTTTCATCTTTTAAAGTTTGATCCAGTTAACATTTCCACCGTGGCATTGTTGTTATTTACAGCAAAGGTAACTGTTTAACACACATAATGCAATAAGATCAATTATGGGCAATAAGCAATTCAACAAAAGTAATAAGTACATCATAAACTCCCCTTTGGGCATAGTGTATAATGCACCATTATATTTTCCCAGCATGAAATTTATAAAGCAACAAGGAGAATTACATATAATTTTCAAGGATCCATCCCCTTTGGGCAAACAAATCCTTTAAATCATACATCTCCATAATACAACATAGAGGGGAATTACATATAATTTTCAAAACATTTATTCCCTTTGGGCAGATAAATATTTTTCAATTATACATCCCCATCTTTTAAATATGGGAATAAACTTCATGCTATTTTTCCAAATTAATATACACAATAACTCCCTTTGGGCAAGTAATTGTATATATTAATCTTTTATCAATAGGGAACTCCAAAACTTATGCCCAAAATTTATCAAACAATATGAAACACTACACAACATGTGTTTCCAATGATCATATTGCATTTTTCAAAACAACAAATTTTTTTTTTAATTTTTTTATTATTGTATTATTTTATTATTATTATTATATTATTTAAATATTACGGACTCCCGCGGGCCCAGGACCCGCGAGCAGCCCTAATCGGACCGCAGGCCTGACGTGCGCACGGCCCAAGCTGTTCTTTTAATTGTTTTTATTCTGGTTTGGGGCTCACGCCCATGAACCAGCAAGAAAAATTAAAAGACAAAATGGGCTTATGCCCAATAGAAAACCCAGCCTGGCTTTCTTCTCGCGTGGGCTCATTTGCCTTTTAATTTAAAATTAGCCCATGAAATGGGCTACAAAATTAAAAGAAAATATGGGCGGAAGCCCATATTCAGGCCTAAGCCCGGCTGGAGGTCTTCTTCAACCTCCAGTCGGGTCACGAATTTGCAGAAAAACGGGTCATACAACCCGGTTTCGACCCGAAGCTCCAAAGGCATAAATTAACATGATTTTTGATAAAATTTCCTCATGGGTTTTGCTTATAACATCAATTTAATTAACTAGATTTAATTAAACAAAGAAAGATCAACTAAATCCACCACATGCAAGCTTCAAAGTTTCGGATCTAAACCTCCCATGGCCGAAAATTCGGTTTTCTTAAATTTAAACCCTAATAACTCAATTTAATACAAAAAAGATACTAAAACAAATATATAACAATACCCATACAACAATTTGCATCGAACATCAATCAATTGCAAATAATTCGAAAATTTTAGAACTTTTTCATGCATAAACCCTAGAATTTCAAATTCAAAAGTCTCTCTCAATTCTCAACGAAATTATGCAAATTATATATGGTTGGGAAGATCTTGACGTGTAGAACAAAAGCCCTATGGTTATGGGATTAATCAAGCAAAAAAATCTACACGAAAAAATAATGCCTATATTTGGCTTAAAGATGAGGATTTCGAATTTGTCCATAAAAAAATTTTGGGTTCTACAATCATATACGATCTGCTCTGATACCACATGTATAATATTATTATCATAAACAATTAATCAATT
This sequence comes from Eucalyptus caleyi, assembly GCA_014182885.2. Classification (NCBI taxonomy): domain Eukaryota; kingdom Viridiplantae; phylum Streptophyta; class Magnoliopsida; order Myrtales; family Myrtaceae; genus Eucalyptus; species Eucalyptus caleyi. The sequence goes on from CM024476.2 coordinate 24,074,122, forward strand.
AACAACAAACGGATCCATACATGATTGAAACACCGAGATCAATAAATACAATGTAATTAAAAAGTGTTTGTCACTGCTTGAAACATCGTTTCACTTCGAAAAAAATAGATCACTCGATAATCGGGATCCATCTAACGCCGATCTTCCTCTCTACGACTATTTCGATATAAGAATTTCAACATTAAAGAATCGATAGGTATAACCTACCCTTTTTATAAATTTAATTCCAAGGGGGCCCTAATCAATAGCGTGTCAATCAACCCTTCCTATTACGGCTTCAAATCAAATACAATCGCTTACACTTTGCTTAACTGCGCCCTCGTTAACAATGACGCCAATACCCAATCCAATTATATCACTTTGCTTCAACAAATATCAATATCCATTAACCCGATTATTTAAAATAAAATCAATTAATTAATGTAAGCCCATATTATAGGAAATTTTCAACATAATTTAGATTATTATACAGTTTATCGATGGTGGAGTCCAAATTCCGCCATTCTTAGAAACTTCATTAGCTCATTAAGTTGTTAGGAAATTAATTAGATTCACTTTTTCAGACAAATCTTTTTATCTCCTCTTTCTTTTTACTTCAATTGTAACAAGTTATTGTTTTTTGGGGATATCGCCGTGCAGACCCAATTATTGAGACCAAAGAAACACTTTGTAAGCCCTACAAATCGGTTAAGTCCAATTCTTCGACCCCTGACTCATGCTGAGTATAAATAATAGAGAATGTTGTCTTATCAAAGTGGTTACAAAAAAAAAAAAAAACATATATGTCTAGTTTGGAATCAAATGTCTATGGACGGAATAATAATATTAGGAATTTTTAGGACGATAACCGAATTGTACCGCTGTGGAAATTGAAATATTTGGCACCATAGTCTATTCCATTCATTAATGGGTGCTTGTACGTTATCATATCTAGGTCCCTCTTGATGTTGACAAGTGTTTCATCCATTCAACATGGAATTATTCGAAATAGATTTATCCAAGTCAACTATGCAATGCTCATCCTTGAGTTGTTTATAAAAGCTCTTTAACTTAGTCCAAAGATAACAACAATTAATACCAGACTAATTAATATATTTAGATTAGACACGTGTGAGACGCATGTGTCCATGCTTGACTTTCTTGCCTTTGGCTTCTGAAAAGTCTAATGATTTTGAACCCAAATATTCGAAAATTATTAAAAGTTGTGGCAAATGAAAGTTTCAAGCGCTTATAATTTTTATTTATTTATAATAAAAAAAGCCAAGTTATGCGTATTAGCTAGAGATGTGAAGAAAATTTTAACTGTTTACATAGTTATTGTCGAAAAGGCTGAAATTTTCCAATCACAGTACGAGTCATGGAGTCTTCGATGGAGCATGTTCTAGATTTGGTCGATCAACGCGAGGTCGGTTTTGTACTTTGACTGCAGATACTACTCTTTGCCTTGGCCTAACAGGCCTCTTTTTGCTTCCGTTCCATGTTATGAACGCAAAACCAACCGCAGAAAACCACGGCACGTGAAAGAAAGTTCAGACTCAGACCAAATAATAATGATTGAACGGACTACGTCATGCACAAGACTTAAGCCAGACTTCATCTTCCAGGCACGTCTAATCAAATTAATGTCAAGTCATGGAGGGTATTTTAATCCTTTCAAGAATGCAATTATATTCAGCGAATTTAGGAGAGCTTTGAAAGTTTCAAGTTGACTTTAAACGATGAATTCTCAGCATGTTATCTCGTCGCTACCTTGAAGTCTTTTCTTGACTACGAGAGAACCATGTGGATTGGGACAATTTTCGAGCCTATTTGGGACGTCTAACAATCATCCTAGAGTAACTAAGAGTAATTTGTTAAATGTGCCAAGCGTGTTGGGGTTTACATTGTCCCGGTATTCCTTTGGGATGCTCCTCAACAAACGTCCCAAATGGGACGGTGAACTCCAAGGAAGTCCCGACTAGCGGCGTGATTAGGGACGTGGAGTTCCACCTTGGTCCGTGGACCAGCAAAGAAGACATCAAGGTAATTCTCCTTGATGACTATGATTTTGTGCTTGGTCTTCGATTCCTCGATAGGATCAATGCGAGTGTTATGCTCTTTGCGGATTGCATATGCATCATGGACAAGTGGTGCCAATGCATGGCCCCAATCTACATGAGTTGGGACGCGATAGAAAGATGCTATCGGCTATGCAGCTATCGAAGAGTCAAGAAGGGCGAGATGACCTTCTTGGCAACGTTAAAGGATGAGGGCACGAAAGAAAGCGGGGTACCAAAAGAAGTGACTCAAGTCCTTGACGCCTTCCAAGATGTGAAGCCGCCCAAGCTTCGAAGAACTTGCCCCCCGAAGAGAAGTGGATCATCAGATCGAGCTCGTGCTTGATGCTCAATTGTTGGCCATGGCACCCTATCACATGGCCCCACCAGTATTGGAGGAATTGCTAAAACAACCCAAAGAATTGCTCAACGCAAGTTATGTTTGGCTATCCAAGGCCTCATTTGGTGCACTAGTCTTGTTCCAAAAGAAGCATAACGGATCTCTTTGCATGTGCATAGGCTACCGAGCACTGAACAAGCTCACTATCAAGAACAAGCATCCAATCCCTCTCATTGTAGACTTGTTCGATTAGCTCGGGGAAGCTCGATGGTTCTCCAAGCTTGATCTTCGATTGGAACACTACCAACTTTAGATTGCCAAAAGGGATGAGCCAAAAACCGCATGCGTGACCTGTTATGGATCGTATGAGTTCCTTGTCATGCCTTTTGGCTGACAAATGCGCTGGCCACATTTTGCACTATTATGAAAAAGGTACTCCATCTATTCCTTAATCGGTTCAGTGTGGTTTACCTTGATGACATTGTTATGTATAGCCGAATGCTCGAGAAATACGTCGAGCATTTGAGTCAAGTTTTCCAAGTCCTATGGGAGAATGAACTATACATGAAGCGCGAGAAATGCGCTTTCACGCGAAAAGAAGTCCCTTTCCTTGGGCACATTATCAAGGGCGAACAAGTGCAGATGGACACGATCAAGATCTATGCCATTGTTGAATGGGAGCCACTGACTAAGGTGACAGAATTGAGATCATTCATTGGTCTTACGAATTACTATCGGTGCTTCATTTAGGGATATTCGAACCTTATCATGCCACTCAAGGACATGCTGAAGAAAGAGAGGCCGTGGGAGTGGACGAACTGGTGTCAAGAGGTGTTCGATCGGTTGAAGCATGCCATGATCGAAAAACCAGTGCTCATGTTGCTTGACCATGCCAAGCTCTATGAGGTAGAAACTAATGCCTCTGATTTTGCTATCGGTGGTGTCCATATGTAGGATGGGCACACGGTTGCATTCAAGTCTCGAAGATTGAACGATACCGAGTAACCATACATGGTCCAAGAGAAGGAGATGACCGCGGTGGTGCATTACCTTCGTACATTGAGGCACTATCTCTTGGGATCACGGTTCGTCATGAGGATTGATAATGTGGCCACAAGCTACTTCCAAACCCAGAAGAAGCTCAGCTTGAAGCAAGCTTGGTGACAAGACTTCCTAGCCGAGTTTGATTACGCTTTGGAATACAAGCCCAAAAAGTTAAACTATGTGGCTGATGCTTTAAGCAGGAAGCTGGAACTAACTAACATGATGAGTAAACCCGACTACCCATGGATATCAAGGAGGGGCTAAAGCACGACCGAACGGTCCGAGCTCTCCTTCGATATGCCCAAGAGGGCAAGACGAGGCGATTTTGGTGCAAGGATGATCTCCTTTACACCAAGAGATGGCGTCTCTATGTGCCTCTCCATGGGAAACTCAGGAAGGAGGTGATGCACGAGTGCTATGATTCTAAATAAGTGAGTCATCCGAGGATTCACTACACCATGGCACTCGTTGAGGATCAATACTATTGGGCACACATATGGGATGACATTGAAGCCTACGTGAGGACATGTCTTGTGTACCAACAAGACAAGATAGAGCAATGGTCATTGGCGAGGCTCCTTGAACCATTGCCTATCCCAAAACATCCATGGGAAAGCATCTCCATGGACCTCATCGTGAACTTGCCAATGTCCAAAGGGTATTGAACCCTCATGGTCATGGTGGATCATTTCTCCAAGTATGTGACGTTCGTACCAGCCACAAAGGATTGTCTAGCTGAGGAAGTAGCCAAGCTATACCTCAAGCATGTCATCAAGTACTGAGGCATACCACGCACAATCGTGAGTGATTGTGATCCACGGTTCACCGGGCGATTCTGGACCGAGCTCTTCAAGCTGCTTGGGACAAACCTCAATTTTTTCACAAGCTTGCATCCCCAAGCTGACAAGTAGACGAAGAGGGTGAATGCTCTCCTAGAAATCTACCTCCAGCACTATGTGAGCAATACACAAGTGAATTGGGCACGAATGATTGACATGGCCCAATTCTCCTACAACTTGTAGATGAGTGAGTCCACAAACCAAAACCCGTTCAAGATTGTGACGGGGCAGCAACCGCCCACACCAAGCGTGATTGCATCGGGATATCGAGGAAGTAGTCCCTCCACATACAAGTTTGCCAAAGAATGGGACGAACATGCGGACTTGGTGTGGGCATGCCTACATAGGGCCACAAAGCGCACAAACCCACACCAAGCGTGATTGCATCGGGATATCGAGGAAGTAGTCCCTCCACATACAAGTTTGCCAAAGAATGGGACGAACATGTGGACTTGGTGCGGGCGTGCCTACAAAGGGCCACAAAGCTCACAAAGAAATGGGCCGACAAGAAGCGACATTAAGTAGAATTACAAGTCGAGGACCTAGTGTTGATCAAGTTACACTTGGTTCTTCGATACCACGACATGCACAAAGGGCTGATCCGTCGCTATGAATGCCCCTTTCGAGTGCTACAATAGATCGAGAAGGTTATGTACAAGCTGGACTTGCTGGCCAAACTTAAGGTACACCCCTTGTTCCATGTGAGTATGTTGAAACATTTCCATGCGGACAAAGAAGATTCGGATCGAGGCGAATCACAACGAGCGCCCCTTGAAGCAAAAACCTCCTATGATCAAGACATTGAATGCATCATGGTAGTGGAAAAGATATTGTGCGCCAAAGAAGGAGTACCTCGTCCAATGGAAGGGCCTTCCTGAGAGTGAAGCAAGTTGGGAACCATCCAAGGTCCTATGGCAATTCAAGAAACACATCAATGCATTCCATGCCGCAGACGTGACAAGGGCGTTGCCTAATTAGGTGGGGGAGATTGACATGGACCATGGATGAGCATGATCCAAGATTGTCCGTGAAAAGGCCATGAGTTGCCCATAAGTTGCCCACGATCGACTCGTAAAAGGGCTAGCCCATGAGTTGCCCACGATCGACCTGTGCACGACCCATGATCAATGCTCAGCTGGCCCATGCATAACTCGTGACTGCCCACCTGCTCATGTCAGGTGGCTTGCCCTTGCTTTTGACACACCCCATGGGCTTTCCCAAGGCCTAGCCATTGAGTGGCCTAGTGTACAGACTTGTAATAATGGCATACATTCAAACACAACCGTTGGATCGGAGAGAAGATCAACGGATGAAATGAGACTTGGACTTATATAAATAGGGGGCCCTCCTCCTCATTGTATTCAACTCGTTCATAAGCAATACACTCATCCGTTTATTCATACGACCCCTTGTGTTCGAGCATGTGTGTGTGAGGCTGACTTGGGATAAAAAATTCTAAGGCCACATGGGTGTAGGATCATTCAGAATCGACCGACCCGTGACACAAGGCTCTTACTTGAGCTTCTCATAAAAGCTATTTTAACTTGTCCAAATATTACTCAAAAGTGATACCAAAAAAAATTTACGTGTAGATCATACACCTCTGGAGATGCACGCATTCATGTACAACTTTTATTATTATTATTATTATTATTATTATTATTATTATTATTATTATTATTATTATTATTATTATTATTATTATTATTATTATTATTATTATTATTATTATTATTATTATTATTATTTTGGCTTTTAAAAAGCCGAATAATTCTTATTCCATTTTGGACCGTGTGTAGTTAAAATAAAACTATTCCTAAAATATCCCAATAAACCTTTTTTTTTAATATATAAATGATGTGTTCTACAGAATCAATTATAACTATAAAAAAAAAAAAAGAAGATTTTCACACATCACTTTAGCATGTTATCCTTTTTAGTAAATCGGTACCAAACTTAGCACGATTTATTTATTCGGCAAGTAAAAATGAACCCAAGTCCTTATCTCCTAGATTTCCCAATTAAACGGTACGTCTGAGTGGATCACTAAGCACACAATTTGGTGATTATTTTTGTACCTAGTCATTGTAAAATAAGATTGAAATTTTCCAATTGCAATGAGTCATGAGTATGTTCTAAATTTTGGTCGAATTTGAACCCCAGTGAGGGTTTTTTGTTACTTTGACAGTAGTTACTAATCTTTTCTTTTGACCTAACATGGCCTCTTTTATCTATGTTTTTATGTTGGAAATATGGACACCAACCTAGAAAAAACACAGCACGTCAAATAAAGTTCAGGCTTAAAGCAAATAATAATCGTCCCTAGATTGAGCGCGTAGGGATATACCATCCCAATGGAATACTCGGACAATCCGCAAACGTCCCAAAGATGAGATGTGCATTTGGGACATTAGGAAACATGTGAATTCACTTTTATCATTCTTGTGGAGTCGATCGACCAATGTATCTTCGCAATTTCAATATCTTGAACAAAACATCAAACCCTTTCTCTCATAAGGTATTCCTCGACAATTGATCCTTCCACATGACATTTGCTGCGAGCATGTATAAATGATATGAAGAGACCACTAAATTGATTGAAAGATTGCCTTAAATAGGATACATGTATTTAATTGCACCCATGTACCAAGCCTGCTCCATCTATCACGTGCACCAAAACGATAGCGAAGAATCCAGGAGAAAATCCAAGTTTAATCTTGTTTCGTAAAAGATGATGCAGGTTTAATAATTGCTTGTCTCATATGAGAAATCCTTTTTCTCTAGTTTCGTGTAGTGAAGAAAGACATCAATTTTAACTTTTTGAAGTTCACCATCGTTAGAGTTTAACATGGAACTTTCGAAGCTCACATGTTGAATTTAATTGCATTTGTTGACGAGTCTTGTGCATGATGTCGCGCGTGGAATGGAGATAAAAGAGGCCACGTGAGTGCAAAGCAAAGAAATATATCTGCCGTAAGTGAGTATATATTAGGTGCATTTAATATACAACATAGGATGATATAATAAATCATATACGGATCGACACATATGACAAATTCGAGTCCACCTGTCAATTGTACCATCAAAATTTCTCTCTCTCCGTTAATGCTTACGGAAACTCTCCTTGCTTCCCTTCACTCTCTCCTCCCCTCCGTTTCTCCGCGACTCTCTCTCTCTCTCTCTCTCCTCCCCTCTGTTTCTGTGTGACTCTCTCTCCCCCTCGTCTCTCTCTACTTCTCTTTTCTTTCCACTTGCGTCTGCCATGGCTCGAGCTCGAGTCGGCTCATGGCCGCTTCGGGTTGAGGAGGAATGGCATGCCTCCGGACGCAACAATGAGGGGTGATTCAGAGGGAGGTCGAGTGGTTGAGTTGTGTGGAGACTGCGTCAAGCTTCGTTTGCAGTGAGATGGCTAGAGGCCAAGCTCGAAAGTCGAGTGGCTAAGGCTACCCCAAGCTCCGGGTTTGTCGAGCTTCATGGCTACTTGGCCATGGATGAGTGCTGTCCATGGCTGGTCACAAGCATCGTCCATGTTGGATGGGAAAAAACTATACCTAGGGATCAATAGCATATCCAAACGACGCGGAGGACGGCCATGGATGAGCGTTGGCGTGCTCATGAACAGGGTGTCCATGGCTGGTCGGTGACGCTGCAATCCACATCCCAAGCGTCGTCCATGGCCTCAAGGCAAAAATAAAAAGAAGAAAATGGAGAGAGAAAGAGCTTCATTGAGCGTGGGACGGAGCTTAACGGCGAGGAAAAGGGTCATTTAAAAATTTTAAAAAAATCTGGCATGTGGGCCCAAGTCGACACATATCAATTTATGAGTGGTTTATTGTACCATCCTATATGGTATATTAAATGCACTCAATATTTTTTGGACGGAACCGTGCAGATTCGGACAATTTTCTTGCCCCGGTAGGGACATCTAATAATCATCCCTGAGTAATTAGGGACGATTTGTGAAATGGCCTGAGCATGTTGGGATTTACGCTGTCCTAGTGGAATACTGGTATGCTCCTTTACAAACATCCCAATGATGGTACATGCGTATGGGACGTTACAAAACATGTAAATTCATGGTGCCATTCCTATAGGATTAATCGACTAATGTATCTTCAAGATTAATATATTTAGAACAAAAGGCCAAACTTTCTCACAATGTATCCCTAGACAATCGATCCTCCGCATAACATTTATTGTGAACATCTGACTTTAACCCCATTAACAATCCATTACATATAGCTCAGACTTGTATGCATGTGAAAAGGACAAGAAGAGAGAAAATTGAGGGAAGGATTACCTTCCAATATGATACATGTATCTAGATTGTGTTGATCCAATTACAATTAAGAATCTGGGAGAAAATATCTTTTCCATATGACTAAGAAGTAATGCAACACGATCTTGGAATTAATCAAGCCACCGGTCTTGAAACATGGATCTCCAAAGAATGCCGATAACTCACAAACCACTCTCAACACTTGTTTCGGCATGAGTTCTCTTAAATTAGAGGGATAAGATCTTGCATTAGGGTGGGACCATCACGACCCGTATACCTTTGCCTTGCCATATGTTTTCGACAAGTTCTTGACTTGTCTACGATCCTCAACCCCATTAAACTGGAGTTGGAGCAGATCTCTCAATTAAGATATTCTATAATTCTGTATATTAATATATGGTTTTGTATTTTTTTTTATTGGTCTTCATTTGTAAATTAGATAGTTATTGTGTAAAACATGTACTCTTCATTTTATGTTGTATAGAATATTACATTTTTATGTTATTATAATTCTCAATGGATGAAGAAAATCAATTCGTCCAGAAGGTGGGCCAAGTTAGTTTACTTGTCTAGCCGCCCAAAACGTCATTAGCAGACTACACCATGGCGTTGCTTCCTTAAAGATGACCCGATGTTTCACCTTTTAGTTACTGTTAGCACGGTGATTTTGAACTCGACAAGGACTGCCCAATCAACCATACAACGAGGGGACAATTTCTACGACGAAAACGCGCATGCATGCATTGACTATGGGAGTCTCTGGAGACAATTATTCGTTCTTACCGACACTGAGAATCCAACCTCCATGATTTGGCAATTTGCTTTGGCATGGGAAAATTGTCCAAAAATTCTAAATTTATTGCACTTTTGTCAATTTAGTTCTAGATCTTTTAATTTTGCAAATTGAGTTCAAAATATTTTCACTGCTTACCAATTCAACTATAAACCTTTTCATTTTTTGCCAATTAAACCATCCAGCCAATTTTGGCAAGAAATTACTAACATGAATAGCCAATGTTGACATGGTACTTTTTTAATAATATTTTGAATATTTTATGGTTTTTTTTTTTTTTTTGCAATCTCGCCTGTGGTTGGCGAGAGTTGGCCGGCAACCCTTGCCGTCCCTAGATCCAAAAACCTCAAAAAAAAAAAAGCAAAAAAAAAAAAAGGGAAAAAATCATCTAGAATGGAGTAGTAAAGCTTTTGTCCAACTCTTCATGTGAGAACGAGAATGAGAGCGAGTGAGAAACAGAGAGTGATGTCTGAAAGTGAGAGATAGAGAAAGAGACAACTCTTCTTACCTAATTTTTTTCTTCTAGTGATGATAGTCTTTTCCGTTGCTCTAAGTTTGCTATGACCACATCTCATATTTAGATTATTATACAGTTTATTGAAGGTGGAGTCCAATTTCCACAATTCTTAGAAACTTTAGCAACTCGTGAAGTTGTCCGAAAAATAATTAGATTCACTTTTTTTGGGACAAATCTTTTTTCCTCTCCTTCTTTTCACTTCAATTGTAACAAATTGCTGTTCCTTTTAAAAATAGTCAAGGGCTATTGCCACCAAGACCTGGTAATATGGAGGCCAATGAAATACCCTGCAAGTCCTACAAATTGGTTAAGTCCAATTCTCTAGTCCTGACTTGATATAGTTTGCACGCCATTGGTGTTATCATATATGTTTAACATAAATAATGGAAAAAGTTATCCTATTAAAGGTGTTACAATATATATATCATATATGTCGAGTTTGGGATCTAATGTCAATGGACATAATAATAATATCTTAAGACTTTTCAGGACAATAATTGAATTGTACAGCCATGGAAACTAAAATATTTGGCATCATGGTCTATCCCGTTCATTAATGGGTGCTTGTACATTAGCATATCTAAGTCTCTATCGATGTTGACAGGTGTTTCACCCATTCAACATGGAATTATTCAATATAGATTAATCCAAGTCAACTATACAACGCTCTTTTTTAGATAAAATTACCAAAAGGAAGTTCTAAACCGATTGTATTTGTATCAATTAAGTCGTAAAATTTTCAATTATACCAATTCAATCCTAAACTTTTTGATAATTGCCGACATAATCCATCTGGCCCTCACCTCTAGTCTGCCATGTTACTTTTGGCGAGAGGAAGAAGGAAAAGAAAATGAAAAGAAAAGAAAATTAAAAATTAAAAAATGTGGATTTTTCAAATTGCAAAAATTATCTACGCGAGCGTCAATCGTGCCATGTAGGATGGCCAGTGGGCACGACGGTATCCATATCAACAATTTCCTATCAAAATTGGCCAAAGAACTTAATTGGCAAATTTTGAAAATATATAGGACTTAATTGATATAGTTGAAAAGTTTATGATTGAATTGGCTGGTGCAATAGATTTATGATTTTTAAAAAATAAATTTCCCATCTTTCTTGAGCTGCTCATAGACTTGTCCACATACTTCAACAATTAATTACTACCAGAAAAATTAATATATATACACACACACACGACTGTCTTTGTTTTTGGCTTCTAGAGAAGTCCAGTAATTTTTAAACTCAAATATTTGAAAAATTATAAAAAGATTACATGAGAACTATTGTGGCAAATGAAAAGTTTCAAGTGCTTATATATATATATTTTTTAAAGTCCATATTATGTGTGTAAATATTTAAAGAAACTTTTAACTGTTTAAATAGTCATCGTCGAAAGAGGCTGAAATTTTCCAATCATAGGACGAGTCATGGAATCGTAGCGAGGAGGGGTTTTGTACTTTGACTTTGCTTTGGCCTAACATGGCCTCTTTTATCTCCATTCCATGTTATAAACGTGAACACCAACAGCTGAAAAATCAAGGCACGTAAAACGAAAGTTTAGACTTAGACCAAATAATAACGGTTCCACGGACCATGTCATGCACAAGACCTAAGCAAAACTTAATCTTCTATGCGTGTCTAATCAGATTAATGTCGAGTTGTTGAGGGTTGTTTTAATACCGTCAATCAACGCAGTTATATTCAAAGTTTCAGAGCTTTGAAAATTCCAGGTTAACTTTAAGTAATGGATTCTAAGCACGGAATCTCGTCACTTACCTTGAAGTCTTCATTGACTACAAGAAATCATGTAGATTGGAACAATTTTCCATTGTATGTTTCAATAGTCTTGAAATTTCAAAAGCTATTATTTTTTAACGATTTTTGACCATCATCAATTTGTAACCATTTTTATCTGCCATTACTTTATTACGGTTTTATACTTCTAACGGGGTTGGAGTAAATCTTTCAATTAGACAAATAAGAAAATAGTCAAATCTAAATCACCTCTCTTTTTGAGCTTCTAACTAAAGACAAGAAATTTCTTGAGCCCTAATTAGTCAACTGGACTATTAGAGATATTAAAATATTCTATGATTCTATATATTATTATATGATTCTCTATATTTCCTTTGATTGGTCTTGATTTGTTACTTTAGATAGTTATTATATAAAGCCTATAAATAAGCTCGTGTATTCTTTATTTGATGTTATACATAATATTACATCTTTCAAGCATTATGATTCTCAGCTTGGATGAAAAAAAAAAATCAACTCCTGAAAAGTAGAACCTAGTCAGTTTACTTACCTAGCCGCCTGAAATGTTATTAGTAGACTACACTATGACATTGCTTCCCTAAAGGTTGTGATTCGATTTTTGACCTTTTAATTACTGTTTTTTTGGTCGAAAACCTTTTAATTGCACCTTTTTATTACTATTGGCATGGTGATTTTTGAACTCGACAACGATTGCCCAATCAACCATGCAACGAGGGGACAGTTTCTACAACAAGAAACACGCATGCATGCATTGACTATGGGAGTCTTCAGAGACAATTATTCGTTCTTGCCAACACTGAGGACCCGACCTCCATGATTTGGCAATTTGCTTTTGCATTCATAATCTAGAACGTGGAATTTATGCTAATGAGCTTCTTTGAATTTTCGATGTCCTTCTGTTCTTTTTGTGATAGAAAACTTTCCACGCAGATGTTTTTATCGTGTTCAAAAGAAATGTCAATCTTTCACATCTACATCATGTTTCCATGAAAGTCTTTACACATTGCACTGTGAACATATCAGTACATGCATTAATGCGGTTGAAAGTTGATTCGGACACCAATGAGAGTAAATGCAGGCTAGGTTGAAGATCTCCATTCAATCGGCGAATGCGTCAAATGCGGGAAAATTATCATATTAGGTAGATAGAATATGATTTTCAGCATATAAATAATATGAGTTGAAATGTATACTATGACCCATCTTAAATTTTGAGACCCATGTTCTCCCTTTAGTCTAATCATGGAAACCCATGACCCACACGTATTTAAATTCTCTATCCCTGTGTTTTCCAATTCAATTTACATGTTTCTGATCTTGATATTTTCTAACTTTATTTTGATTTTAAATGCACATGCCATCATCTAATGAGAGGAGCACAGATTAAAGACAATGTGAATAGATGAGATCTGCCACTTATTTTGAAAAAAAAAACCATTTTCATGTTTTGTCAATTTCTTGACATTAACTCATTTCCAATCTCTAGACCTTCCAATGTCCTATAAAAAAATTCTACACCATTCAATGCTTTTCCATAGCAATATTGGTTGTTAGATTCATTTGAAAGCCTACCCCTTTCTTGAGTTAGGGAAAAATTACCTCTATAGCTTGCCACCTATTTTATCTTAAACTAAAATTTAAGATCATTTTTTTCATAGTGACACGTAATTATTAAATTGATGATAGTTATAAATTGGAAAAAAAAAAAAAACTTTCCAAATATCATTATTTAAATAAATTTTCACTAACAATTACATCGATAGTCATAAATGAAACCTAAACCTAAGTGATTTAAGAAATATAGATAGATGGAAAAATAAATCATCTTACCTTATAGTAATGGCCTGCTCATTGAATGCGGTCTGACTTGCATTCTCTGACCCACCCAAGTTGCAAAAGCTAACCAACGGTCAATGTCAACTTGGTATCGACTTCACTTCCCAAAATTCAGTCCCTCGCATTGCATAAAAGGGAACCACTTTTACTAAATTTTTATTGTAGAGTCGAGAGAGAGAGAGAGAGAGAGAGAGAAGGAATGGCATGACATTGAATTGTCGGATTCTATTTATTAATTTGATAAGAAAGTAAAAAAGTAACTACTAGAAGTAATGGTCCACCGAGATACAGGTACTTGTCAGATTCCACTTAAAGCACCCCTTCTTTTTCGGTTAGTTACTTAGGATACAAGATTTGGTTTCCAATTTTGGTGGAGTTCTGCCGGTTTAGAAATCAGGATTTACGAAGTTGCAACAGATCTGCTGTTTTGCTTTGCTAGGTTGTAGTTGCAATAGCAGCAGCGAATCACCCACCTTTGATGTGGACACTTCAATTTCCATTGTGGGATGTTAAGTGTCAACTTCGTCAATATTCACTCACTCGGCCCCCACCTATGAAATCTCAGGCGGAGCAGACGAACCCATTAAGCTTTTGATTTCGGTTTCAACTTGTTTGATTCTTTTGACATTAACCTAAGGTCGTTTTAGGCATTGACTCATAATATAGAAACATTGATGGAATGGAAGTAGTCTGCTGGTGAGGTAGTAATCCAACATTTGCAAGAAACAGTGACTAGACATGCAAGTTTCTCCAGATAAATTTTTGCGGGTAGACATACAAGTTTCTCTTTCATCATTTCTCAAAGATGGGAAAGATGAAATTGGCCGACCATCATCCACACTAAAGACAAAAAAATTGGCATCTGCTAAGTGAAATTCTTGAGTAGCAATGTATAACAAGTCGAGCTCGTGAACAAAACACATCCAGAGCAAGAAGGTGTCAGTTCGCACATCTCACCATTCAAGCAAATGAAAAGCTTCCGTAAAAGATTCCCTCCCTTGCAATGGCCACCATCCACATGTGAAAAGGAAAAAGTTGCAACATCGTCTCTCTTTGAATAACAAAATGGAAAGAGACAGCAAGAATACAAACACCAAACCACAAGCCATTGTCTTTAGGCTTTCCCCACTAATTAGTTCACAATACCCAATTACTGCACTGCATAACCCTCGTTGTTTTGTTTATATTACCTATACCTTCAGTTCCAAATGTGAGCGAAAGAGAAACTTCGAAGCAACATTTAAGAATTCTGCTGCAAGGATTGCCCAATGAAGCCCTAGTTCTTTCAAGAACTAATTTACTTAGAACACAAAAAACCATTTCTTACTCTCTCTTGTGCCAGTAATCAGTATCCAGAAGTACTGACGAAGCGGTTCCAGTCCCTGGCCCTTCAATAGACATACTCTTGGTGATATTCTCACCAACTGCCTGATGTTCATCACCGCTAAAATGCTTCCTCATGGCCTCAATTTTCTCCTCAGTCATGATAGCGCCCGCAGAGTCCAGCACTGGAACAGCAACCTTGCCTTCAAGCATGCTAACCACAGATGACATTGGCGGCCTTAGTGCTGGAGTCACATTAGTACACATCAGAGCTACCTTTATCAATGCTAGCGCTTCCTCTTTGTCAAAGTGAGAACCAAGCCTCGGATCAACTAGTTCTATCAAATTTCCTCTCTCCTTCAGAAAGTGTGCCTAGATACAGAAATGTAAAGTGAAGGTATTTCCCTTTCAAGCTTCAGGTATTGATCAGTTGCAAAATATGCTCTAAATACTGAAACAGGAAGAAGTATATTATCTCCCTTGATAATTACGTGGCAAATGCAGTTGATAAGCACCTGCTAGATTTAGGGTATAAATGGATAAAAAGAATCAAATGAGTCAATACAGATCCAACATGATTTTTTTACCCATTTTAAATAAAAGATACTAGACTACAACATCACTTACTAATGGTTAACCGGTGGCCAAGAAAATACCTACACCGCTTTAAAATCGCTAGCTATTGTCGAGTTTTATCAGCACGAATTATTTGTCAGTGTCATTACATGAAACGGTAGACTCGTCTTTCAATGTTCTTGATTATGCAACTCAGGTGACAATCAGATTTAACAAGGACTCATACTAATTGTTTGCTCTAATGATTGCTTACTCAAAGCAAAACAAAATCTAACTTAAGGACTCAACTATATGAATGTGAAAAAGTTATACCTCAATCGAAAGTATATGGATATTCTGGTCAAGACATGGTCTTGAAAACTTTTAATTTAACAGTAATTGCCAAAATTCAATAGTAGTCGAAGGACTTGTTTGGCACTAATGAAACTACAGGGATATGAATGTCAAGCATAAAAACATGAAGACTAAAACTAAACTTTCGAAATCCGCCCTAAATTATGGGGTCAACTTCCCCAAATTTCAAGGAATAGAATTTTCTTCATTCCAAAAAAAGAAATTAAAAAAAAAAAGAATCTACATGAAAATTAAGAGTAGGCCAACATGATAAGAAGAATCGGATTAATTTGAAATAACAAATTGCACTTAACAGCATGACAATTCGTTAAGCAAGTTTCAATAGCTGTTAACTGTGAAACTCCTTTGCAACCATTGAAAGTGCATGTGAGGATTTAAATACGGATATGATCATAATTGAAATGATAGAGTTGATTACCCAATCGAGTAGATTAAAGCATTGCTCAGTTCTTTGGGAGCTAGTGTTGCTCCGCCCATTAACAACTTCTAAGGCAACAACGCCAAAACTATAGATGTCGGCTTTGTCAGTGAGGTAACCATGCATTGCGTACTCCGGTGCCATATATCCACTGCACAACAAGAAAAGAGCTTGTGTTTGCAACAAGGTAACTGCCTTAAATAGCACATACTTAATATTCCTAAAATTCAAAAGAAATAGTCATTCCTAAATGTGATGCTATGGTCTAAAGAGTAGAGGAAAAAAACAAATGCATCCTAATATATTCTAATATCATTTACCGAGAATATTTCAGGAAAAAAAAAAAGACCATTGTTGTTCATTATAAAAAGAATTTTGGTTTGAAATATAAGTATCATTTATAAGATGACGTACATGAGCTTAAGGGCATTTCCCAGCATTACAAAGATAGCTAAGAACGTGCAAAAATGGAGTGAGGGAATCTCCATATAGTACCCAATATTACATTTATTTGGGAAGGCCTAAAGTTTTTGTAAAGTGAAGCTCGCCTTGTAACAAGTTTACGAATTTTAGCCACGATAATGGGGACATCATTTGACTTGTTTTGGAAATGTCTATAGTTACATTTATAGTTCTTGTTGTTGAATTAACATTAGAGTTAGTAGAAGGAACTTACAATTTTATCTTTTCTCTCATTAATCACGTTCCTTTCACAAACAAGTTGACTTTTCACATGCATTAACGCAAACTTCTAAAACATGTGAACATGCTTATCTATGTTTCTCCATGTGCATACAATAGAAACATGGGCCAATTTGCTATAATACTAAGTTATATTCAAATTAACAATTACATAAGTCAATATCAGAGTATCATTACTTAATGGTAGAGTATGACACAATTTACATTTTTTTCCTAATTAATGTGAGGAGTGGTGGGACAGTCATAAAGCTTTGTGGTTAAGCCAAATTTGTTGAGCACCATGCTTTGGGACGATGTGAATCCACCACAAAGCTTCATTCAACTCACTTTTCTTAAATCAGAATATATGTTTCTATTCCATGCTTTTATGTTGTCACTGGCTCCTACTTAGGTTAACAGGAACAAAAAGCAAGAAACTTACTAAGTTCCAGCAATCTTGGTGCTAATATGTGTTTTGTCCTCCTCTTCAAGCTTTGCTAAACCAAAATCTGATATTTTAGGGTTGAGATCCTTATCCAGTAAAACATTAGTAGCCTTAATGTCTCTATGCACAATCTTCAGCCTTGACTCTTCATGAAGATATGCCAATCCCCTGGCAATACCCACGCATATCTTGTGTCTTGTCCACCAATCCAACTTTAACTGAAATTCTTTAGGACCTTCAATTGTATCAGAAGACATCAAAGCTGCTTTACTGCCATGTCATTAAGTGAAGTCAATGAAGCACAATGTGATATCAAATTACCAAATAAAGCACGAGCAAGACTGTTATTTTCCATGTACTCGTAAACCAGCAAAAGTTGATTTCCTTCAATGCAGCATCCATAGAGTTTCACAAGATGTGGATGCTGAAGAGCAGAAATCGTCCCAATCTCAGTCAGGAACTCATTATTTCCTTGTTGTGATTTGGATGAAAGCTGCTTCACTGCTATAGTGGTGCCATCTGACAGAAAACCCTGCAATTCAACTTTGGCATCAGATCTATGTTGTGAAAATTGAGTTACATTGAATGCTGCTTTCTACATATCTTCTCTCTTGGGAACTGGGGGAATTTGGTTAGCCAATTTTCCAGCATACCTTGTATACAGAACCAAAACCACCTTCTCCTATCTTATTGGCAGCGTCAAAATTGTTTGTGGCAGCTTTAATCTGTCGCAAGGTAAATAAACCAATTTGCAACGCTAGACCCTTCAAATCTGCAACACGTTTTGGAACTTCTATGAATTTGGAAAAGTCAACAGTTAAAGTATGTAATCCCATATCTAACAAAGACGTATCAATTCCTTCTCAATATTCCAGAAAACCTTTTTGTGACTTTTTGGTCTGAGCAAGTTCAGTACAGAATAGCTTAGCATCTTGAAAATTATTTTCTAGGAAAGTCTGGCATCAGTTAGCAGTATGTATTTTTGAAAAGTAAAATAAGATTGTCCCCAGGGTATTTAATAGTGAAGGAAAATAAAAATCATACAGAGAACCCCCTTGCAAACGTAGGGTATGGTTTGTATATTTTAATTTCTCATACACGTGAAGTTCCGGCAGCTATTTTTGGTGTCTTGAAACGTGGACCTTGTGTGTAGACACACACACACACACACACATCCGAGAAAGAATCTACCGTCTCTCCCTATAACTATCTATTCCTTTTATTTTCGGATTTATAAATAAAAATTTAGTTCGTTAAGCAAACCAAATGGTTCTATGACACTTTAGCTGTATATCGCCTAATAATAATCTTTGGCTTTTTGAATCGAATCAAATTTCTATGGAATGCACAAATGTCATGCATCAACAGTTTTACAGGAACTGCAAATCTAGATGGAGCATTAATGATGCATTGTCATTACACTTTCCCCACCAGGAAAGTAAGAAGAAGAAGAAGTGCCATGTGCCAACAGTTTGACAGGACAACTGTGCGATTTAGCTGAAATATAAATGAAGCAATGTGACTATCCTCCATCTCCACCAGAATATGGAAGGGAGAAAATGTATTCAGCGTGCATAATTTCTCATATTTCTTGACAAATACATGTGGACTAAATAGCGGAGATTCCAGGTAAGCAACTACCTTGTGCCATTTTATCTTTACGTCCAAGGCATCCTCTCCACCAAAGGATAACCAGGATAAGGAAAACTACAAAAACTATAGCAGCCAGAATCCCAGCCACTGTGCCAGCAGATATGCTGACCGGGGATCAAAGTCTGCAATGAAGAAAGAACAAACAAATATTTAACCAAAACTGTTCAGTTCAATGGGGTAGACATAAATGCAGAAAAATATCTGTAGCTTCTCGTTGAACACAGAGAGAAATTGATGGAGAACACAATAATTGAGAATCAAACCGCCCAGAGTACTACACAGAAACTATCAGATAAATGAGCACCGGAAGATATCATTTATGGAACATGTAATACAAAATACAAAGGGAAAAAGAAAAAAAAAATCTACTCTTCATTCTCAAAGCTGTACTGTATGATACAGGCACAGTGGTCGTAATCCATAGCGGAAAAGAGAACAAGGCTATCATTTCATAGTTGAATGGAAGGATTAAAGATACATAGAGAAAACACGCTTAGATAGAAAGAACACAAAGCAACCTATAACCAATTTTCGACTCTAAGAGAATAATAATAGACCCCGGTCAGCTATTATGTGTAATTGACTTGATCTATAGTGACATATGCCCATGGCCTGAATCCAACAGTAGGCATTTGCAACCAAGCCAAGTAACTGAATAGCCTATTGATGACTTCTGGTGCAAGAAAAAATATGGGTATTCTTTTCAACATGAATATGAGTAACTTTCTCAACAGAGAAGCACCAAGTGAAACATGGAAGCGTCCATCTGCGTACCAGGGTAGATGGAGATAGCAGATATAAGAGGACCATAGACTCCTCTCTCAGGTATAGCAGTGGTTCCTTTCCCAGCCCAATAAAAGCGTATCTCCAGAGTGCCCTTGGTCACATTGGCAGTAAAATTTCTCATGACCTCCTTTCCAACTCCACCTGCTTCAATCTCAATGTTGAAATCTTTCCACACCAATTTCCCCTGAAATAATATTTCATCTGATTCAAGTTGAGTGTCTCCACACTGAACAAGGTAATTTTTTTTTTTTTTTTTGTAGGAATTATACTGAGCTTTAACCAAACTATACAAGAGGCGATCACAGCACCAAAACTTACACTCAAAATGACAAGGAGTCATAGCGAGTGGAAGGGTGCCGGGACAAAACAAAAGACTGCCAAAACAACGGCACAAAACAGCCAACCAGCAATACCCACCAACAACAGCAAAGTGAACAAGGTAAAAATTTTAGTCTCTGTAGAATGTACAAATTGTGAAAAAATCATGATTTGCAAGTACGAGATATTTGGATAAACTTCCCAACCATAACATATTAAATGCTTTACGTGCTTTATACATTAGAACCAGCACTCCATAATGCTCTGAGTTTACCTGTATATAAATATTAAAAGCTCTCCTTCCAAGGCTTTTATAACTTTTGTTGCCCGTGAACATTATCTCCGCAAAATGAAGGGTTACATTGTAGGGCCCATCCATCAGACAAAAACCGTAATAAGTTAGAGAGATGGCAGAACGTCGTGCTTTTATGTAAAGTTGGGCATCATTCATGGACAGTGTAGATGTGTTTTTAACTTCATAGATAACTGCAGTGCTATCGTCATTGGTGAAGTAACCAGTGCTACTATAGGCCCAGTAATCACTCCTGAAGAAACTTGGAGGTGTAGCCCTCTGTGAGTCATCTTCATATGTGGTGCCCCTTACCTTTGCTTTGCTCCCACCGCAATTTATGAAGAGGTTATACCGAGCTGGATGGAGTAAAGAAGCAGCCACAGAAAATTCAGTTTCTTCTATTTGTTAATATGGAGTGGACTTTCCAGACACACTAAATAAGCTACCATTCACTCATTGGAAAATTACATAGAAACTCCCAAGTTATGAGCAACCCATTATTTCATGCAGGTAGCTTTTGAAATTATTAGGGTAATTATGCATCAACCATCAAAGATCGACACAATAGCCAAGAGGAGAGTTGACAAGGAGATAAATTTGATGAGAAATTACACAGATAGTAAGATGCAATATTAGAATCTGATGATAATGATAGGATATGTCAGAATAATTTAAATATAAAATCACGCAATCATCTAACAGTTTAAGCTTTTAAAATAGTTGGCTGTGATCTTATAAAATCTCAGATGGTATTAGAGATGGATTTCATGAGTTCAAATCTTTCGAAGCCTCATTTGCCTCCCTAATTAAATATGTCCACACTTCATCTAATAGTTTAAACTTTTAGAACAGTTAGCTACGGTCCCACAAAATTTCATGGGATATACAGCACGTCAATTTACTTTTATATAACAATGACTCTGCAGCATATTAACTTACCTTTTGGACAACGTTGACTCTGCAAACATGAGACAAGTCCACTTGTGGCAGAACATGAGGTTCTGAGCAAGTCAGCAAAGATTTTACTGTTATAATCATCATCATTCTTAATGAAGTTCGATGCTAAGTACATAAACAATAAAAATGTGGGTCCTTGGAAATCCAAGTCTCTCGTTGAAAAGTTAATTGCAAACATACGCATTCTCAACCTCGGAGCTTGCGAACAAGTTGCTGTAGAGAAAAGACAAAATCAACATTCAGCAGAGAAATGGAAATATTATACACAAACAGTATATAAGTTACTCAATAAGTGCACATTTGAGGGGAGCCCTGGACTGACTGAAGGAAGTAGGACATACACAGATCCTACACGACATTCTGAGCGTCCAGCAATGAAGTTGTTGTATGATAAATCACTACACAGAGAAACAGTCAACCATTTCCAAAATCTCATCAATTTGAAGAATACACTGAAAGTCATTCCATCACATGAATTTTTTTATTTTTTAATAATTCCATCAAATGATTAGTATGTACAAAAATGCAGGCAAGTTGCAAAATATGGACAGGTAAGGCAAGATGAAAGGCGAAAACATCACAAGATGATGGAATTGATATTTTATTCCTACTGAAAATATCTTATCTTAGAATATGAAAAGGAGAAAGACTAACTGAAGTAAACGGAGACTTTAAAACTATTTATAGTGTATAAAAACATTTTTACTCGGTAACAGTACCACAGTCATGATGTCTAAGGCAAAGAGGCTTTAATAGAACTGTGATTCCACCTACTACTACGTTCCGTCTTCTAATAAGAAATTATCGAGACCACATTTATCTGTTTAAACTACCTCACAAGAGCTTCATTCCTACACCCATAAGATAATATCAACTTCTCCTAAGTACACTCATTTTGGTTGTGGAATTTCTCAAATACACAAACCCATAAAAACATTGTTATCAGCAAGAAATATCCCAAGCAACTAATCATATACTGCAGGTGATACGTTAGACAAACTTTCAAAGAGGATTAATAGGAGGTAAAAATTTTCCAAACATAACTTTAATCATTCCAATAGGTCTGAAAATGATCTACAGCTGGGAATGGCTTTTTGTATAGGGAAAATGGAGCTAACTAGGCACTTCCAAGAAAATACATTTTATATTCTTTCATGCATATCATACAGTTCAGCCTCTTTTTGTTACATACATCCATCCAATTAACAGATCCCAATGAGGAGAAAGGTACTTATAATGTTTCCATTTATCTCCAAAGGCTACTAACCATAAAGATGCAATATGTGAATGCATAATTGCTTGGTACAGAGCAAGATTAGCCAGATAAAGCTAGAGGCAAATTCATGATTAAACAAGATATTTTCTTCAGGCAGCGAAGCTTACACATTTTTTCCTTTCTCCAGGATCCAATCAGGGACTTCTCCAGTCAACTGGTTTCCAGTTAGATACCTAAACAAGATTATTTGAATGAGTCAGCTCCTCATGCACTTTATACACTCTAACTGAAAATTATTTAAGACTTATACCTCAAAAACACATTATTTAGCAGATTATTAGCATTTGTTTATCAGTGGTGTAGAAAAAAATCAGTTTAAGTCATGATAACAATATAGAGCTTTCAGATGGAGATGAAAGATTAAGGAAATCGATGACAGAAGAAACCCTGATCCCTGCGAAACTTGGAGCGCCTGGAGAAAGATTACCATAACAGTAGTACACAAAGCTGGACTAGTGAAGGGTACCTCCAAATAAGCTTATCAACTATTTCCTTGTGATAATGTTTTTGTCCTTCTAAGACATAAAATAAATAATTAAGGAAGACGTGCCATTGTCAAGCTTCAATCGTTGGGCAGAAAGATGAAAACCAATGTTAAACAGTCCAAGAAGCTTAGGAGTACAGTTTCTCATCATTCTCAAAACTTGGGATAAGATACCAAGGTCCTCCACAGACCTTCTAAATAGCACTTGAGAGCTGCTGCACTCACCAAACTTCTAGAGCCATTGTTATAAAAAGAACCAAGTAGAGAGCCTAAGGACTTTTGCTATATTTAATCTCCTATACATCATAAAATAGGCACACAAGACATGCATTGAGTACAGAAACATACAACTGTCAAACGCTAAAATATCACTGATCCATTTAACTCTTCCAGCGTAAACAAGTAACTTTTTGAAACTTGTGAATCAGGCGAAGAAATGATCAAAAGTGCTGCCTTTAAGCAACAGAATATCAACGATCTACGCCTGCTCCATGACTAAAGTCCCGCCAAAATAATTACTTGACAATAATCATAAATTCTTAACTCAATTCATTACAAAATTTGGATGGTGAAGTAATAAGCATTCACGACCTGAGGACTTTGAGAGTTAAAAAATGAATATGTTATCTGTTGATAGCTCAACTACTTTATGGTAAAAGTTGCCTGTAGCTTGACCACTAGAACAACTTGAGGCTTTAGATTCTTCTACAAAATACGAAAAGAAGCCTAAGTTCAGCATCGAAGTACTTACATATATTCTACGCTTTCCAGGCTGCTGTAGGAATTAGGGATTTTGCCACTCAGTTTGTTGAAGCTGAGGTCTCTGCAAAAAGCAAGTTTATGTGAATATATAATGAGAAGATACTTTTAACTGACTCCCTCAGGACACCCTTTGAGCATACTTCAGACGATTGTACAAACACAGACAACATCAATGAACATACAAAGTCCAGTTCAGATGTTTAGACATACAGGTCAACTGTCTAGTGCCTAAGCTTTCTACTAGACATTCATCTCCAGAGGCATTCATTGCCTAAATCCAAGTTTCAAGTTGGTCACATGCTATAAGTATACAAAACTGCTGTAAATCAAATTTACAAAATGGAAATTTCAATTTATATAACTAGAAAAGCTATTTGGGCACTAAATTGAGTGCATCCCGAGGAATGCACCGTATTATAGTTCAGATTGGGAGATTTCACTAATCTAATAGGACCGAAACTAAAGCTAATCATAATTTGTTGAAAACATCTCCTTCACAATATATTATTTATGAATAAAGGGATGCCGACTCAATACTAGGGTGCTTAGTAAAGGAAATATCAGCTTTAGTGAATAAAAAAATAAAGAATAAAATGAGGATTTCAAAAAACAGGAAAGGGAATAGAGTATGTGATAAGCCGCAGCAGAACCACAGAAATTTGGTCATTCAAGAATGTCAGAAAAACAAAAAATTAAAGGTCCATTTGTTTTGTGAAAAATGTAATGTTTTTAGAAAATATTTTCCATGAAGTTATTTTTAAGGAAAATGAAAATATTCTGGTGCTCGACTGAAATCCTGAAAATACCTGGAAAATATTTTCCGTTGTTTAGTATGGAAAATTTAATTTGATTTTCTAGGAAAAAATTGCCAAAAAATTCGACTTTTTAATTTATTTTTTAATCCTTTTCTTTTAACTTCTTCCTCGGCCGGTTGTCAACTATGGTAACGGGCCACAGGATAAAAATATTTTTATAAGAACAAACATTTCATTAACTAAGGATCCGAACTTGAGCACCAAGGACCTGCACACAGCCTTTGCGAACTCAATCTAAGTGCTGGGGACTAGAGCTTGAGTGTCAAGGACCCAAGCATTGCTTTTATGTACTCAGGGTCAGGTATTAGGCAATTGGGCCTGGGCACCAGGGCTTCGGGCCCAGCCTTGATGGACTAGGCCTGGGTGCTGAAGACCTAGTCCTGAATGCTGAGGACCAAGAACTGGGCGTTGGGGTTCCCGTGTCCAAGCAAAGAGTTGCGGGTCCAAGCACCGATACCAACTCATAGTTTGGAAAATGTTTTCTGACTTTTTCAAAAGAGGAAATCATTTCCTAAATTTAAACATAGATCTTTCATTGACTTGGAAAGCATTTTCCATAAACTCATTTTCCTAAACAAACCAAACGCTGGAAAATCAAGAAAATGTTTTTCGCAAAACAAACAAAGCCATGACAGAATGGCAAAATGTTGCTGTCAAAAGTAGCATTTATTAAATCTTACAGAGATGACCACATGAACAAGAAGAATTGACTTGTATAGAGATGCATTTGAAGCCATGCTCTCGTTTGAACTATGAATGTTATGTCTGACAAGTGTACAACAGTCAAGCATAAAACTCCAGCTAGATATTGTAGGGCTGAGATTCGAGAATGTAAACCACCGGAAGGAAAGTTTCCAGACAATCAACCACTAGAAGCCTCCATTTTGCATTAATGCTCTTAAGAAGCTAAGATAACATATCAAAGCAAAAGTAAATTAGACGAAATGGGAAACCACAACCAAGGTAAGAATTCTTGCTGGAAAAGTGAAAACAAAGAGAGTGTTAGAATATTTAAATAACAAACCACGCTTTCATCTAATAGCTTGAGTTTTAGAACAGTTGACAATAGTTCCACAAATTCTCACAGAGAAAAAGTCCATATACTTTTGCGCGAAACTGTATATTCTACAGCAGAGGCCACAATCACCAAGAATTTAAATGCCACATCATTCACAATTTAGCAATATCAACAGAAAATATCAAAACACCATTGAAGTCAGTAAGGGACCTTCAAGCCATCCTAAATGGGTTCTTCAACTGCAACCAATAGTCAACCAAAAACTAGTAGAAATTTCACTCCTTAAGGGTAAAATTATTTATTCTGCTTGGAATAGCCAAAGGGAAAAGCCGCTTTCTACTCACAACATATATAGACTTGTCATATTTGCTAGATAATCAGGTAGATCTCCCATGAGATTGCAGCTCCTCAGAATCCTATAAGAAAATAACACCGATATTGTCACATTGCTAAGACAATTTGGCTCTTTTGCATAAAGTAAACTATCTGTAAAGGAGCATTGATCTCACAGTGTTCCAATATTTGCACTGTTAAGTTGTGGAACACGAGACTCGGGTCCATCGAGGTCACTTATTCTCCTGCATATCAAAATCAAATAGGAGCTTTATTTGATTGATAACATCTTAAAGAAAGAGAGATCAGATCGAAATGCCAAAATTCCATACTGACAAGTCATATAATCCCTCCAAAAGTGCGATCCCAGAGGGAATCGGCCCTTGCAATCCACTTCCTTGAATAACCCTGATGATACAAATCATATATGGAATTGTCTTCGGGGTATATCTATAGAGACCGACTTAAAAGGGGAAGAAGCATTAAGCCTTACAGTGTGTAGAGCTTTGTAAAGTTCTGAATAAAATCAGGTATCTTTCCTGTGAACTGATTATCACCAAGTCGCCTACAGTGCATTAAACAACATGATTCATATGAAGGAGAAAGAATAGAAATGGCTAAATATTAGCTGAGTTTGTGGATACTGGAAACTAACAGGTCAGATAATCCTGTTAAGTTAACAAATGTTTGAGGCAGCTCCCCCGTGAAATTATTTGACGTAAGACTCCTGAAACAAGAAAAACCCATGACAACACATTGGTTAATAGAACCTGAATGCTGTATCTCTCAACAGATCACTCCAATGGATAAAATTCCCTCGCCAGATACAAAATCATCAGCGAATAAAAACTCGATGCCTAACACAGAAATTTGCATC
Source organism: Eucalyptus caleyi (assembly GCA_014182885.2). Lineage (NCBI taxonomy): Eukaryota > Viridiplantae > Streptophyta > Magnoliopsida > Myrtales > Myrtaceae > Eucalyptus > Eucalyptus caleyi. The sequence continues at coordinate 24,100,950 of CM024476.2, forward strand.
AAGAGACTCACAATTGATATAACTGGGACAAGTTCCCGAGCTCTGGAGGAAGAGGTCCAGAAAGCCAATTGCTTTCGACGAATCTGAGCGGAATATGAAAGTTAAAATCTTGAAACATCAATCAACTTTAAAACAGCAAAGAGGCCAAAGGCGAGCGTCGGGATGAGTGGTCACTCACAATCGCTGAAGTGAGGATATGTTCCCCAACTCCTTCGGGATTGGACCAGTCAATCGGTTTCCGACTAAGGAACTGCACCCAATCATCACGTTTCCCCCAATCAAACAATAGAACATACACTCGAGAGAGAGAGAGAGAGAGCATACATCAAATTCAAGTTCGTAGAGGAGCCCCATTCTTTAGGAATTGTGCCGCTCAGGTAGTTGCCGGAGACATCACTGTTTATAGAAAGAGAGGATGAAGAAGAAGAAGATCGAAAATGGAGAAAGGGGAAATGGAGAAAGAGAGTGCTTACAAGTCCTGGAGGAAAGGCAATCTGAACAGTCGAGGCGGAAGGGTGCCGGCAAGAGATTGCTTCCGAAGATCTCTGTTTTCGCAACGACACGAAGGCTTTATTCTAGCTCTACTTGAAAACTAGGCATCAATATGATGTTACAAAATGGCTTTATTACATCTATTGATATGTATACATAAATCTTAATTGATTCTAAATGAAAAAATTCTTCAAAAATTGCCTAAAAAGAAGGTTTTGTTTAAAGCAAATGAATATATAGCTAAAGCGAAAAGCACACATCACTCAAAGTACAGCCCTACCATGCATTAGTATGAATAACATATGTAATAGGGAGAGAATAGCATAAAAATTATGAAACTACCCTTACGATTAAATTTAGAGGGAATATAACTCTCATCACTTTGATATTTAACCATGATCTTTGAGTTTGACATTCCCATATAATATTTGATTGTATTGATTAAACTTATAAAAATTTATATAATCATACCGTGAACAATTAATATTATGCTCATAATTACTTCATGAGTAATTTTAATATGATAAGTGATTACGCATTGTTGCTTCATTTCCACCAAAAAATCGGCTAATGTTTTCTTTTATGAAATACTAATATTGTGCAAAGAGATTCAATTTGGCAACCAGTCGACTCTATAAATAGAAAAGATTGGTGTGCAATTGCGTGATTAATATTAAAGTCTAGCGAGGAATCCACGATGGTATAATTCATGAAATTGAGGGAGAAAGAGACATCCTGTAGACGTGGGAAATGGTGTTGTTTTGGGCGTCGGTGGAATTCATGCAGGCGACGATGTTGATAATTCTATCGTCTTTGTTGTCACCCCATCCACCCTCTTCACCGCATGGATCTGTGTCGAAATCCCAATCCAATTTCCCTAAGGTCTTTCCAATTTCTTTCAATGAATCCACTGAAAGAGAAAAGAGCCGATAAGTCAAAAGGAACATCAATATATCATGCAAAACAAGCACAAAGAATGTCAGATTTGCGTGTGCTTGAGGTTGAATATATGTATGAAAAACAAGCAAAAAAAAAAAAAACTTGATGTATGTTGGAGCCCAAAAGGTAAAGGAACAATATGATGAAAGCAATAAAAGATTGATGGGTTTATTTTTTTTCACCTTCGTCTTGGGGCAAAAGAGTGGCGGCAACAGCTAAGGTAGTGATGCTAAGAAAGATGAGCATAGAGAAGAGATATCGAGCCAAGAAGAGAATCGTCATCATTTTAATCTCAAGGTCGACACACACATAGAGAGAGATCTCCCGTTCTTTAATCGGATTTTGTGAAAACAAAACTTGGCTAAGCGAGGGAGCAAGAGAGAGATAATGGTTAAGTGAGTGATCTAACTTCATGCATTTATGTACGAAAAAAGGGAGAGTTGATAAAGGCTTTTTGCTTTTGTATATTTGACGACCTCAAGTCTTCATCGAACATATGAATATTCATCCATAATTGAGTGAGTTTTGGTTAAACTTTTCTTGCTTAATAACTTTCTTGGACCACACATTTACCTTTAATCCAGAGAGAGAGAGAGAGAGAGAGAGAGAGAGAGAGAGAGAGAGAGAGTTTTGGTTAAATTTTTCTTGTATAATAACTTTTTTGGACAGATTTACCTTTAATAAGAGAGAGTGTGTGTTGATATTTAAATTTTGACGATATATTCAGTCATTTATTATAATAAAAAATTAGAAATTAATTTTTAACCCCTAAACAAAAATATTAAAATTAAATTGCATAATATATAATCTTAGGAGCATTTATTTTATTTTGTTTCATTTTTGCATTGAACCGATGATGAGCGTTGATTTTTTCAATATTCAATGATATAACAGGATATTTTTCATATATTCAAAAGAATATATCCTTAGATATTTTTTCTAACAAAGGAAGGTTTCGGATAGAATATTTAAAGATGATAAAAAAAAAAGAATATTATGCGTGAGTGCATATATTTCGACAATATATATTCAGGGGACTATGCACAAGCAAAATTGGAAATAAAATATTTCATGAAGATCAAATTCTTGGCCTATAAAAGGAGTCGCGTTCATAGAGGTGAGGGGGGCCTTTCTTCGTTTCTTTTGAGTCAAAGAAAACAGCACAAAAAGAGTTATTTCCGTTGGGGGCTTTTTCTTTTTTCCTTCGTTCCTTTGAAAAAAAAAAAAGAAACACGAAAAAAGGAAGAATAGCCTGCTGAGAGAAAAGTCAATGTCAACAAAAGGAGCCATGCTTTTGCTAAGAAAGTAAAGGGGACAGGAGGGAGAGTCTAGAGAGACGTGTGAGGACGAGAGGCAGAGAGGGAAAAAAAAGAGATGAACTGTTCATCTTTTTCGTGAGGTCCTGTCGACGTCCGCTGCTGCCCACTACGCCTGCACCGTCCACCGCGCCCGCACTGCCTTGCGCCGGCCACCGCGCCTCCGCCACTGCCGCTCCGCCACCACCGCTTCGCCGCTACCTCGCCAACCACCGCCGATCGTCCCTCGCGACGCTCGCAGCGCGCTCTGTCGGGCTCCGCCGACCGTCCACCTCGCTGTGCCACCGCTTCCGAAGCTGCGACGTTGTCTCTGCCCCCGCCACCACAGCGACCCTTCCTCGAGCCACGCCGAGCCTCCATCGTGATCCATGAGCTGCCGTTCGCTAAGCTGGACTTGGAAACCAAAACTCAATTAGGTAAAAATATTGTATTTTTGGGTTTTCATATATTTTGTTTCTTTATTTATTTGAAATATTCCCTCATGCATTAGTGAAATCCCCGACGTGATATTGGTAACTTGAGTAGCCGAAATTTTCCAATTTCGCAACGTGCATATGATTTATAGTATGATTTTATCTTTCGAAATATACGACTTGAATCGCACGAAAAATCGCAAATCCGATCTCAGAGATACGATTCGTGATTTTGTTTAAAATTAGGCTAATCCGATCTTATGCGCGGCGTGATTCGTCAATTTATTTCCAAAATTAAATGAATATGTATGATATCTCGCCTGATTTGTTGCCGTGCTGTTCTTGATGCCTTTATTTGGTTGCTCCCGTAAAAGAAAAATCCCAAAAAATATATTTAGATTAGGTTCATGTTGGAATATCACTTGTTTTAGGATTATTTTGCATGTTTAGAATAGGAAATTTATTTATTTCAATTTCTTAGATAAAATGCCTTAAAAAAAATTAATTTAGGGTGTTTGATTTTCATTTCATTAATTTAAATTGCACGTTTAATTATTTGACAATTTTAATTTCGAATTTCATAAAAAAGAAAAAGAAAAACTAGAGTTATGGCATTCTTTGCACGTCATCTAGTCATTGCATATTATGATGAGATTGCACATTTAATTTAATTCTAGATAACATTTGTAATTTATTATAAGTTTAGATAATTTTTCCTAGATATATTGCATTTTAGGTTAGGGATTACTAAGTTAAGATAACATTCTAGTTTAAATTAGGATTTGGCCTAATCTAATTCCTAATATAAGTTGGATGATATCTTAATCTGGATAGATAATTTTTGCAATTTTCTAATTTCGAATTTCATGTAAAATACTCAAAAAATTGTCGTAGAATAAATCAATTTCATTCTCTAGGATAGATTGCATGTTTATTAAGAAAACAAAAAAAAATATTATACTTATGTCATATAATTTAAGTCATATTGCTATGTCATATCACTTCATTAGTAGCATGTACTGCATAAAACATGATCTCATTAAATAAGTAAAACAAAAATTAAGTAATTACGTGTTAATTCGTTGTTATGAGGTAAGTCTCGTAATTTATTTATTGTTTTATTTGGGTGTTAAATTGGTGTTTGCGTCACTTTATGATTACCTCACATATTAGGGAAGTAAATTAAAATCAATTCAAGTTCGCCTGTAAAATATTTCTTTCGAAATAAAAGAGAAATGTATCAAAATGGTATTAGAAAAATCTAGCGTAATCAAGTTCTTGATTCACAATCTCCTGTTCATAAGAGTAAAGTAATTATCCCGCTATTTTACTTGGTTTCTAATCGACCAATCAAAAATAGATTAGTAACGATTCAAAATTGAAAAATCATTTGCATGTTGAGAACTTGAACCTAAGTCGCAAGTTGGTATGGGCTTGGGAGAGCCCGAGCTAAGTTTAGGCTTAGAAATCCATTAGCCAAACCCTAGGTGATTCACCCGAGGTTAGGTCACGCGCGAGAGAGAGAGAGAGAGATGTGATAGCTAAGTGAGTGGTCTTCACGAAAAAGAGAGAGAGAGAGAGAGAGAGAGAGAGAGAGAGAGAGAGAAATGTGATTGTTAGAGTGGTCTTTACGAAAAAGAGAGAACGAACAAAGACTCTTTGCTCTTGTATGTTTGGATGTGAGAGTGATGTGCGAGAGTGAGAGAGAGACGACCCCAAGTCTTCCTTGCTTGTAGGGAGAGAGAGAGATGTGATCATTAAGTGAGTGGTCTTCACAAAAAAGAGAGAACGGATAATGACTCTTTGCTTTTGTATGTCTGGATGTGAGAGTGATGTGTGAGAGTGAGAGAGAGACGACCCCAAGTCTTCCTTGATTGTAGGGAGAGAGAGAGATGTGATTGTTAAGTGAGTGGTCTTCACGAAAAAGAGAGAACGGACAATGACTCTTTGCTTTTGTATGTCTGGATGTGAGAGTGATGTGTGAGAGTGAGAGAGAGACGACCCCAAGTCTTCCTTAATTGTAGGGAGAGAGAGAGATGTGATCGTTAAGTGAGTGGTCTTCACGAAAAAGAGAGAACGGACAATGACTCTTTGCTCTTGTATGTATATGTGAGAGTGATATGTGAGAGTGAGAAAGAGAGACGACCCCAAGTCTTCCTTGATTGTAGGGAGAGAGAGAGATGTGATCGTTAAGTAAGTGGTCTTCACAAAAAAGAGAGAATGGACAATGACTCTTTGCTCTTGTATGTTTATATGTGAGAGTGAGAGAGAGAGACGACCCCAAGTCTTCCTTGATTGTAGGGATATCCATCTAGAATTGAGCTGTTAAGGGCGCGTTTGGTAACGATTACGTTCCTGATTACGATCGATCGAACCGATTTTTTTTATTCTCGTTCTCGAACGATTCTAAGATTTTAAGCCGTTTGGTAATCGTCCAAAATTTCGATTCTCGGAATAGAATCGTTTGGTGCACCGTATTCATTAATTGCTTCCAAATCAATTTCTTTTAATTTTTAAATAATTTTTTTTTTTTTTTTTTCCTTTGTTTTCTTTTCTTTGTTTCATTTTTTCATTTTTTTTTTCATTTTCTTTTTTTCTTTTTTTCTTTTCTTTTTCTCACCTTCTTCTTCTTCGTCGGCCGGTCGCCGGGGACCGGCGGCCCGACGCTAGACGAGGGCCTGGCGACCTCACCGGAGCGTCGCCGGCCCTCAAGGGCCGGCCCTCGTCGGCCGAGCCTCGCCGGCGCCCTCGCGGCCGACGGGCGAGGCTCGCCTAGCCCGCCCGAGGCTCGGGCCGAGCCAGATCCGGCTCGGCCGAGCCCCGCCAGTGCCGAGCCGACCTCGTCGGGGTTGGGCGAGGCTGCCGCTGTGCCACCGGCGGGCTGGGCGAGCCTCACCCGGTGGGGCCGGGCGTCGCGAGGCTCGCTCGCCCCGCCCGATCCGGCGAGGCTCGGCCTCGCCGGTGGGCGGGCCTCGCCCGACCCGGCGAGGCCTCGCCCGGCCCGGCGAGGCACTCGCTGGCCACCGGCGAGGCTCGGCCTCGCCAGATCTGGGGAGGCCGAGCCTCGCCGGTGGTTGGGCAAGCCTCCGGCGAGCTCGCCGGACCTCGCCCTGGTCTGGCGAGCTCGCCGGACCGGCGGCGGACGGCGGCCGGCGGCGGCGGTGGACGGCGGTGGCGGATGGCGGACGGTGGCGGGCGGCGGTGGACGGCGGTCGTGAGATGGTCGAAGGGAAGAAGAAAATTTATTGAATTTGATTCTCAAATTGCGTTAGAACAATGAATCAACTTTTTTTATTCTCGATTACTCCCAACTGCTCCTAACAAAAATTTTACTAAACGCGATTCTAAGGCGAAACCGATTCCTAACAAAGAATCGACTTAAGACTGTTGGGATGGTTCCAAACAGGCCTAAGCTTTTTCCATCTCTTCTTGCTTAATAACCTTTTTCATATTGTTGGTTTATCCAATCCCTCTTTTCATATTGTTCTTCCAATGACAATAGTCTTTTTCATTACTCTAATTTTGGCGGTCGACACCAAAGTTTTGGTTGTCGACTTAAAGTTAAGTTATATTGAAAATTATGGATTAATTTTTTTCCTCTAAAAAAAAAATTCATTAAATTACACAGTAGAGCACAAGTCAACACCAGAGCACGGAGGAGGAGAAGGGACTGTCGGGGTAGCCTAAAGACTAGCTAGCGTGCTAGAGACTGGAGGGTGAAGGGTCTCCACCGATTGGACTCTTCCGTAGGTCGAGAGCCTAAAAAAGGATGCCTTTGGATGCTGACTGGGGAGTTCAGAAAGGTTCAGGACAAAAGGAAAAAAAAAAAAAAGAAAGAGAGAGAGAGAGAGAGAAAAGAGAGGAAAAAAGATATGCAGTGAGAAACCGAGCGATTGTCCTCCGGCGACAGACACACTCGAAACTCAACCGACAACCTACCGATGTTAGCCTTCTTCCTGTGTTGAAGTCACGGTAGGTCTTGGTTCGAATCTTGTTTGTTCTTCTTTTAGGTGCGTTGCGTTGAGTTCCCGAGGATTCTGGCTTGGGGGTGTGCGAGGCAACCGGACATTGTCTAATCTATCAAGCTCACCCTAATTCATTGCCCCTGAGCCAGTTAGGGAGCACAACCGATGGCCCCTTTTTTTCCCTCGTCGTTCTGATTTTGTGGCCTGATTTGGGCTCGTCGGACTGGGCTACCGTTGTTAGTAAGTCCATGAGCGTTCCTTAGTCGCTTTAGGTTTGAGGAATTTGGGCTTGTTTTAATGTGGAGAGTTTGAGTGTGATTTGGCATTGATAATGGTGGGCTTAGTTCGGCTTGTTGAGTTTGGGTTTAATTTGGTTGATTGGGCTTGGAATTTGTCCTGGTTGGGGTCGAATTGCGCTTCAATTGTTGAACCCATCCCTTTCTTTAGGCTTTTATTCAGAGCCTGACCCGAAGGCCCACGGTAGTCCACATCCTGACTAGGCTCTAAGGCCCTACCCGAATATGCATCTTCGAATAAAAATTATTATTATTTAAAATATTTTTAAACTTAAAAATTAAAAATTCTCCGATTTTTTAAAATATATTTTTAAGTTATGATAAAGCTTAATAATTAGTTTTTGAGTAGTTGTCTCTTAAATATGTGAAAATCCTTGATAAATAGATTGTGCTTTATTATATTGTTATTTGCATATTTCCATTATTTTGATTGTGCACTTTTTATAATCTATTTCCTTAGCCTAGTTAAGAATACATTTCTTGGACTCATGAATGCTGCATGAATACTTTATTTGGTGGTTGAACAAGAATTACCAAAAGAGCATTAGTTGGCTAATTAGTGTAATTAAGTTTCCGACTTTAGGTTATCTAGTTCAAAGTAAGTAATCCTCCCAGTATTTTACTTGAGTATTTTACTTGGGATCTAATCGATCCACCTTAAATTGATTAATGTTGTGATTTGTATGTTAAAAACTCAAAACATAAGTTGCGAATTAGTATAAGCTTGAGAGAGTTCGAGCTAGATTTGAACTTAATAATCCATTAGCCAAATTCTTAGTGGTCCATCCAAGGATAGGTCGCAACAATTTTGCTATGACCATATCTCAGATTTAGGTTATTATACAATTTATCGATGGTGAAGTCCAAATTCCATTATTCTTGGAAACTTCATTAGCTCATTCAGGGTTATGGCTGTGGAGACCCAATAATGTGGAGGCCAATGAAATACCCTTCAAGCCCTACAAATTGGTTAAGTTCAAATCTTCGGACCTAGACCCAATATTATTTGCACGCTGTTGGTGGTATCATATATGTTAAATATAAATAATGGAAAAAAATTGTCCTATTAAAGTGGTTACAAAACAAAAATATCATATATGTCAAGTTGGAATTCTAATTTAGATAGATGGAATAATAATATCTTAGGATTTTTAGGACAACAATTGAACAGTACGATCGTGGAAACTAAAATATTTGACAACATAGTCTATCCCATTCATTAATAGGTGCTTGTAAATTAGCATATCTAAGTCTCTGTTGATGTTGCCAAGTGTTTCACCCATTCAACACAGAATTATTCGAAATAGATTTGATCGAATTTGGATTCGGAGTGTGAGGGTTTTGTACTTTGACTTGCTTTGGCCTAACATGGCCTCTTTTATCTCCATTCCATGTTATAAATCTAGACACCAATTGCAGAAAAATCGCAGCACATAAAACAAAAGTTTAGACTCAAACCAAATACTAATGGTTCCATGAGTGAGGTCGTGCACGAGACTTAGGCAAAACATCATCTTCTATGCATGTTTAATCAAGTTAATGTCGAGTAATGGGGGGTTATTTTAATATTGTCAACCAATGCAATTATATTGGGCCCGCAAGTTTAGGAGAGCTTTGAAAATTCCAAGTTAACTTTAAATGATGAATTATAAGCATGTAATTTCGTCATTTACTATCAACCCCCGAACTTCAAGCGTGCGAACATCCCACAATGGTCGATTAAAATGCAATTTCTTAGAGCGCGTTGCCGACTTGCCCATCCAGAAACAGCCTTAGGCTGAAGTTTGAGAGCTGTGCTGGGATATACAGAGGAAGAAAACCCTTTCGTTACTCTTCAGCTCATACACCCAATCACACTGACCATCACCACCGTGCCACCGTCAATCGCCCCTTTGCCACCTGAATAGTCGAGATTCTTTTTGTTCAATATGGAACTTTCAGAAGTTTGTTTAATGAAACTAGGTTTGTCCCTATGAAATTAGTTGGTGAGATTGAATACACGAGAATTCGCTAGTTGGGTTTTGCGATGATGATTGCTGCTCTTCTAGTCCAATCATAGCCCGCACGTGTTAAGAGTAATTAAATATAAATTACACCTTCAACTAACAATTTAAGCTTTTAAAACAATTGATAGTGGTTTTACAGATTTTCTCGTTGTATCAAAGCTAGAGGTCCTTAGTTCGAATTTTTTTAGGCCTTGTTTGCTTACCTAATTAAATTTCCACGCTTAGGTATTAGGCAAAAAGATCAGATTAAGACTAAGTGTCACCTCAAGACCTTTAGGAAGATGTACAAGAGGAGCTGCGGAACAAAATCGAAAGGTCAAAAAGGACATTAATTGTCCTTAATAAACAAATAACTTCCTAATGTAAAAAAGGAGTTGCGGAACAAAATTGAAAGGATGAAAAGGACATTAGTTGTCCTTAATAAAAAAATTACTTCATGATACGTTAGTTGTCCTTAATAAACATATAACTTCCTAAAGTACAAGAGGAGTTATGGAACAAAATGGAAAGGTCGAAAAGGAGTTAGTTGTCCTTTAATAAACAAATAACTTCATGGTCTAATCTGCGGTTATAAGAAATGTCATATTATCTAATAGGACTATGCTTAGAGGACGGTACCATCACTTTCCATGAAGTGACGGAGCTCTCCTCACCACACATCCTAAAGTGTAAGATTTTGGGATCGGAATATCAAATTGACAAATATGTTGTCAAAAATGTGTACAATTGCCCTACCGTAAAATTGATCATACAAATTTTGAGCTTGTATGATGTCAACTAATATTTTGTGAAATTTTCAATTCATCAAATTGATGAAATCCCCTCTGATCACTCAATTCCAAACTTAGTATTAAATGATGACAAATTAGAGACAAATGAAAAACAGAGGCAAAGCAGAAGAGAGGAACTGGACGTAGATAAATAGTGGTGCTAGCAATGGTAGCTGTAGATGCCGTGCATATGGAGGACGGCGAAATGGTGGTGGGGCTGGGTTCAAATGAAGGGAAGGCGAGGCTGTTGGGTGGCGATGGATGTTGCGACGAGGAAGGAGAGGTGGCGACAGCGGAGACGATGCTACAACCGACTCTTGCCGAAGCCAATGCCTTTGTGTCAGAGTTATCCCTCACCATCACTATCAAAGCTTGTGGTCGCTCCCTATTTGTAGTCCAATCTCCTTCTCTGGTACAAACTGCATTCTGGAAATTCATTAAGTGCCTTCGTTCTCGCTAGGGTTCAGTGGAAGAGAAACTTTTCTTTGATCGGAGCAATAATCTGAGAAAATGTATGGAGGAATACATAGCATGGAGGAGACAATAGCACGTGGGATATATGTGGCTTTACAACAAGGCCATTTTTGGCAATTGATTTTGTCAATTTGATATTCCGATTCCCAAAATCTCACGCTTGAAATGTATAGTCAAGAGAGCTCCGTTACTTTGTAGGAACTGATAATACCATTCTCTAAGCATTTCTTTGTCTAAAAATACCTAAGTAGATATGTTTTAGTGTTGTTCGCTTCTTGTTGATAATTTTGTCAATCAACTTCTCAAATCTTCTTTTGCTGATAATTTTCAAGTTGTATTGTCAATGACTTCATTGGCAATTTATTGATCCCTTCAAATCGTGGACTGTTTTGTTTTATCAATAATTTCTATTTTCAACAAACCCCACTCTTATCTGTTAGAATAATAAAAAAAAATGATTGTTGAAGATTTGAGTAAGTTGATTATTGAACTCTAGATTTGGTGTGAGAAGAAGAAGAAGAAGATTGGGCACGGCTTTCATGTAAGATTGTCAGCCGAATAAGAAAGTCAAAAGAAAAGGGACAACATAAATGAAGAGGAGTCGTCGCAAGAAAAATTGGCCAGTAAAAATTGTGGGCTTCGTTTGTCATCTTTCATTCATTGCATGGATCAAATAAAGAGGAAAGAAGGGTCCATGAAGGCCCATTAATGCGCGCACATGTATGCGTGCCATGAAAAATGGAGTATGGCGCCTCAGATGGATTAGGTCTCTCCAGGCATTAATTTTTTCCTTTTTGATTCCAACATCATTGACTAGTCTATCTTGTTGATAATAATAAAAATCTCATCATCTTTTGGTGTCAACAATAATGAAAATATCTGTGGATACATCTTAACGAGAACTAAATTAGTAAAACACATAAATTATATTATGTTAGTTTGATTTATGTCAATGTCAGTAGGGTAAGTAATCTTTTGATCTGTTGTGAATAGTGAAGAACAGTGACGGAATTTTGTGATAAAATGCGTTGCTATCTGCCCCCACCTCCCTTTTTATTATTAGATAGATAAACACATTTTACTCAGCTTTCTGCTTTCTTGAGGCGAAAGAGACTGATGCTAAAACATCACGTGAAGAGAGAGAGAGAGAGAGAGAGAGAGAGAGAGAGAGAGAGGTTACAGAGATCCAAGACTAAAAGTCAACCGCCACAGTGCCCGTAAATAAACATGCAAGGGTTACGAGCAATCGCCACTCCCACGTCAGAGACTGCAGAGAACGAAGCCAAGCTGACACAAACCGCTTTCTTCGTTCTTTCTCAGTGAAAAGCCACCAGTGTATGTGTTTGCGTGATCGAGTACCGAGTGTGTGCAGGCAAATGTTCGTCAAACCAGCGAAATAAAACAAAATGATCAACAAATCGATCATAATAAAGTAAATATGTGAAAATATGTCTTCTTCTTCTCCTCCTCTTTCTGAAGTATGGCGCCTCAGATGGATTAGGTCTCTCCAGGCATGTGCAGTTGAATTGATCATGTTGGACGAGTCTGAGTAAGTTCTTGCAGCCTCTTGATCGCGCTTGGGTCGCTCCGTTGGCTGAAAATTAAAAATAGCTAGGTTATCGGTGCTTCTTTTACTTTGCTTATCATTACATCTTCAAATGGGAATCAAACTTGGTATACACAAACAACCCCGTCAAGATCCAAGAGATTCAAATGTACTTATGAAGCCCTGCATCAAAATGACAAAAACCCTTGAAAAGGAAAGGCCATGGAGTTGGAGAGAGGGATCAAACCAGCGTTCAATTGAAACACCCAACGGCCAACTCATCTTAATGTGTCACCATCCGGCACCACATAACCATGTCATATCTCAGGCCCCCTCCCATTCCTATATAATTGGTATCCATCCTCATAGGCCTTTCCCACTTGCACTACAGATCCATTATAATCCACACTGACCAGCACTCGCAGTTGTACTTGGCTGGGAGCTAGAAAACGAGACCACCGAGAGAGAGAGAGAGAGAGAGAGAGCGAGAGATGAAAATGATGGAGGCGAGGAAGGATGTGATAAATAATGACTTTGCAGAGAAAGAGAGCAACTGCATCAACGGGCAATCGTCCGCGTCCTACCTGGTGTGGAACGACTTGACGGTATCGGTCCCCGCTGGTTCCAAGAGGAAACTGCTAAACCAGCTCAGCGGGTACGCTCAGATGGGTCGGATCTTGGCCGTCATGGGTCCTTCCGGCTCCGGAAAATCCACTTTCCTCGACTCATTGGCAGGTTTCTCCGCTTCTCTCTGCCAACCTCCTCATTTCGGAACATTTTCTGGCAACAATATATCCATTTACTTGGCCTTGTCGTATTGCATTTTTATTTGAGTTATTAAAAAGTCCGCCGGTGAAATCCGAATTCCACCTTCGAAGCTCTACGTACGAAACTCCTAGTGATACCGATATTGTTACCGAAAGATCAAGACAACAAGCATTGCCCATATATGGAAAATATAGCAACTTAATATAGTCACCAAAATCATTAATAGCATCGAAAAAATTGCAAGAGGCTACGATGATAACCCCTTTCCATTGCCAGATCTGGTAGTGTAGAAACGAAAGTGCAGCAAACTGTTTATTCTCATATGAATTGGGTCTCCCCGTGTATATTGATGCTATTCTCTATCGATATCTATTATGTATAGTTAAACTCCCTTTATTTGAAGATTAGAAATAGAATTACATTAAAAAAATACGCTTATAGAAGTAAAATAGTGATGATATAATTATTTTTGTAACTAATAAATTCACTTGATATAAATTCTAATAGTGTAATAAAATTCTTATAAAAAATTAAAAGATGAATAGTATTTAAGTGTAACTAGTTCATAGTTATATCATTTCATCGGCTTGATATCAAAATCCTTTGACAATGTGGCGCAATCATACTCTACAACGATTTTGTCTCTCATTTATATTGATGTTATTCTTTTTCTTTCTTGAATTATAATATATAATTGAAATCATGTCATTAGAAGAAGGACACAGGTGGTGCATGGCTGTCGTCAGCTCGTGCCGTAAGGTGTTGGGTTAAGTCCCGCAACGAGCTCAGAGAATAAAATTAGCTAACCAAAAAAAATTAAGAAGATACAACTCTTAAATTTCCGGTAACTAATATCAATATCACGTGGGAGTTTCCATATATGATGCACTGAAAGTGGGATTCGGATTCCACTAGCAGAGGACATAGAATAACTGACTTGTTCACCATGGTTTTAAAAAAGAAAAGAAACTCTTGATTTGATCAGCAAGACCACATTAATGATATCATGCTATGATAACATAGCGTATTTTTGTTACACCCATGTAAGCTTGAGGGTTTTGGCGACAAAAAAAGGTTTTTGAGTATTGATTTAATAGTGGTCGTAATTTAAAATTGTAATTAGTTGTATGCCCTTTGCAAGGGACATGTTTTGTTAATTTGTAAGATGTTTATGAGTTATGTTAATGTTCAAACTATTGAAAAACCTACAATCAAGTCAAAGACAAACGCAACCATTGGCCACTCTTCCCACATGGGAAGGGGGTGGGAAGTTCGTATCCCCACCTTCTCAAGTGGGTTGAGGTGATGACAATTTAGCTTCAAGTTCAGATTTTAACTCTCACGCCTTGCAAAGATGCGGAACAAAAGTCTAAGAGTGGGAGTTAGAATAGAAGTAAAGTAATACAGACAAAATAAAAATAAAAATAAAAATCAAAGACTAGGCACATGTATGAAGCATCAACTACTTTATTTACTATTTGAGTCGTATGTCCGTGAAAGGAGTGCCAATTCATCAAATCGAGGGATTCTTGAAAGTCAAGACAAGCAAGGTGGCTGTAATGATGAATAAGAAAGTTGGGACTTTTTTTCATGATCTAATCCTCTTAAAAATCACCACTCCCTAAAAAATCTCCAACTTTATATTTACATCCTAATTTTGCCTTGTACTTAAAAAATTTCTAACTTTCACTTTAGTTTCAAATCAACTCCACATCCCAAAATCGCCACTAGTTTTTTTCTCATGTCATCAATATTGGAGGTTCTTGTCATTCCGTATGAAGGTGAGGGTGTTTAAGAAGACGTGAGTTCCGATTGTAAACCTCTAACTAGCTTTAGTATTGAAAATTTCAAAGAAAATAGTTACTTGTTTTGAACGTGGGGGCAAATTTGAGGCTACGGTGAAATTTTGTGTGTTTTTTTATATATATAAAAGAAGTTTGGGCCATGATAATTGGGGGTTTTCTAGAGAATTAACCTCGTTTTTTTTTGTCATGTTATTATTATGGCCCAATTTTTTTTATTTCATAAGAAAACCACAAATCAATGGTACCCCAATCCAGTAGTTTTTATCCAATGACGTTGTCCAAGATTCGACCCACCATTCCATATGTACTTGGCAGAATCTTAATGAGGGTCAGATGAGGGTGCCAAATGAAATTGGTATTTCATTATGGGACTGAAAAAATTTGGACTAAAATTAGGCCACAATTTGAAGTTAATGTCTTTTTATGAGATAAAATATATGGCTCAGGGCTTTGATCCAAAGCCATTATTTCTCAATATTTTTCTACGAGAGAAGAAATTGAGTCAACATTGAGATTCAAGGTAAAATTGATGCACTTTAAAAGGAGCCGCGCTTTATGAAAGCGCCTTTACCGATCATGGCCCGGAGACATTCCTGAATCCGGGGTCAACCCGTCCACTTTATTCCTAGGCTTGACAAGACAACTTTAATTTAAAGGGATTATTTGGTTGCTTGTAGTTGATATGGCACAAGAATAGTGTAGATACAAACAATTGTGGCTTACACATTCCATATTTTAGGTGCATAATTGCATTTACTACATAAGTATGTATACACCAAGAAATACGTGTTTCAACCAGTTAGTAGCCACTTTAGTTGACTACTTACTATGTTTTGCTTTTTAGCAGGTCAGATTTCTTCTGACGTCAGAAAAGAGGGAAATGTTTCCCTAAGTGGGAGGAAGAAGGGGTTCTTAAACCACAATGATCTGGTAAGCATATCGAAGTCCTTAGGCATAAAGTTAGCTTTTGCTATAAATTATTTGTTGAGGCAGATTTAATATAACAAAGTAAAATAGATTATGAGACGAGTATCTTGACTCTTGCAGAAGATAATTCTCTTTATTTTCAGGATTACTATCATTAAAAATTTCAAAGTGGTATTCCATGACATATCTATCCCAAAAGAGTTTTTGTTTCCCACAAAACCCCAACTATTCATTCGATTAACTAAAAGGAAACTTTAGTCCAGTAATTCTTAGATCATCATTGGAAAAACAAGATTGCTTCCATCAGCTCAATCCTGGCAATAGTTTCAGTTTGGCATACTACTCTGACTAGTGACCTCTAAAATGGCGCATCACTAGGCCACTCTTCTGTCAATTTTGTTTCATGAAGCATTCCTTTAGCCTTCAAAAGATTAAATCATATTTTCAACTTCCTCTAATTCAATCTAGTGGTTTATGTGTATGACTGGACGATATTCTTATAATCAAAATTTGGCCAAAAAAAAAAAAACAATCAAAAAATTTGGCTGATTGGGCCATGTTTCTCCTTTCTGAAATTTGAGCTTGTAAATTGACAAATAAATTTCTATCTAACGATTGACATTTCAATCGGGGTCCCATGCTTGCATTTAGATGTGAGAATAATTTTAGGATTGAATTGGGAATTAGAGAACTGGACCGATCACTGATTCGGTTCTAGGTTCCAATGCACCCTAGTCCGGTTCCATTTTTTTAGGAATCGATGGTTCTCGTGGGAATTGGGAACTGAGAATCAAACTGATAACTGAGAATCAAGAAAACCCTAAAGCGAGGCTTTTACTTTTTGCTAATAAGAACTTAGATGTGCTTATAGAGGGGTTTATATTAATTTTTCTTGCAATCAATAACAATCAATGTGCATGAGGTTGCCAATAGTTGAAATAAGGGTTACTCCTTGGAAGATTTATAATTCTCTACTAATAGTCACTTATAAAGTTCTAATAAAGGAATTAGACCGAGACTTAACATAAAAGGTTTTCAAATATTAATAGTTGGATAAAGCGGCAATAGTGTCAAATATTGCACTAATTTTCCAAGACCATTAGATTTATTCTAGTTTCATTTCCTGAAAGCAAACATATAACAACTGTGTCTTGTTGTAATTCATATCATTCTATGTTGTTCATAGACTGAATAAATTACCCTACATAGCATTATCTAGTGGGAATATGCAATGGCGAGTATCATACTATCACAAAATTTCACATGGCATTCAATATATTCAAGGTACTTTTGTTGTGCCCATTAAAACAAAATTGGAATCCATGGACCTTTTGCTCTATAAGACCGTAAATATGGTGATTAGTTTGGTCATGATCTTCACTGGATATTGGCCAAAGCTTATGTTATCACATGTTAACATGTATGTCGATAATCTAGAAATTAATTTCTCGCTTGGTTTAATTATAACACCTTCTACTTATATTCTATTATTGATGTGTATGTGTGAAATTGACGTATATAACATGTCAATGGAGGTGGAAGGATGTGAGGCAATGACTTTCATTACGTGTGAGGGATGTGGATGATTGATGACTAAAATTCAATAACTTAGGTTTCATGTTATGTGTTTTGAACTTTTTATTGTTTATTTTATTTTAACATTCATCTTTTATAGATTATTTCTATTGACAAATGAAAAGCTATCATTTTTGCTTTTGCATTCACTATCATTTTGCTTCACTAAAACTGCCAAAGAAAAGAAAAGAAAAGAAACGAAACGAAAAAGAACATGTTAGACCATAAAACCAATCTTAGAACCTATTACAAGAGAAGTTACAGGTTCCACGGTATAGAAGATGAGTTTTATGTTTAAAAAATGGGAAACCTATTTTAATGGGTAGGTTCTAGATTTCAAGTGGAATCGGGACTACTCACCCCTACTTAAATCTTCTCATTTTGGCATTTTTCAGTCCTATGTGACCCAAGAAAATCTTTTCTTGGGTACTCTCACTGTCAAAGAGACAATAGCTTACACAGCTCATCTGAGGCTTTCTTCCGAAATGACGAAAGCCGAGATCGACGAGGTGGTAGAAGCAAACATAAAGGAGATGGGACTTGGAGACTGCGCAGAAAACAAGATTGGTAACTGGCACTTGAGGGGCATAAGCAGTGGAGAAAAGAAAAGACTCAGCATCAGTCTTGAAATGGTCACAGACCCGCTGATCTTGCTCCTTGATGAGCCTACCACAGGCTTAGACAGTGCCTCGGCTTTTTCCGTGGCAAGAGCTCTAAGAAATATTGCAGATGAAGAAAGAATAGTTATTTGCTCAATCCACCAGCCCAGCAGTGAAGTTTTCGATCTTTTTGATGATTTACTCCTTCTGTCGAGTGGAGAAACTGTGTTTCTAGGAGAAGCCAAAATGGCCATTGAGGTAATAAAGAGTCAACACTTCATTCTTACTCAGACATTTTGGCTGTGCAGAAGCAAGATAATGTAATTTTAAGTCCTGGTGCAGTTCTTTGCAGATGCTGGATTTGCTTGTCCGAGGAGGAGAAATCCCGCTGATCACTTTCTGCGGTGCATTAGCTTGGACTTCGATTCTGTAACTGCTACTATTGCTTTCTCATAGAAACTATGTTGAGTTTTAAATCGAGCACTTCTATACTCTGCATCAGTTCTTGTGATATGTAAAGTGACTTCCGAATATAATTATCAAGGCTTGCTATTTTATCTTGCAGCAAACTCCAGCATCATCTGGTTTTTCAATGAACATGAAAACAGCAGAGATTAAAGCCACACTCATCCAAAGTTACAAATCCTCAAAGTATTCATGCAAAGTTAGGAAAAAATGCAAGAAATTGCAGCTACTGTAAGCACTCCAACTCAGAAGAAATAAAAATCAAGATAATGCTTATGCAGTCATTTTTCCTGTCTTTCCTGCTTACCATAGTTAATGAACAATGTCTCCAACTGTGATTTTTGAAACTAATGGAGTTACATCTATATTGAAGTAGCAATTTCCAGAACTGATGTTTTCAAAATTGAATCTCCTGTTGAATGCTGAAGGATTATCAGGTCTGCCAGTTGAATAAGAATACTAATTCCAGCAAGTGGAAGCAGCTCAGGGTTTTGACTCATCGGTCCTTCATCAACATGTATAGGGACATTGGATACTCCTGGTTGAGGATCATGCTCTACATTTTATCATCAATAAGTGCTGGAACTCTATATATTGACATTGGATACAACAATGGGGCAATTATCAACAGAGGAAAGTTTGTTTCATTCCTCTTTGGCCTCATGGTATGTTTGTCTTGTGGTGGTGTCCCTTTCTTCAATGAAGAACTGAAGGTATAGCAAAGCATCAAGGCTGGTCGATTTTCAGCTATTATATATCACCAGTATCTTCATACTTGAGGTGATATTAGAATGATTTGTTGTTAGGACTAGAACTAAGTTTCCTCTGTAGGACAGACAAGCTCCACCACATAGGTGTGAAGTTGCATGTTGAAGCCTAAGACACTGTAAATAACACAAATCTAACTAAAGAACTTTTAGTTGATGGCCTACTCCAACTCATAGTCACAGAGGAATGTGAGTATTGCACAATCAATTGGAGAGATTAAAGCTAAATCAACTAACTTTTTTCAAGGGATGCTTAAGATTATTCATATGGGATCGATCTCATCAAAAAAATCCTTTTCTTGTCTATCTCAGGTTTTTTATGCCGAGAGACTCAATGGACATTATGGCGAGACCCTGTTTGTGCTTGCGAATTTCCTTTCTTCGCTCCCTTTCTCGGTGGCGAATTCTCTGCTTTCAGGAACAACGATATTCTACATGGTGAAGCTTCATCCAGGATTCTCTCACTATGGTTATTTCTGCATTAACTTCTTCTGCTGCACCACCATTATTGAGAGTTGCATGATGGTTGTGAACTCATTTGTCCCCAATGCCTCGATGGCTGTAGTAATTGGAATTAGTGTCAACGTAAGCAAATTTTCTCTCTTAAACTTCCCTTCCTGTAATCCTTATAAATTACGTTGTCGTTCATAGCTAATTTTTGTGGATTCAGGTTCTAATGATGATGGCATCACAGATCTTTAGACTTCTTGCTGATCTTCCCAAGTTCTTTTGGCGGTACCCCATGTCCTACATCAGTTTTGCCAAGTGGGCAGTTGAGGTAGTTATTATATAGTGATTAGCTATTTTTTTTCCTAAATCAAGCTTGAAAATTTATCAACATAGTTATGCATAGAGCCATGACATGGAAGACATTTATCTTCAGTTTCAATAATATCGTCTGCCTAGTAAAACAAAACCAGGAGCATGCGCTACTACTTGCATTACATATTTAAACTCATTGAAGTTAAAATTCTCATCTTCCGCCTAAGGTACATTTATGAGAAGGAAATCTCAAACAACATAAATTAAGTAAGATGCCTTTTATTTTGATGTGAAGAAATGGGTTGAATGGTCAGACAATCCCGCCACTCCCTTCTTCCTTTTCGGATCGTTGACCTGCTCTTCCATATGCTAGAGGTTAGGTTAACCGATGTAATAATGTAATACTATGAAAATTCTGTTATCAATCTCTTTCATAGATTGATCAAAACACCACCAGGCTTCACCACATGTTTCACTCCGTCTCTTTACTCAAGCTAGAGCTTCAGTTAATCAAGGCTTCTCAGAAGTAGTTCAGCGACTAGCCATGGCAGTCAACAATACAAGCATATGATTTGGATCAGTGACTTCGAGTTCTCCCAAATATCTCATGAATTACAAATCACTCATACAAATCATTCACACGCCTTGCAGGGTCAATACAAGAATGTCATGACCGGTCTTGAGTTTGATTCAGCAGAGCCAGAAGAACCACAATTGAAAGGCGAGATGATCCTCAAAACAACTTTCGGCATATCACTGGATCATTCCAAGTGGTGGGATGTAGCTGTGCTTCTGTTTCAACTGTTTGTTTACAAAGTACTGCTCTTGTTAGTGCTTAGGTACAAGAAGAGAATAGCCCCCCAGTTATGGTTGTCGTCACAAGTGTTACTCAGGGTGTCTTGACAAATGATTTCGGTGCCAAATAGCAGCTAGCATCCCTTATGTTTCCAGAACATACTTCCTTTATCGGCAACTAATGCACCATGGTTATGTAAATGATGCATATGTTTCCAGTTGTCGCAAGTTCTAAATGCAATTCACCTTTTTCACTTCAATGTTATGACTAATTTGATATTGGTATACATAACGTGACAAAATTTAGACCTAATGCTCGGCCCGAGGTCCACCACTTCCTCTTTGTAATTAATGTAGATTATAAACCTCTTACAAAGCACAAAATTTGGGCATACGACATTGGACAGACGGCCTGTTTAGTGCCGTCTCTCTCTCTGCTACAAGCTACTGCGAGATTCGATGTAGTGGATAATAAAGTACATTGATTACAAGCAAAACATATGTCACACAATGAGTTACAACTTATATTGAAAATAAAGATTAAGCAATTCAAGGGTTGTACAAGAGTCAGATATAGCTTGCACTCATTTACAAAAAAATAAAAAATAAAATGGGAGGTAAAGTGTAAACTGTCTTTGAACAGCCTCTCTGTCCCCTTTTGGCGCACCAAACACTTGGACACCGAGCTTATCATACCCATGACCTCCAAATCTAATCCATGGCTGTGAAGCAGACCCAGGTGGAATATTCAGATCTCTCTTTTCCCCTACAACCGAAAGGGCTGAATATGTAAAAGCCACGAAAGTGTACTTGTCCTCGATTTCCCAACTTTTGAGGCGCCCAGGATAAACAAAATCATCATAACTTTAAGATGCTTTGCAAGAAAAACCGGTATCCTCATCCTTCCTACTTATTTATTCTGTTTTTTCCGCACAGCATTATTGCCATTGCGTGCTCTGGATGCTTTATGATTTCTCATTGAGGTTTCCATGCTCATGCTACCTTTTAGTTCCATCTTTCTCTTTTCCCCGCTTTTAAGTTTGTCAAAAGTCCTCTTCCTTTTCTTTCCAGATTCGTTGGATTGAATCTTAGAAAATTTCCCTGCAGCCAAATCACCATTCTTTTTAGAAACTTCTAATCTGCCATCAGCAGTAAGAGAAGTTTCATATTCTCCTGAGTGGGGGGAGCCATCTTTGTTCTTCAATCTCCTTTTGTATCCTCGTCCCCTGACATCTTTCTGATTTGCAGAAGCTTCCTTGTTCTCTATCCCACCTTCATTTGAGGTTTTGTTTCGCCGATTCTAAAAGGTCAAACATGCGATCATTTTACAAAACAATATTACGACCTCCAGAAATCATGCACTGCTAAATAATGTTTCTGTAGCATACACATCCAAGCATTGTTGAATTCATTACCTCCATAACTGTCTTAAGAAAACCCTTGTACTTTTCTGGGGTAACAAGCTGAACAGCAGCAAAACCACACTTCCTAGTCATTATCTCAAGAATGACTGTGACCTGCATATACAAATGGACGTTCATTACAAGATAGCAAAAAGAGGCCCTTGGAAGGATGTGTGCATGGAATTATCACAAAAAACTCAGCAAACTCCCAGTAAATTTCACATGCCTTTGATCTGAAGTGATGCCTGGAGACAGATGACCATGAAATAACACCATCAACAATGTCTGAAAGTAAACTCTGAAGGTCTTCATTTCGTAAGCAAGACACTACTACTTTCACAAAACCTAGAACAGCCTGCAAAATGTGTACGAAGTAACTCTCAAGCCATGCCAATTGGGGCAAGAATCTACTTTGGTAATGGTATACTCACTTTTATCACTTCCACCGCTTTGCTATGTAGCAGAGAAAGAACAGAAGGAATAAGATCAGGAATCGATAGACAGATATCTGTATCCTTGTAAACTAGTACGGACAATGCAGAAACAGCTCCACTTGTAATTTGAGGTGATGAACCAGAAAGATAGCCCACTATCTGAAAGCACGTTATTTAGAATCAAAACACTATTACTTGAATAAAAATACAATCCCGAGAATTGCAATTGTCCAGTAATAAATCACTGTTAAAGGAAAATTGCAGATTAGGTTAGACAATTTCTACATAAGTATGCTCTCCCGATCATCTGACAGAAAGTCCTGTACGCAAATAAAATTCCCCAATGTTCACAAGACACTTAAAAGTGTTCATCTGTGCAGTCCATATAAAACTTCTTTGGGCAACCATTTACACGAGGAACCCAAGCATTAATAATAATACATGAGAAAGGGACTCCACTACCCCTTGATTAACCAATTTGGCTTCTTAAAATTTCTCAATTTTTCATCGGATGAAACAAATGCAAAATTTCAATTGAATAGGCTTAGGGGCCAACAAGGCATCCACAAGATACAGACCACATGATTTTAAATTTTGCCACTTGTATTTCGGTTCTTCGTTTTTCTACTGGTTAGAGGGCATTAATCATCTTCTCCTCTGGCTGCAACTGCAAAGCCTAATCCCTTGGCAGAAGCAGCTAGACATGAATAAATGAAGGAATATGCCGTGACTCAACCATACTGCAGCCACGAAATTAGCTTTATTCTTTTAGAAGAGAAATATGTTTTCAGGCCTCTGAATCAATTCGTAGCCATACCAGGCTTACAATCTTCAAATACAATGCACATACTTATAAATATTTTAACCAATACCAGGAAGCAGTATACACAAGACCATGAGGACTTAGTCCACTGTTTCCCAATTTTGCAGGAACAACAACATGGCCAAAGAAGAGGAATTTAAATAAACTACATTCTTCTTCAACTTTTCCCCCATCTATGGATGTTACGTGAGGCAGAGCAGAAACCAATTATTTACAACACGAAAGCCCCTCCAGATGACAACTTACATAGGATCTACCATTGTAAAATACGTACGTCAGACAGATAGAAGGATCTGCTTCAACCTCTTCCATTGTTGTTACTTTCAACTGCCTATGCCTCATGTACCCATTCTTTTAAAGTTCTATTTTTGTTTTCCTTGCATGTTCCTGATGTTCTAGGATGTATGTAGTATCAAACATGTCTTAAAATATAAGCAGTAATTTCCACCAAAGCTACACAAATATGTCCCATAATGAGGAATACCGTACCATGTTAATCAGTTTCTGACAAGGTGCAACTGAACTAACAGGCGAAATGCTTCTCAAGCTGGAACTTATGTTGATGAGAACATCATAAGCTTCCTTCCTAGATTCCTCCTTAGCCTGCAAATTTCATGTCACAACAGTGATTAGTGCTGAAAGTAGATCATCACCCCCACACTGTAAAGGAGGTTCTTACATCCTTTAAGACAAGTATAATCTCATTGAGGATGAAAAAAGCTTTTGAATCTTCTTTCTCCTCCTTCTCCTCCTGCTGCTGCTCCTCCACAGAGTTTATCTGCAAGAAGAATCAACTTGACATGTCAAATAGAACAGCATATGACATCAACAATAGAGGTGCTTATATTACTTAATTTTGAGCTACAATTGCAAATACCCCATAACCAAAAGCTTAAGAATCCGTTCGCAAGAAGTACATATATGATTCCTTCCATGTTGAGACACGACCCAAAAGAAAAGATTAGTCTTTGGCCTTAAAAGCAGAAAAGCCATTCATGACATTCAATATTATTTTAACGAATTAAGGGAAGATGGGTGAATGATGATAGTAGGATCAGGTTATTAGAAATTTAAAAAATTGTGAGATTGGCGAAAACTGATCTGTTAGGTTCTTTAAGCAAAATACCACTTACATAATCAGTTTTAATTTTTTAATTTCCACAAAGTTCAATAAAAAACAAAAGGGTGATGAAATACCCATGCTTAGCTCTGTACAAGAAGCTGTTAGCCATCCATACATTTAGGAGTCTGGAAAAGTGAAAAAGTTCAAGAGTCTTCATATTCACAAATACAGGCACATTATACAGACGTTACACCTGCTGTGAGGGTGAAATTCAATTTCCTCTAGGAAGGGAAAGGCCTGCTCTTAGATCAAGTCTTAATGTCAAATTTCCAAAGGCAAACTTCAACTGAAGGAGATCCATGAAACATTTTAAGAAATTCCTTCGAGATGGAGGGAATTGCCCAAGTAGGAGGCCATGCAAATATATTGTGGGGCCAGAACAAAAAATGGAATAGTATTTAATTTAAGGATTGTGATATAGCTGCTCACCTGCAGCATACAATCTAGGCAACAGAAATAGAACAAAAGCCAAACTCAAAGAACTGCTAAAATAACTGTTCTAGCACATCAAGAATATAAAACAATGAAACACGAGGAGATATTTATTATGAAGAAGAAATGCAATTTCTTCTTGAATAAATGCAAATGTAATTTCTTCTTGAATAAATGTTGTATACTTTGCTTTTCAGTGGGACTAATCTTGAGCTGTTTTCACAACACAGGATTAAGACATTTCTTAAAGGCTCATTGCACTCTTATTCCAAGACAACCAGCCCAGGACATAGCTCATATTCAGTTTACAAAAAGAACAAGAAATGGCTTCTATTTACGTCAAAACGTGATACATACACTAAAGATGGACATAAAATTCTGCACTTTTTTGACAAGAATAGTAGACACCAAACATACAAAAGAAAACAAGTACTGCATTGCCACAAGAAACATTCTGACCTTTAATGCATGAACTATCAGAACATGGAAACAGGCAAAGCGGCTTCTCAGAGTTGCAATATCAGATGGAGTCCCTAGGCCAATTAGTAAATCAATCAACTGCGAATATTGAGATGAACAAAACCAGGGATGCACCTGCATAATAGAAATGACAGAAAAACAATCACTTCCAGTAAGAATATATCTTGAATGGAGATACCACACAAACATACCTCCAAAATTTTGCTCAAAGCATTATAGGCTTCAGCATGGCCATGGTCATTGCTTTCCTTGTGGAAGAAAATTCATGAATGATTTAGGCTATAGAAATCACTAAACTCATCCATTAAATCAAGAAAACAAAGCTACTATTCTTAAAGTCAATGCACACCTGAAAAGTGTCTTTAACAAAGCTAAACACCAAATCAATGAGATCCTTCTGTGCTCCTTCAATAAGAAACGAGGATATCTCCAGTAACAAGCACCTGGGTGAAACTGCATTCTCTTAGTACTATAACAGGAGCGGATTCATCACTCTGTATGAAGGGGTGTGAGGGTGCTCTTTCTTTTCTTCGCACTTTTCTTTTTTTGGTTTTATTTTTTTTTTTTTTTGGGGGGGGGGACCTTGCATAGAACATGACAGCAGTGGATTTATTAGTATATGCATCCTCATGATGTTACTGTACTTGCATAGAACATGACAGATGACAAAATGTCATCAAGAAGAGGAAACAGCAGTGCCCAATTTCCATAACATGGTAGATCAAAATTCTGCTAGCAGAATATAGAATCTATGCATACAGACGCAACCTAGTAATCTCTGCAATTGCTAACAGTAGAAAAAAGTTCTGGATGCTCACAAATAGAGTTGGTCTGCTGATAATCAGACATCTGTTACAATGAATTGTCAAAGGTGACCTAAAGGACTCCCCCTTTATCAAGTGTATCATCAACAGTCAAGTGTATATGCGTATGTGAACATATATGAATCTTTCATTTTAATCATTAATATAGCTTGCTAACAATTCTATTCACAAGCATTCTCTCTCCATTACCTTTTAGCATTTACATCAATGGCATGCTCATTTCCTGGTTCTTTGTCCGTTGATGCATCCATTTCATCCCTTCCCCTCTCAAACTCATCTCTCTTATTTAGAATGCCAAATCTTTTGAGAAATGACACAAAAATTTCTCTGGTTGCAGAAGAATCCGTGATAGAAGCTAAGCAACCAATAGGATCCTGAGAAATCAAAACTGAGCATGATAATCTAACTCATATTATGTATGTCAATTACTAAGCAATGGGAAAAATAAAAGGTAATCCGTGAGCATTGACTGAATATATATCTCAAGAGTTAAAGTTCTTTAAGACGGCTACTCAATACAGCTTCCTTTTGCTAATTCAATGCAATCCACAGGACTCAATCCTCTCTTTCAAAAAATTCATTTGCAAAATTATTGAACGCTTTATAGTGCCCCGAAGTTTGATCCAATTAACAAAGCATCCACAAAGTTCTATAACTCACATGCATGACGATCCCTTCCACAATGACCAACCTAATCTATCTGACCGAATCTAGTACTTCAAAGTATTTTGGTGTTCCATGCTGAGTTCAGGGAGGGTAGACACTTGGTACACAACATTGATGCCACTTCACTTCTCATAGCTTTAATTCTTTCTAACTTTTCCTTTGAGGTTTTCTAATAACAAGTACATGATCCATTGTTTCAATGCCAACCCAACCTCAACATAACTTTGACTTTTTTTTTTCCCTTTTTTTTTGGTCCATTTCTAAAGAATAATTTGTTGTCAATAAGAATATAATAAAAAACCATAAAAATTAGCTTATGCATGGCTATCATGCTTCTAACATATGTTTTTGGTAGGAATGCTTCTAACATATGTTTCTACCACACAAAAGCAATACCATTATTTTCCTTCACCATTTTACATTAAAATATAAAATTACAACCAACAAATATAGAAAAATAACTAATCAAGTAAAATTATATTATCTAATCCAAATTTTAGTGATATGAACTTGTTTTTGCGCATGTTAACACAAATTTCCACTTGCTTATAATATTTTACAAATTTAAAAGAAAAAGACATGAAAAAGTTCAAGTTGAATCTTAAATTGATAGTCAAAATTATATTTTCTCAAATCAGTTCAACTATAGCTTCCTGAAGTGACAGGACCACATGTCCTATAGAATCACCCTAATTTATCGTGCCAAAAAATGTTGCATTAACCTCTTTATACCAACCAAACTTACTTTCAACAGTCATGGAATGTTGCATTATTTCAAACCTACCCAACCAATTCTCCACCTAATGCTTTTCTCCATATACATAATCTTTCATCTGAAGATTCGATATTGTCAATGGCATGAGAAAAGGAAAGACAATCATGCCGAGTAGAAGATTCAAAGTAAGTTGTATAATTTTAGGATCACTGCATCTTGAATTCACGCTTCATTCTAGGGAGTCAAAAGTATATAACTATTCTGACAGTGAAGGTTTTTCTCTTAATTTTCTGATTTTTCAAAAGTTGCTGTTGTCTGGTGGGGCACACTTGGGAACTATTCTCTCATGCAAAGCAAGGATGGAACAATATTTTTCCCATAGGGCAGGGAATGGGAACAAAATTCCTGGCCTGCACCTCCCAATGGCAACCACTAGTGCATGCAATTCAAAAAGTGCCTTGAATGATGCAATCAGAAGTATTAATTGTACTTATGGAGAATTTACAAGTCAAAAGGGCTGGAGGGAGGTCTAAAAACATGACAGAAACTTCTAGCTAGAATCCCAAAATGTTTTAAGCTTCCATAGGATATCAAATAGCACATAATGACCTAATATATGTCCATGTAGCCAACCCCATCTACGTGAACTGTCTGTCTCCACAATACTTTATACAGCACTTATAAGAATGATGCGGCCTCACTAGGAAGGAGATTAGGCAGGTCTGACCAACCCAACAACTGACCAACCCAACAATCAAATTTAGAATGTCAACTGCCTCATACTAAACAGAAACCTTCGAATTCCTCTCTACTTCTTCCAGCAATTAACATTGACAGAAAGAGCTCCTACTAGTTATACTATTTTCAATCTGGACAGGACTGAGGAGGGAGATGGAGCTTGGATTATCACAGAGTATTAGTATCCTATTATTATCTTATAGTGCATATGAGTCCTATTAGCATCTTTGAGATGAGGCATATGCCGAAAAAATGGAGAAAAAAGTTCAGACAACCAAAGTAAGTGGAAAATTATGAATATGAAAGGGGAGAGGAGAAAAAAAATTGTGCAATAACTAGTAAGAAATTTAGTAGAGAGTGGAAAATTATGAATATGAAAGGGGAGAGGAGAAAAAAATTGTGCAATAACTAGTAAGAAATTTAGTATAGAGCCAAAAAAGACTTTAGTGATTGAGGGAGAACCTTCAAGTATGACCTTGTCACAGGAATGGAATCGACAAATAAGTCCAATAAAAGTTGAAGCAACTCAGTAGAGCATGAACTTAAAGCCTTGATATTTCTGCTTGCAGTTTTCTTCGAGTAAATCGGTAGAGTTTGCAATTCTAATCCGGATGCTTGCACATTGTAGATGTCTAAATCTTTAACTACACTAGAGCTGAGTACACTTGTATTCTGATTCACAAGGATCTGTAGAATTGGAACAGTACTATCAGGAGATATGAAAATGGTATAACAACCTCTTCCCAGCTAAAGAACAAGTGTGAGCCAAATGTCACCAATGTGGCAAGAAGATCACCTTTAAAGCAAGAGCCACACTTTCATGCATAAAAGAATATTTTTTAAGAAAATTAGTCAATAATACTGCCAAACGTCTAAACTGTTTGTCTGTATCACTTGAACCCCGGCAAAAGGCTGGTAACAGTTTCCAAAGGTCATGAGCATGACCCAGCAGCTCCTTACCAAGTACTGATTTCTTAACTGGAGAAAAGATAAACAGAAGCACGATCAAATCCCCAATGTCGCTAAAATGTTAATGATGAACTGAACAAAACTCAAATCAAGTAATGCTGATTAAGAACTCCACTACATACATGAACAATCGGCATTCAACCAAAGCTCACACTAAAAAATATGCATCAAGGAAGGAAAAGTTAATGTCACAGAGGCAGATGAAGAATAAAATTGCATAAACAACAATATTTTGCTCCCCAGACCTGTCCCACCTATCAAATATCTACAGAATGCAAAAAAACATACCTTGAGATGAACAATTGCAATAAGAAAATATTTATATGCATAATTCAATGGGTATCATAAGCCAAGTAAGGAGAGGTCAACGCTTTGGGATGGTACCTATCAAATGGGATCAACATATACAATAATAAATAAAATCAAGAAGTTGACAGTTCTGTTATAATGTTTCAGACAAGCTTTCAGCACAGCTTACAAGCAGGTTGAATTACCCAGCTTGATAAGTCTATGGAGACTCTTATTGAAGACTAAAGCTCCCTCTAGCATAGCTTGTGAACATGCAAAAATGATCTCACGTGATGATGATCTATATTGCGAGGAGTTTATGATGGACAAAAAAGTTTTTGTATTGAGTTTTGGTTAAACGCACGGAGCTTTGTGCACTTATTCCTTATAAAATGTGTCTCCTGTCAAAGAACATTTAGGGGTGCCTTTGCAAAAAGCAGGACTTTTACCCTGCTTAAACTGATTTGAATCTGAATACGGATTTAAAGATGGAGATTCTAGGTTGCTTTTAATTGATAACTCATAAGTTACGCACAACCAGTGGTGAATCTGTGCCAAACGGCCAAGGATCTCCACACTTACTATGACATCAAATATGATATCTGAAAAGTGAAAATCACGGAAACAAAAGTCATGTAGAATGATGACATACCTCCAGAACTAGCACGCTTGAAAGATTTTGCGAGGGGCACAATATAATCCATGTAATACTCAAGTGATGAACCAACCACATAATCTCTTAGAATGGGCACCAACCAAACATTACTAGAGCTAAAATTGTCGGGATGCAGTGAAATAGGCACAATAGAAAGCATCTTTTCTGGGCCCATAGCAATTACAGCAGAACCAATACATCTCTGAAGCTGTGAATCACAGTAAATTAAACATTGATGAGTTACCATTCAAACAATCTTCAAACTACACAAGTAATTGTTTTATAAAGCTAGACAGTCAATTATCTGTTTCATAAGATAATGGCAAAGTACTATGCTCAAAGCTCTGTTAACTTGTCATCTACCCAATTTAGTAAAAGAAGCTTTGGTTAATCCTTATATGTAAGTAAAAAAATAACCTGCTGTTAATGCTCCAATCAACAATTCAATCTAACTCTAACAAAATTCATGATGACAAGCCGATTTGGAGTTTGCTATGAACCCCATCTTCTTCTTTGCACACTTCAACAGGATAAACATATGAAGCAAAGATGACTAGAAAATCAAATTTTGGAGAGCAAGATCAAGTAATAGCTTACAGCATTCTCTTGAAAATCAATTTCGAAATCAAGACAAATCAATTCCCTTTACATCATTCTCTTTTTCCTTTATACAAGAAATTTAATCAATAACAAGGCAGCAAGGAGGTGCAAACCCAAGTACCAAAAGATATCAAGAACCAAAAAAAAAAAGCTCAATTCATCGATAATGACAATAAATGCATCTACATCAACATGCATGTTTTCAAGTCGCATTTCCACTTCCATAAGAACATTGACAAAAAACAAGGACAAAACATATTGCCTTCTTCTATGAGTAACCAGCCTCGGTATGAATGAAAACGACATCACATAATTAAGTACTTTTGTTGCTTCAAAGAGCAATACAGTGACTTTATTCAAGAACCTTATCCATTCATAACATACTAATAATTTCAGCAGCAATTTTAATGACAGAAGGAACACCACTGCACTGACATGCCATGTAGAGAGCTGAACCAGAGGCGAATTGGGCCATCACACTCTTAACTACAGATGATAATGGACATTTTCAGATGCTCTTTACCAGAATATGACAAGAATACTGCAACGCAAACTTGCACACTGCACGAACTTAAAAAGAAGCTAAAGATGATCCTACAGAAATAACAGCTTTCACACCAATGACATTTCTCATGCCAATAAATTTCTGAAGCATACAAATACGTACATGGCCTGTGATAGATGAGCCCCTTTCAGCTGAGGTCATTAAGTGAACAAGTTTGAGCAGGATACTCCTCATATAGATGTCAGAAGTTTTTCCTACACAACATTTAGAGATGAGAGGAGAGGACTGTGGAAATCAGTTTGTGGTCATATTAAAAAAGATAATCAAATGAGAAAAAATAGTCTTTATACACTTTAAGAATAGTGCATGTGAAATAAATCCTGAACAATCTCACACGTCATTCTATACTAACAGAGAAAAACACTCTTACCCACAACCAATGTGGCATTAAAAATAAAATGCCATTCCATAATTCAAATGAACTTCCAAGAGAAATCAATCTTCTTTTTCAAGGAATAGGAAAATGAAGGAGGTATGTACACCTAGCTAGTTCAAAAGAACAGACTGATGAAAGAAATGGGCAAAATCCACGGTAAATCCAGTACTCATGATTCAGGACATTCTAAGTCTAAACTTTAAATAATTTGTAACATGTCTGTACAGGAAAACTCTCCAAAAAATTGCAGCTTAATCACTAAAGTCAAGTTCAAACTGACACCTTATGAAGATCAAATAGCAACACCCAGGACTTTAGAACTTTTACAGTGAAAAATCATCAAAATTGCTGATCATATCCTGTATTACTTCCAACATGCAAGACAAAGTACTTTTGAGAAGTTGAAACTGTAAACCTCATGCAAAGGTCAAAACTCAATTCAAGTAGAAGTCCAGTTCTGCGTAATTTATAGCAAGGTATGGCACTAATATATATTTCTTTGCTAAAGTTTGACATTTCTTTTCTGTTAATGTGAAATAAATATCAAGTCCTAATGAAAGAGGAAGAATGCCTTCCAGCTTATTTAGTCGTTGAAAAACACAGCAGAGCTCGTAAGCCTCTACAATGTTGAACATTATCAGCAAGCCCACAACAAATAAAATTGAAAGTAAGAACTGCAGAAAGTAGTTGCCAAGAAGTCAAGATGGAGAAACATAGAGAATTAATATGGGTTCAGACGCAAGTATAAGCCATTTCTTTCATAATCGAATTCAGAAATGGACATATAGTAGTCCTTGATCAATGTCTGGTAGAACTTAATCATGCCAATCATACAAATCACAAGAAACAAAGAACATTAAATATATTGAGCTTGAGTTATTTCATGACAAAGCAAAGGGTTAATACATGTATTTGCAATTGACGAATGGCAAGAAATGAAGATCTTCTATAGCATACAAGAAATCGAGATGTATGCATACCAAGTTTGAGGTACAAAAGAGAGATCACGGAAAGTGCATGCTGATTTGGAGTTTCGCCATGGGCACTGAGGGCACTTTCCAAAGCAATACATATTCTCCGTATTGCAATTGTTTCCAGACTCTCCTCACTTACGTCATCACTTGGTTGGCTCTCCATATGGAAAGTCTCTTCATTTACTTGTTCATTAATCAAGTCCTTCAAAATACTCAAGGCCTGCGATGCAGCATCAGCCTCACCAACAAGAAGTCCTAAATTAGTATAACCAAGTGCATCAGAAAGCAAACACCGGGATTGACAATATCAAAAGATCAAGTGAACCATCCACAATCTCATTTCCAGTAACTAAAATTAACAAAAGATAAAAGTAGAGTCCTTGAAGTAAGCTTCCAAGTACATCGACCTAGGCTCCCGAGTGGTAGAGGTTCATTTGTTTATCAGTCAAGGGATAATTCCATACTTCCACTATCTCAAAAATGATGTCTTAGACTCTTTGATGTATTGCAGTTGCATGAAATTTCTTGTAAGAGGGATGATACCCATTTGAGCCACTATTTTTTCTATCATAACTCCTTCGTAACACCATACATAAGATTTTGTTTCTATCATAACTCCTCCATTCCACCAAGACAAAAAGATTGCAGTAATGATTTAAAAAATAACAAGAGCAAAATTATGAAAAATGTTGACAGCAGAGAAAACAACAGGTAAAAAAAAAAAAAAAAAAAAAAAAAAAAATGCGATTTAGGTTTGACTATATTTAGGAAAGTTAATGAATGAACAAGGTGCCACAGATTAAACTAAAGGGAGAACATCTTTTGATTAACATACAGATGGTTTGACTTTGCTGCATTGTCTGTTCAACCATCGAACTTCAATTTGCGTCATGGCCATTAACTACTGCCCTTTACAATTCTTCCAAGTGTGGTGTCATAATTCCAAAACATCAATGACATTTGAATAACTTTGTAGAGTATAGTGACAAGCAAGATACACAATTTAAAAATGATGCAACTCCTTCCACGCGCCACTTTACACCACAAAAGGTAAAGCTGCAATCGACAAAGTCAATCAATGATAAAGATTGACACCACCAATGTTGGAAATTTAGGGCCTGTTTGATTACCATCCTATTTTTATATTTTTCTTTTCTTTTGCTCTCCTGAAGTAGAAACAGGATAGAAATCCATTTAGTAACGTCAATTAATTTTTCTATTAGGAATAGAAAAGTGGCCAGGGAATAGATTTGGAACAAAATCAAAAAGTAAAAGAAATCTATTTCTTTGTTCTCAGGAATAGAAATGGAAAAAACTATTTCTAAACATAAATTGGTCCTAGGAATCGAAAAGTTACTAAAGACATCCGTTGAAGTTAACACAAAATGTGACAAGGAAATTCTCACCAACAAAGGAATCCACCATAGGATACAAGACAGTAATTTTCACGAAAAAAAGTCTTTTAATTGAGAAATCTGCTCAAAATAACGACAGGAATAGTAATCCAAGAAATGATTAGAGCATGAACCCTACTTATTAAAATCAGCAAAAACAGAATCAAGGGAAGATTAAGATATTTGAATTGTCCCTTATTCCATTCTTTTCCAAACTCACCATGTAAGGCAAAGAGTAGGAGCATTTTGGGCTGATTTGAAATGTAGAGAAGTATGGGAAAACATGACATGATTGTAGAACCAAGATCGCAAAATTAGCTAAGAAACTACCAAAACAAAGTAGTCGAAGCACCTCCTGCCCCAAGAAAGTTAAGAAGCATACCTGCTAGAGACTCCCAAACTACAGGAAGGTTCTTAATCCACAAGCTTGATCCTCCAGTGTGGAATTTATTCAGAGCAACTCTTAACAAGTTTGCAGCAGTCATGACAGTGTCCACCGAGTTCTCTTTTGAAGAAACATAAGAAGCAAGAGAAGTGATGACATTTTCTATCCCTTGAACAGTATCTCCCACTGCTAGAGTTTCCAATAATGCCTCGATGATTTTAAGAATCAGTGTTGTAAGCGCTGAGAAGCCGAGACTCATAAGCTTGTCTAATTCTAAAAGAATCTGAATGCTCACTTTGGCAGACAGATATGGACAAACAGATACCAGCACATTAAGCATATGTAAGAATCCTATATTCTCGGATTTCAACAGTTTATCATCTTTAGATCCATCCTCAGGACTCGTAGTCCTTGACCAATCTGCTGAAGAAATGCAACTTTCAAAAGAAGACAGTACCAGCTTGCTTGCTTTCCTAACAACACTAGAGGACTTAAAGCATTTAAAAACCTTTTCAAGACATTCTTGTGCACATCGCCGAACCTGAGAAAACAACAAAACATATCTTCAATTGCTACTCATTTCTTACGATATGCAAAAGAATAGGAACACATTTCCACCTTTCAAAGCCCAATTACGATCAACAAGGCCGTAAGGGGAAGAATACTGACCTAAAAAAAGGTGACAATTACATGTTGCAAAATCTAACAAAAAAAAAAAATCCCGAAGAGCTTAAAAGAGCAGAACTGGATACAGCAATGCATGATTTGCGACAATATACCTTAGGACGCTTGGCCAGGGAGAACTTCAAAAGCGTCTTCAACCCAAATTTCACCGAATCCCAATCCTCCAAGTCGCAAAACCCAAGCAAAACCCCCAAACACTTCACCGCGGACCTCACGCTGGACACGGCCAGCTTCTCCTCCTCCCTCACCAACACCTCCGCCAACACCTCCGCCGCCTCCCTCGCCCTTGCGGGCGCGATCCCACGCGGCGGCACCGCGGGCAGGACGATCACGAGGAACGACATGAGCGCCGCGACCTCCGTGGAGTCCAGGGCCTGCAACGAGGACGTGGTCTCGACGGCGGACATGGCGGCGCCGAAGTAAGAGGCGGGCGTGAGGGGAGAGACTCGGCGTCGAGGATGGCGCGCATGGCGGCGGCGGTGGCGAGGAGGTGGCGGTGCTGAGGGGCGGAGGATTTGGCGTAGCGGTCCATGAGCTGTTGGCAGATGTCGGCGCCGTCTCGCAGCGGTTCGTCGGCGCGGTCGTGCTCCATCGGTTGATCCTGTTGAAGCAACGAGGGTCGTTCTTCCTGCTTCCGTTGTCTGTGCTTCTGCGGCTTCATGGCGGCGGCGGCGGATGCTTCGATCGCCGCCGTGCGGTGGAATGTTTCGGGGTTTATGGAAGGGGGGGGCGCGGAGAAGGAGAAGGGTTTAAGAAAATATATATATTTTTCCTCTCTCTTGAAATAAGAAGTTAAGAAGAGGCTATTTACACGTCCCTTTTGGCTAAAGCCACGCCTTGTGAGTTGACGAAACTGCCCTGCCTCCTCGATTCCGCGTTACATCTTCACTTGTGGCTAAAATGCTGTTGTAGGGTTTGTGCGTAAGAAATTCGCCTTTGATGCTTAATCCATGTTTTTTCATATTTTTACGATAACTAAAACTGAGGGGTCGTTATTTTCTTTGCATTTGATCTATATTGCTTCGCAAAGAATGTTTTTGATTACTTTAATTAGGTTTGCCGTATCCCCAATTCCTATTATGTAACTCAACTTTCAAGAAAATATAAAAGGTTAATCTCACAAAAAATCTTTAATTATGCACATTGTAACCCAAATATTTTGAATCTTTTTTGTATCACTAAAGATCCAAAATTCATTTTTTCATGACATATACCCCAACTTTTTCTTATGTCACAAAAGCCCCCGAGATTATATTAATATAACAAATATATTATAGATGAAACTAAAATAATAATAAAACATATATACATATGTTACACATGTAAAAATTTGGATTTTTTTCATGATACAAAAAAAAAATTGAGGTATTTGTGTTGTGAGTGGACAAATTTAGGGTTTTCAATGACATTAAAAAAAAAAAAAAAATTGAAGGCATTTATATCACAATAGATGTAATTGGGGGCAAATCAAATTTATGGAGCAAAAGTTGTACTTCTAATCTTTTGCTTTCAATCATTATTATTTTCTTTTTTTTTAATAATTGAAAGGTGTTAAGATTTCAAGGGGCAATTTTCCATTTTCAATTTCATCCTAGGTATGCTAAAGTATTTTCGAAAGGAATTCTAGTGATAGGAAGAACAAACTAGTAAAACAAACATATGAAGATGGCTTATTACTGTGATAAGAAATGACATTACAAAGATTCTTTTTGGAGGAAACAAAGCAGGGCTTTTTAATAGGAGTATGCACAGGACCGCAAGGGATCGACTAGTTTTGGTTATTCTCAATTCCAAATTTTTGGAATAGGAATAATAAAACCCCGATCCATACAGGAATCAAATTGCTTAGACGATATGTTCTTTATATATATAACTATCCTCTTCTTTTAAAGAGTAAAGAAAGGGAAATTGTCGAAACCCTAAACTGAACCAGTCGAACCTAGGAATTGGTCTCGTTTCCAATTCTAAAGTGGAATCGGCCCAACCCGGAATCGGCCCAACCCGGGAATCAATCACCTTTCCTTTTTAATGATATGCAAGAAAGGATAGAAAAGGATAGGAAACTTTATATTCTCTCGCAAAGTTGATTAGAGAACTTGCAGTAAATAGCCAAGAGAGAGGATGAAAGAGAGGAGAGATAGAGAGAAGAAGAAGAGGAAGAAACGGATCCTAAAAGCCAACAAGGAGTGCTTCATTTATGTGTTACCAAAACCCTATTTATTGCAATATATTTACATTGAATATAAATTGTACATGATCATAATGCCCTTATGTATGTAAAAAGAAATAAAACCTAGAAAATAAAACCGACACCACTCAAGTAACGTAACACTCCCCTTAAACTAGAGCATATAGGTCACTCATACCCAACTTGGAACAACTAGCAAAAAAGACAGAACAAAACAACACTTTAATAAACATATCAACCAATTAATCTCTAGAGGCAATATAAGGAGTAGTTACCAACTTCTGCTTCACAACATCATGAATAAAGTGACGATCAACTTCTATATATGTAGTTCGATCACGAAAAACAGGATTCCCAACAATATAAATAACTACCTAATTATCACACATCATATCATAAGTTGACTAATAGAAGGGATTTCAACCCCAACAATTTAGTCACAATATGTGCCATAGCACGACATTAGGCCTTCACACTAGACTTAGCAATAGTTGTCTATTTCTTGCTTCCCCAAGTAATCAAATTACCACGAAGAAAAGTGCAATACCTAGTCGTAGACCGATGATCACATGCTAACCCTGCCCAATCGGCATCAGAATAGTCAACTAGAGCGGAAGAGCCATTAGATTTATAAATCAACCCCTTATTAGGAAAGCCTTTAAAGTAGCAAAGATGCGACAAACAAAATCCCCACAAGCCTTCTTTGGTAATTCCTTAAATTGACTCACCACACCAACAACAAAGGAAATATCTAAATGTGTAACAATGAGATAAATTAACTAATTAGCTTGACTATCATCAATATCCTTGATGCTTATCATCAGTGTCATCTCCCTTATCAACTCCAAACCTAACTGGCTTAAAAGCTAGTGTACTAATCTCAAACAAATGATCAAGAATATATTTTCATTAAGACAAATTAATACATTTCTTACTTTGTAAAAATTTCAATACCTAGAAAATAATATATAAATAAAAATAAAAACCCAAGAGTTCCCAAGTCTTTATTCTAAAACTATTGCTAAAGAAAAGACTTGACCTTAGAAATACTGATCACATCACTACCAAGGACAATTATATCATCATGTATACAACAAGAATGACCACTCCTGACTCCTTGCGAGCAAAAACAAAACGATTAGAATAACACTGATGGAAACAATACCTCAAATCGTTGAAATGATTTCTTAAACCATACCCCTAAGCAATATACCCCGAAGGTTGCTCCATGTATACTTTCTCAAATAAATCACCACAAAGAAAGCATTATTCGCATCCAATTAATGTAATGGCCAATCAAAACACATAGCAATCGAAATAATAACACAATAATATTGAGACGCATCATAGGGGAAAAAGTCTCAAAATAGCACACCATGAAAGTTTGAGTAAAACCTTTAACAACAAGCAAGGCGTTAAGACACTCAACCAAGCCATCCGCGTTATACTTGATAATTACACCCAACATCACTTCATCACATCTTTCTCGGGAGGAAGATCAACCAAAGATCACGTCTGGCAAGACATAATAGCTTGCATTTCTACATCCATAGCTCTATTCCACTTAAGACAAGACAAGGCCTCCATGGTAGAGGTGGGAATTGTGTGAGTATATAATGATAGAGCAAAGTCATGTACTGAGGAAGGAAGATGTGAGAGAGACACATAACGCTGGATAGAATAAGCAAAAGAGGATTTTTGTGCACAAGAACGAGTACCTTTGTAAGGATTACCAAAAGATTGTTTGGAACGGGAGACAAGAGGGAGATTGGACAGAGGGCATGGGAAACGCGGAGATCGGTGGTGTCGTAGACCACTTTCGCTGCCGATACACCTTCAAGGGAGAAGACATGAGAATGACTAATAGAGTCTAAGGGGATAAGTTATGAGATAGACGAATCAACCACAATGTCAGTTGGAAACTCTTACCCTCAATAGAATAGCATGATGTGCCCTCAAAGAAAGTAACATTAGCACTTACATATAGGTACAAGTCATACGATGATAATATCAATATCCCCTTTTAGTACGTGAATATTCGAGACGAGGGGATAGTTTATTGACACCGGAATGTTTTGGACAAAACAGACACACCCGTAAATGCGGAGGGTAAGAGGAAATAACGGCTTGTCAAGGAACATAACACAAACCGATGACTGATTATTGAGGTCAATGGAAGGAGTACAATTTATGAGGCAACAGGCGCTAAGAACAACATTACTTCAAAATGATTTTGGGGCAGCATACAAAGAAGAGTGAACACACAACTTTTTGACTATGATAGTTTTTTTTCTCGACCACACCATTCCACTTAAGGGTATATATAATGCCTTGATTGAACTTGAGATATTGTCGTCTTTGGCCCGTTGCATACCAAGTCTCACAATTTTGTTTTCTGACGTACAGGTGGGCACCTAAGGGTCTTGACTCTCACTTGAGCATGCTTAACTTCGGAGTTCTAAAGCAAAGTATTATTGCTACATCAAATGGCATTTCCATAAGTTAATTACAATTTTCATACATATATCTCAAAATCACCATTCCCCTATTTAGCACAATTAGGTTCATTCTTACCCCCATTAACATCCCAAAAGCTTGCCAAGAGTTGCTTCTTGTCAAAGCCCTCTAGCCCTAGCAACTAGTCCCCGTCCTCGTCAGACTGGACCGTTACAAACCCACTAGCTTTTGTTTGATTCATCCCCAAATCAAACAACTACTGAAGGGGGTCCCACACTAATATCACATTGTGACGTCCATAATTTAACTCACTTGAAGTAATGTCCACTTCTGCCCATCCTATATCAAGCTTCGCGGTTTTGTCCTGTAACAAAGAAGTGGCACCATCCCAGGAGGTCAGTCCATCCTAAGAGTGTTCCCACCCAAAAAAGCTTAACTTTGGAGTTTTAAAACTAAGCATTGTCATTACTTCAAAAGTTGCATCTATGATTTAATTTCAATTTTCACTTATGTATCTCAAAATCACTCTCACCATGTTCAATCCACAATTTAGTTCATTTCTACCCCCCTTAGCCATCATAGAAATTTACCAAAAGCCGCTCCCTATTCAAACCCTCCAATCCCAACAACAACTCTTTGCCCCCATGGAATCGGGTAGTTATATTATAAGCACAACTTATTTGATGTATAATGCCAAGATTAATTAAAAACAAAGCAATTGATTTTTGTAAGTATTCAAGAGCATTATCGATTCGCAAAATTTTAAGGATGTATTAAACTAATTAGGGTACAAATGATAATCATTCTGTTCTTAGGCCATATTTATGGCTAGAAATAGATTTTTCTATTTATATTCCCTAAACTGAGCTAAAATATGTGTTTTAAAATAACATAACATTTATGTTCAGGAATGAAAATCTTTTGATAGACATTATTAAATATAACCCTCTAGGGTAGCTGGCCGAAGGATGGCAGGCAATGGCGGGCAAGCGGTTGGTGATGAGGGTGCGAAATGAGAAGAGTTTTTAGTTCTCAATTCTATTTCAGAAATAGAAAGTATAAAATTTCTACTTCTCATTTCTTTTTCAAACCTATTTATGCGTTAAAAATTTATCCCAAAAATAGAAAAATGAAGTTGCATTAACAAATGAATTTTTGTCCCAAAATGTTCTTGAAATAGAGAGATGAAGAAACAAAATAGTTGTCATTTGCACCCTTAATAACTTCACAATAAACTAATTGAAAAGAAGATAAAAATTTCAAAATGGTTAAAAATTTCGAAATGGTCATGAAGCATATAAAACCATATTAGATGAAAATAATCTTCCACAAAATTAATAAAGTACTTAAAATCATTCCCACTAGTAATACACAAAGGTCCCCAAATGTCCAAATGAACGAGATTAAGTAAAGTAGATGCATAAGAATCACTACAACTGGAAAAAGAACTACAACGATTCTTTACAAGTTCACAAGTTTCACACTTAGAAATAGAAACTAATGTACACTCGAGAGTTATTTGTTGTAACTTAAACAAAGACAAATGTCCTAAATGGGAATGCCATAATATCGGCGGTAGATAGCAACTAGACCATTGGCATCAACAGTAAAGACACAATCCACATGGTAGAGTCCATCACATTTATGCCTTCCACAATCGTCTTCTTTCTCCGAAGGTGATGCAAAGGAAGATATACTTGGATAAGGATTTCAATGGATAATATTTATTATAAATAATGAAGTATCACTCACAATATCTTAGCAGCCTAATTATAAAGAGGTCACCCCTTTAGGAAACAATCAAATAATTAATATCAAATAATAGAATTTAGGAAAAATATTGGTAAGAGGCAAAGTCTTCAAAACGTCTTAAAAATCTTCAAAACATGTTTGAAATCTTTATAGGCCCACAAAATAAAGAAAAATGCATGAATTTGGAGATCAAACATTGCCAAAACGACATAGCCCAATTGCATCTTCAAAGATCTTGAAATCCACTTCGATTTGAAACGCTATATGCGTCACCTTTTGAAATTGACCGGTCATTTATGGTGGAGGTGGGATTGTCCTCTCTTATAATACTCAAAGTTTTGCCAACTATTATTGCATCAATCTCCTCCACTTCAAAAGAACTTGACCCCTAGTTATTTGTCAGGATAAAGGAGAGTAAATGGAGAATGATAATCAAACAAGTCCGCCACAATGATTGTTGGGAAGATGTTGAGGTCATCCAATAATGGTCAACTTTCTTGTACTTCACTTTATTATATGTACAGATAGGAAAGCATTCTTTGCAGAGGTAAACTATCACTTTGTCACCCTTAGTAAATATTTTAAAGTGACGGTTTTTATCTGCAGTAGCTTTGTAAATAGTGATGGAATATCTTTTGTATCTCTTACAATTTTGTTGTTAAGTTCTCAATTGTAACACTATATCCGGGGACTTTTGGCATGGGCACAAGGTCCAATGTTTGTTGTGGAGTTCACCTATAGATGACCTCAAATGTGGACTTGGCTATGGAGCAGTTGACAGCGTTGTTGAAGGCAAATTCAATAGGAGCAAGATACTAATCCCATTGCTTTGACATGTCATTATAGAGGCACCGAATGATACTCACATAGTTCAGTTGATGACTTCAGTTTGACCATCAAATTAAGGATGGAAGGAACTGCTCTACTGTAAATCCATCCCAAATAATGTCACGGGGTCCTC
This sequence comes from Eucalyptus caleyi, assembly GCA_014182885.2. NCBI lineage: Eukaryota > Viridiplantae > Streptophyta > Magnoliopsida > Myrtales > Myrtaceae > Eucalyptus > Eucalyptus caleyi. Next base: position 24,143,516 of record CM024476.2, read on the forward strand.
CAAAAATGACTAAGAAACTTCGAATCACGATCAAAGGTGATTGTTTTGGGCGAACTACTTCCCAAAATAATAGGCTTGCCACATTAGAAGCATTAGAAGCCTTTTTGCAAGGAATGAAGAGTGTCATCTTTATGAACCTATCCACCACCACAAAAACAGAATCCATACCTTGTTGGCTTCAAGGAAGGCCCAACACAAAATCCATTAAAAAGTCTACCCAAGATTATGAAAAAATAGGTAGAGGGGTGTAAAGATCAGTATTCTGAGAATCGCCTTTGGTAGTTTTATAGATGTAGCACTTTTTTTACAAATCAATCAACATCCTGCTTCTTTGAGGTCAATAATATTATTCTTTACCCAAGGCAACAGCTTTGTCTTGCCTAAAATGTCCTCCAAGGGTGCCACCATGGAGCTCTTGAATAAATTGCTCCCATAAATAGCTGCGAGGGATGCACAACCTGTTGCCAAAGAACAAGGATTTGTCTTGAATAATCATGTCTCCATGAGAGCCTGCTGCAAAACACTTCTTCCAAATATCTTGAAAGTCGTCATCCATGACATAAAGGACATAGAAATGGTGAAAGCCCACAACATAGGTGCGCATGGTGATGAGTGTTGCGGCACAATGACTAAGTACATTTCAACAACTTTGTTCAAATGATCTGCTTTGTGTCGAAGCACAAATTTGAATTGCTCCAAAAAGGAGACCTAACGTTCAAGTATTCGATTTAGATGCTTCCAATTATTGATACACTTGAGTGCCTAATAGTCAATGCTAAGGATAAACTCGTGTTGATAAACATAAGACTGCCATTGCTTGATGGCTTGTACTATAGTAAAGTGATCATGCTCATAAGTAGACTATTGCCTATGGACATCATTAAGTTTCTCACTAAAAGAAGTAAGAGGCTTACCTTCTTGGGAGATAACAATGTCAATGCGTACACCAGAGGCATCACGGTCTAATTTGAATATGTTTTAAAAATTTAGAAGCATTGGTATTGGTGCCATGGAAAGTTTTTCTTCGATGAAAGCAATGCTAACTTTTGCTTCTCATCCTCATAAAATTTTCCCTTCTTCAAGCACTAAGTGGTCAGGGCTAGGGGTGAGTGTAGTTCCCGGGTAAAACCGGGAACCAGGGAACCACACCGGTGGGTCCAGTTCGATTCTCGATTTCAAGGAGAGAGGTTCCGATTCCTGATTCCCTTCTTTTCGGAACCAATGATTCCCGATCCTATAAGAACCGAAATCGGAACCAGGTTCTTGATTATCCTAAAACCCTAATTTCGTTTCAAATTCATTTCTCCTCTCTCTCTCTCTCTCTCTCTCTCTCTCTCTCTCTCTCTCTCTCGTGCTTGATTGTGCTAAAGGTCTACTTGAGGCTTGGGGTTTGGAAGCAGGCTAATTACCTAACATCTAGTTTTCTAACTAGTTTGCTTTTCCTCATCACATATCATTACCAACTTAGAAGCATATTATTCCTGACTACCTTTAGTGGTAATATACAATATGCACACATTTAGCATTCTCTTTAAAGATTGAGATCGGATACTGGATGGGCTTGTGGATTTTTTCTCTAAACTGTGAATTTTGTTCCATTTTAATGCAGACTTTTTTTTTTCCATTTCCTCTCTTTTTTCTAGTTGAATTCCTTGCCAAGAATTCATTTTCCTCTGTTCATAGTTTTGTTCGTTTTGTATTCCCTTTGATGAATGACAAGCTTGTCTATTATTGTTGCGTTCATTTTCATTTTTTAACTAAAAGAAAAACCTATTGAACCCTAGAACCAACCCTAGAATTTGTGACATGGTAGGTTCCAAGTTCTTGGTTCCGACGAGTAAGTTCCAAGTTCCAAAAAAATAATGAATCTGTACACGAGGATAGGTTCCAAGTTCCAGGCAAAACTTGTAAGGAATCTAGAATCGTTCACCCCTAGTCGGGGCCATAATGGTATTGAAATTTCAAATAAAGCATAGTTAGAATGTTGTCAGCTTATGGAAGCTAAGCGTCTCCCTAATGTAAGGGAGTTGCGCAATAGTGAATGGCAACTATTTTCTTTGCATCAACTTAAATGCCTTCCACTCCAACAATATACCCTCAGAAGAGAAGTCCGTATGTCATGAAACTACATTTCTTCAAATAAATGTACAATTGGTTCATATGCAAGGCTGACAAGACATCCCTTAGATGCTCCATCCCTTAGACACTCCATTTTGACCACATCACAAATAATGGTGTTCTTTTAGGACTTTTTAATTGAAATAGATAAATGACATAACTATTTTCCCTTGAGTTGAACCCCCTTTACATATCCACCCGATTATATAAAGGTAGAGTACTCTGTCTTTAGTTATAAATGGTTATTTAAGGCCTTAGACACTATGTTCTCACAATGAGCATGGAAAATACCATTACGTTGGGTGTCCTCTCTTCACAGAGCAAGCAAAAACCACTTAATGACGTAGGTAACGTGCTCACCCTCTTCATCCTCCACTTTTTCTTCATCCACCTAATCATCTTCGTATATGTCGTCATTATACTTGACAATAATGACAACATTGGCCATCTTCCGCCATGGGTAGTCGCTTGAATGATCACCTAGTTCATTACACTTGTAGCATTTGATTGGTTGTGGCTTAATGTATGGGTCATAGGCATTCCGATTGGTGTTACAGTTGTTTGCAACAACTAGTTCCTTGGGCACCTTCGTAGTACTCCCCGAAGCTTGATTCATATTGCTAGTTTCCTAGTTGGAGGATGCTAGAACATTTTGATGTCTCCCCCTTCCAATCAGTCAACATGCATAATAACTATTATCCCGATTAGTGGGGCTAATTCTCTCAAGTTGCATCTAGACCTTTCAGGCCATTTTTTAGACAACCTCAACAAAGAACAAACAATATAATGAAATACGATCTAGAATGTTGAATTACAAGCCATTGATGTACCTAGTAGTCTATTGTGCCCTAAACTTGGCTAGGTTATTGCAATTACAGAGTCGACGAAACTCCTCCATGTAGGCTTAGATTGATCAATTCGATTACTTACAATTCTAGAATTGCTGATAATCAATTAGAAGAACCTAACCTTCAACATCGTTTCATTCGATTTGTAACGCCCTCAAGACCAACCCCATAATGATTGGCCATAAGTTCCTAAAAGGATCGATTATGGTCTATTGGCCATGGATTGATCAGTTCGATCGTTAAGGAATCACGAATCGATCATGGACTGACCAACCGACCGGTCACAAACTGGTCAAGGTGTCGGCCGTGAATTTCTACCAACTATACCGATGGGATAGGATTACCAGCTCATAAGATGACCTTTTGATCATGAGAATTGACCACGGGATAATTTTGGATCGACGGATGATCATGATCGGTCATAGTGCCCAGCCGCGGGTGATTCCGTCTGGCTATGCACCAATATACGGACGATTTGACTCAATCAAATGTGATCGTCTTCCAACCAAAAATGCATCGTTCCCTATTTAATTATAAGTGAACGAAAATGATTCTTAAATTGGTGATGTCCGATCGTAGATCGGTAATGCACCAACCATGAGCCATACGGATGGATCGGGTGTCGACCGAAATGAGCTCGTGGATAGACCCGGCTATTCCATCACTAATTCTAAGGTCTATGAATATCTTGGCTTAGTGCTAAGCCATAGGTAGCCTTAGGATTGGCCTTGAACCAACTGAAGGTAACCGACCCTTTAGGCCGACCGGCCGACCGTCTAAGGGAATGGTTCGGAGAAGCATGGGGTGTGATGGCCAAACCTAGAGTGTACATGATTCGATTTTTCGAGGTGTACCTAATGATCCCTTCTCCGGCCTCGGAACCAACTTAGATGATGGAATTCTCTAGACCACATTCTTGAGGAAGAAAAGGACAAAATTGAATTCTCTAGAACATCCTAGCTTCTTCATGAAGGATGTTGACTTATCATTCCACTTAGATTTTTCTAGATATGGTCATGATTACCAAGGATTTACTTGAGGATTAAGCAAAATATACAAGCCAAGTGTTCCAATAAAAATAGGACATATTGAAACTAGTCATGGCTATCCTATAGCCTTGATGCCACCCTATCTTTTAGAGTGACACCTATCCATAATGAGTTGTCCCCTTAACGATGAGTTAAGTGCTAATATGGTCCAATGACATGGAGACAAGCAAGGCCTTAAATGATGACACTAAGTCATTAGATCTCCACCTCATAAGCCTAGGTGTCCACTTGAAGATTTGGTAATGATGGCTTGAAATTTTCCTTGGAGAAGAAGTCGGTGACTTGTAAGCTTAAGTGTCATCTCGAATCTTAGGTTATGATGAGCCTAAAGGATAGCATTGGTAAACAATGCAAAGGCCAACCAATCAAGAGAATACATTAGGCATCAAGAGGCTTATGTGTCCCCTAGGGCCATAAACACATCATAAGAATAAAGTGAGCCTTGGAGGGTAAATAAATAGATGGACCAATCACAATCCAAAACGAATAAGCATAGAGGCCAACTAACGAGACTAGATAGGCCAACCCATTCTTACGCTTAATCATGAGATTGGCACCAATAATTGAAGAGAAGGATGCCTATAAATAGGAGAAGGCATCCTCACATTTTGGAGGCTTAACCATTCTCTCATTTCCTCTCCCTTTCTCTCCTCTCTTTCACATCATTCTCCTCCAAACTACCTTTAGGAGCCGTCCGGTCACTAAAGGAGCATCTTGGAGCTAGGCTCAAAAGTTGTAAGTAGAATCTCTAACTCTTGGCTTGGGCAATACCCTACATCGTTAAGTTTAGTGGTGTGCTCACCTGTGTAAGCCGTGTGTATGTTATTATATTCTTTTATGTGTTTGTTCATGTTTGCATGCTTGAGTGTATTCACACCCTGGGACGAGGTCAAGGTTCGCTCGGCTTGGAATTGATGTCAAGTCGCGATGTCCTAAGTATGTGACTCAAGCCATGATCCAAGAATCATTCTTAGCATATTTTATAATATGATGTTGAGGGTCATGGCATACTCACTTGAATGAGCACACCCTCAAGCTTTACATACGTCAGCTAAGATAAAAGATGAAAAATCAGCTTGTGTGTGCACTTAAAGAGAAAAAAGCGTCCGTCATCATATAGCGTTGGCAGCAATGCCTCCTTCATTGAACGGGATGCACTGGTTGAGCCAAGATGCCTGGGTTTGAGCCCGAATGCCTCGGGTAAGCTAGCCCGAGATGCCCTGGTTGAGCTAGGATGCTTGAGTTGAGCCCGAATGCCTTGGTGAGTTAGCGTCAAGATGCCTCAGTTGAGCTAGGATGCCTTGGTTGAGCCAGAATGCCTAGCTTAAAGTTGGATGCCTCGGTTGAGCCGAGAGGGCCTAGTCGAGCCAGGACAACGGTAAATGAATTTGCATAAGTGCCAATATATACATAAGCATGATATGTTGATGTGTTCATTGATATGCTAAAGGTAAGTATGCATTGAAGTATGTGGTGATAGACATCTGCATATAGTTGAGGATAGCAATAAGTTTGCTATTGATCTACCATCGACATTGCATTGCTAGTGTTGTACATATTTGATTTTGATGATGAAATGTCCTGCTAGTAGAGAATTAGGGGTTTTACTCACTAAGTCCACGACCCATTCCATTATTTTTCAAAATTGTAGGCATGAAAGGCTTGTAAACGTAGTTGATGTAATTGTGTGTTTGTAAATGGTTGTTTTCCTAGCTGCTTGTTGTTGTCTAGGTGTTATATGTATGCTTCTGCATGTGCTTAATGAAAAGATAAAAATGAACGGGACGACGACACGCTTAGGACGTCACGAAAATAACCCTTGCTACTCGAGACCCTGGAGATGGAGTCAGGGTCATGACACAATTCCACATTCAGATGGGAGCTTTTCTTTGTCGGTGTTGGGTCAGTTGTGTTTACTCCGACTAGGTGGAGAGGCCACCCTTCACCATGTATACCACCGGTTTTACTTAATAGTCCTTTTCGATCTCTATGGCATCGAAGAATTTCTCAACCTCCTAAAGTTAGTCCAGAAAGTCTTCGATATTCAAGTTGCTAATGAAGGATGGTAGGTCAACCTTCTATTGATATTGCTCAGGGCCTCATCTTTATCCCCCGTTCTGATGGCCACCATAAATAGACCCATCCAGGAACTCTTCTTCTTTTTCTTCGGAGTCATTGACATAGATTTGTCGCCTCTTTTGGGGATTTGCCCCACATTTCATAGCTACTACCGAAACTCAAGTAGGTTAAGCACGTTCAGCTAGAACATTATCTAGTTTGGAGTTGATGGACAAGCGCTAGATGGTGACAACAATTGCTCTCTAAAGTAGTTGAACGTAGCTTGTGTACTAAGCTCGTTTCACTGCCCTCAACTACTGGAAGATTGACATTGACATTATTAGTCATCATCATATAAGAGAATTGCTCTAATACTAAATGACACAAAGAAATATATACTTAGAAAAAGATTCCAAATGATAATGTTTATTATGAATAACGAAGTACCATTTACAATTTCTTAGATGCATATTTATACGAAAGTCACCCTCTAGGAAACAATCAAATAATTAAAATAAAATGACATGATTAAGGAAAAATATTGATAAAGGGGAAAGTCTTCAAATGCACCTCAGAAATATGCAAAACACCTCTGAAATCTTTGAAGGCCCGAAAATCAAGGAAAACTCGTGAATTTGGAGATCAAACATTGCCCAAATAGCAAATTCCATTTGCATCTTCAAAATTCTCGCAATCCTTTTTGATTAGATATGTTGTACGTGTCATAACTACCCCTAGATCAAAAGTTATAACCATTTGAAATTGACCCATCATTTATGGCATAGGTGGACTTACGTCCTCTTATGACACTCGAAGGTTTCCATATAAGCATTTGCCAACTATTCTACATTAGAAGGTCTTGAAAAATGCAAGAAAATGGGTGAAATGTAACAAAACAATCGAGTGCTTAAGTTAACTTACTAACAAACAACAAATTCATAGGATGTTGGAGAACATGTAAGACGGAGTTTAAAGATAAAGAATGTATAAGTGAAACAACCCTGGATCCAACCACCTGAGTATATGAACCATTAGCTAAAATAACTTGAGTTGAAGAACTAGAGTTATGGTGGGAAGAGAATAATTCTTACTTACCCATCATATGACTAGAAGCTCCCTAGTCAATTACCAAGTGTTAGGGGACAAAGTAGAGAAAAATGTCATGTCACCTATATGTACAAGAGTGGCAGTAAATGAGTAATTGGAAGCCTCTAGTTGCTGGACACTCTGAAAAGTTGTGTAACCAAATCATCCCAAAATGCAAAGTTAGAAGAACTACCTGCAATTGGGATAGATGGCTTCGTTTCGCCAAAAGACACATTTCCCAGCACTCCCTTCAGACACAACAGTATTTGCAGTAACCAATCGTTGATCCTACTTATGCTTGCCATGATTGGCCCAACAAGTGTCCACATTATGACTAGATTTGCCACAATATGTACACCAACAATTGTCTTGATAAAAAAAAATCTATCCCCCATGTCCACCACCATGACCACAACCTTCCCCTGAACCATGGCCTCTTTTAAAACATTCACCACAACCACAACCCCCACTACTAGCCACAAGTGCTTAACTATCTTCAGATAATATAGAAGATGGAGAGACAATGCATTGAATCCAATAAAATACTCCATCCATTAAAAGAGCTTTCTCTCCAGTAAGACGTTGGCTCTCACAAGCTGCAAGTCTGTATTTAGCTCAAATAAAAAAAAAAAAATTGACCAGTTGAAATTCAGGTCATTGGTTCTTTAATTCTCAAGATCGGTAGTGATGCGCTAATAAGATTAAGTTCTTCGCACATGCCTGTCAAAGCACTATAACTCTCCAAGAGACTTATCCCCCTCTTTAAAATTAAAGATCTTCTCGTATAGTTCTTGAACTCTAAGAAATGTTTTTGTCTTGTGAGTAGCTTTCCATAAGATCATCCCACACTCCCTTGGCAATTACGTGGAACATAACATTAATAACCATGGGTGGTTCCATGATATTCTGTAAACAACACCAAAAGTATATCATTCTCTCTCAACCAGTCACCATACTCTTTAGAATTTATAGCAAGGGTTTGTTGTAAGATTCTTGAGTTTCCCATTGGTATTAATATAAACCTTGACAACTTGAGCCCATAACAATAATTGGAGGCTCCATATAATTTGATGGTGGTAATATGAACATTGACATTATCTGTAAAAGACTTAGCGTCGGTCATGATGATAATCTCAATGTAAATATATCTCCCACATCTCAAGAACACCGAAACTTCAATGCAAGAAATAAAATAGCCCTTGGCTTTATATGATCAATACTGACATATGATCAGACACAATTGACCCCATTGATTTCACAAAGGGAATGCTAAAATCTCATAAATTTAGGCTGTTGTATAGAAGAAAATATTTGACCAAAAAAAAAAAAATCATGATTCAATTAATTATACTTTCAATGGAAATCCTGCAACATCAATCAATCATAATTAATAAAAATATTCTGATCCTTGAATCCACAGATCAATAAATTTTTTGATTTACAATCGCAATTAGAATTTGTTTAATATGATTTATCCTAGTCTTTGTATGTATTGAGACTAGGAAAGAAAATGGGTTGAACTCGCTGCTCCAGGTGGCTCACGCCAAAGAAGGAAAAGAGTTAATGAAGAACTCTCAAACCAGCAATGGGATCAAGGAATCAAATATTTAGATTTGCTTGAATACCATGTCGTAAAGCTAATTAGAGAACCTGTGATAAATAGCCAAGAAAGAGGAAGAGTGGAGAAAAAGAGAAAAAAAATAGATCGCAAAAGTCAACGAGGGGCTCTTTATTTCTGTGTTGCTAAAGTCCTACATCTATCACAATATATTTATATTGAATATAAATTTTGCATGACCATAATGCCCTTACGTATGTAAAAAGGAATAAAATCCCAAAAATAAAATCACCACCACTCAAGTAATATAACCTCTTACATGAATGACAATCATAGTGTGAATGTCATTTGAAGCTTTCTTATTTTTTGGTAATTGGAGGGGAAACCTTGAACGGAGTTGCGGTTTGATGGAGTCACAACCAACATCCCTTTTCTGCTTGAGTGGTCTAGCCTCATTTACATCTGAATTCGCTCATAAGAGTCGTTTTCTTCTTTTGGTCGAGCAAATGAAGAACCATTGCAATAAGTTTGAAGGATTAAAAAGGTAAGTGCTGAAGTCGCGCCTACTTTGCTCCAAATCGAGCCGCAATTGCTGCTTGGCTGGGTGGAGCTAGCCGTCACAATAATTTGGCTAGGCAGCGCAAGCCGTCGGTTGATGCTGCCCACGAATAGAGAGAGAGGAGCAGGAAAAATACTTGATTATCATCAATAAACGAGTGGCAGGACCACAAAAGTGAAAGCGCCCTGAAAATCACTCAAGATTTCAAATTCAAACTATTTCACGTCTGAGAGATCAGATATGCATACCACTATTTACAGAAGGACCGAAATCAGTGACATAGTTTGAGTATTATCTGCCACTCTTAACGGAAGAAAGGAACAGGCAAAGCCAAAAAGTCTGTAGATAACAGCAAGCACAGCGGTACAAACAATGCTGCTCTCCATGTCTTACATTGAGACTATATAACGTTCATGCATTACATATACATCCCATTTACACAAATCAAATGGAAAGAGGCACAAAAAGAAATGAACAAATCACGATCGGGGATACACACGACCAAATCAAAGAATTGTAGCTTGCCTACCATATTTCAAACTACTATCCCCGACCAACAGGAGACAGCAGCTTCTAGAAAGGAGCATTTGAAAAAAATAACACTCTTCCAATGGCGGCACAACCCATACCGGTCTACCGACAGCTACAAACTCATCAAGGGGCAAAATGCCAGACAGCAGTCCAGATTGAAGTGCACCAATGAACTCACAACTTTCTGGCAGAGAACACATTCAATATTGTGAACAAGGAACTCTAAAAAATGAACACAGCAGCAGCAGAGGACCAATTTTTACTAAAATAAATCAACTTTCTTCTTGTGCATGTCCTGCTTCCATTTTGGCAACTTGTAAAATGCATCCTTTGTCATCCCTAGGACAGCCTGAAATTCCTCTTCTGACAGATAAGCCTAGCATGTGAAAAAGCACGACATGAATAACCATCCAAAAAACTAATCAGCTAAAAAAAGAGCGAGGCTCACAATGTTTACTGACCTCTCTCCTTTTAAAGTCAATTCCAGTCACTGGATTGTCCGATTTAGCCTTCAGTTGATCATAACTGAACACTGTTACCATATTTTCACTGGTGTTAACATCCTGGAGTGGCTCTTGCTTGGCTTCTGATTGCTCCTCATTATTCTCAGAGACAGTTGTAGATCCCTCTGTCTCATTGTCTTCTGAGGCTTCCACCAGATCATCCATTCGGGAAAGGGGTTTTTCACCTTTTGTGTCCACTGCAGACAGTTAATTTTAACGTACTTTTTGCCCACGTTTGTTCATGCAGAAAATGGATGCAAAAGAGTGCTAAATACTCGGGACAAAGCGAGTTAAAAATTTTTTCCAATAATCAAAGATAGGTTTCAACCTTTAAAAGGTTTGCCAAAGCACTGCAAGGCTCGAGTGGTAAAATTAACTAACAAGCATGGAGGAAAAGACAGTTTGTCCCTGTCATGATCACACATTGTAGTTAAATCCTTAGCATAGCAAGTACATGCTAAATAAAAGATCTAATGTGGAGAGACTTCCTACTGAGTTTAATAAATTTTACCTGGTGGGCTACTTTCTGGAGCAGCTCCACTAGACCGAGTGGGGGAGTTATCTGGTGACTTCTCAGCAGTTAGAACAGAAGAAAGAGCTGCCACAGCTGCTGCTCTTTGTGATCCCTGACCGATTCCTGATGGCCTTTGGGCAGAGGGTTTTGACGGTGAAGAGGAATTAAAAGCAGAGGATAAGGCAGCTAATGCTTCAGCTCGTTGCCTGGGTCCACTACTGTCTGAGCCATTGGATTTGTCAACACCCTAAGACAAACATACATATTAGAAAAAGCATCATAAATTAAATTTCGATTTCACAATTCGGTTAATTTTAGCCCAAAACTAATAAAAATAAGATCATATTAAAACATCAATAAGCTTGAATAATCTGAATCCATGCATAGAAAATAGATGAAGAAATGATGTTTACTATGGGACAAAATACGCTTTCAAATGCCGAATTAAAGGAGAGTGAGAATTTCATCACCTCCGGTGGTGATAAATGATGTAAAGAGGCACCTTCGAATGATCTCCTGGATCTTATGCAATCAAATCTAAAAAGGAAACTAAAAATTTTATCTCCTCTAATAGTGATAAATGATGTGCAGCGGCACCTTTAAATGATCTTCAGGATCATTTTTTAGAATGTCAAATGGCAACAAAGTGGGAAGGTGGTCACTTCCTTTCTTATGACAGATGAATTTTCAACCAATTGAAATGTCTATCTTTTGTTTTAATGGAGTGCGAGATGACTAAAGAACTGCGACTGCAAGGTAGAGCACCTTTAGAATAATTTTGGTTTTCTATAAACAGTTGACTCTTTGTGGCACATTGAAAACAAGACAAAATGGAACTTAATGATGGACAGAGAGCAGAGAGCCACTGATCACTCTTTCATCCAAAACTGCAGCTAGGAAGGTACCAACTTCAATTGGAGGCTAAGTTGGCAGTTTACATCTCCAGTAATGGCACATTCTCTTACTTGACAAGCACTACAGACAAGTATTCCAACTTTAGAGAAGTTACCAATGAGATGGAGGCAGGTTTATGGATGCTTCTATACAAGAAGTGAAGCTAATAATGTTAATAATACGCTCTATTAGAGACATTGTGGATAGACTATTGGCAGTAAAAGTATAGGTAAGCTTATATAAGAATCAATGACAATCTGTTTGGCCTGGGTCATCAGTATACAACATAAGGAAAAGGTAAGCTTATATAAGAATCAATGACAATCTGAGCACTAAAAGCAACTGGCTAAAACAGAATAAAAAACAAGAAACAAAAGCGAGAGGGTTGAGAGTGCAAAGCTTGAGATCGTGAGAACTTGTTACAGGATGGGCGAAGGCTTTGAGGTTTTTATTATGGCAGGGAGAAGTATGCAGAGCTGCACCCAGCTCAACCATAACATATATGTTTCTTATTTTCTAAAGTCAAGCAAACTAAAACCTAAAAAAAATTTGAAGAAATACCTTTACCCAAAAATATGTTGGACCTTGAAGAATCGGAATAAAATGTTTGGTTCAAAGTTTTGGACTCAACAGGTTTTGGAACATCTCCAACTAAAGCCTCACTATGAAAATTTTCTCCTGCTTTCATATATAATTTGAAAAAAATAAAAGAAGAACCAAAATCAATTCTACAACTTCTCAACTGTAGCAACTCTGTCTCAATCTTCTCTAGACTGAATATGCTCAGCATTTAATAGGTGGAATGAACTAAACTGATAGCACTAGATATAATTTCTCAACTGAGCCCATGGAGGTCTCCATTCTCAGTATGAATACTATTTTCCCTCTCTCAAGAGTAGTGAGAATCATTTCTCTAATAAATGGTCAAATGATGAAAAGACCACTGTATAACTTAAGGTTAGTAGATCAATGGAGCCTGTTGCATCAATATCTTAGTTGTGGCAAGTGGAATTCCCTACATTCACTAATACCGAGATTATCAACAACCACTACTGCTGTTCTTGATTCTTAAAAATGCAAGCAACTTCTGCAAAACTATTGTGGAAGACAAGCCATGGTAGGTCTGTCTCCCAATTTGAAAGTGTATATCTTAAGCAGGGAGTTGACGGCTCTCGAACAGGGAGGCTGATTTAATGCAAGTCAACAACTAAAGACTTCATTGAATACTGAAAGTGACCCAACGCTCATCTGAGTTACCAGGGTTATATTACTTATGCAGACAGAAGCTTGCACAATTTCAGAGTACAAAGTGCCTACAGCTGTCTTGTGTACTGCACTAACACCAGTTGCCGTTTTACTTATAAGAAGTGATCACAATGACATTACAAACCTGAAAAATAAGATGAAATAGATTAAAACAGTGTAGGTGAAAAGACACATACTGAATAGGATGACTTCCCAGAGGACGGATTAAATGCAGAAGATAACGCAGCCAAAGCTGAAGCCCTCTGTGTTGGTCCTCCTTGATTGCCATTGGACCTATCCTGGTTCTGCAACAGCATGGATTGCCATACAGCAATACCACAGGGCAAATATAAATCACAAGCTCAGAAAGGTCTTAATTCAATCAAGTAATAATTGAGTCAATTAACAAAGATAATTGACATGGCACTAACCAATTTTGGCGAACATTATGTAAATTAAAAGCATTAGTCACGAACATAATTTTCCTTTCTGTTTATTCAATACATCATTCAATAGGATACTCCTCGGTCAAGTTCTAAGTTCCACAAGAACATGATGCCTAAGCATATCATCATCATCATCATTATCACCAACGCCAACATAACCACCATCATGATGATGATGATGATGGTGGTGGCAAACCCAAATACCTCAGTATTGCAAATTAGTTTCAATAGATCATGAACAGAAAACATATAGAAACACAAGGTGCCTTTCAAAACAATTCTATGAATTTGACCAGCAAAAGTGCAGCTGCTGTTGAGAAAGAAAATGAAAAGAAAGAGACAGATCAGTTGCAATAAGACCAATTTCCAAAGAAGGAAAAACAATTTATACTCTAGTTATTTCCCAATTGGTCTCCACAAGGCAACCCAATCAAGCCATCCATGTGAAGAATATCTATTCGGAATAGAACTTCTACCATGAGACCAGTTCATAGAGACATACAATGATTAGGATGTCCAATTGAAAAGCTTAAACCTTGAGCTAGTAAGTGAAAGGAGACGACATCAATATAGGCTCATGGAAGACGGGAGATGTACTTTAACGCAAAGTATGGCAGATTATATGTCATCAATGCAAATTTGTGAATCAAAAGGAACACAAGCAATAATTGGAGTTTCCCATATAATAAGACTGACAACGTGTCTATCACATATACCTACAACAACAGGTTAAGCTGCAGCATTGTCAACCAGACAAAGCACTTACCTCCACAGCATGACCTAAGCCAAACAATAATGCCACCTTCTTCTGGAATGAATTTCCCTGGACCTGGTTGAATGAGAGCTATGATAAGCAATGATAAAAGATGGTGACTTATTGCTCTTTAGCATAACTTCATTAAGCTTTTCTGAATATTCAATAAGATGAAGAACTAAATGTTGAGAATTGTATCATATGCATGTAAAATGCCCTAAACAGAGGACCATTTTAAAGCTTCCAAATATACCGATTGGCAAAATTGGAGTACAATTCCATCACACAGAAGCAGAGTAACAAAATCCATGGACAATCCATAAAAAGGCAGCAGGAAGTTAAAGTGGCCTTGCACCTCAAGATAAGCATGAAAAAAGATAGAGAGGAAGGTGGCAGGTAACAAAATACACAATCTATGTTCATAAGTTGATGAGAGATCCACTTTTTCACTCCATTATCTTACTGCTGTGCATTTGACTAATCTTAATCACTACAGAAATCCTCCATGACAATTATTTCATGGCTCAAGATAGGATGCAACATTAGTTCTTCACACAAACCTGCTCAACTATTAGTGTCCTAAATAGATTTCTGCACATCTTCCAAGTATATTTCACCTAGGATAACTGGCCATCCAAAACATTTATTCAATTATAGCAGAAATGGGGATATACACCAAGGCAGAAAAGGCAGTGCCTGTCACCACAGGACGTACATTGGCTTTTGCAGGATCCCATGAGAAATAAGTGGTGAAGAAGCATGGTTCATTTCCTTCAGTGACTCTGTAAAGTGGAACCGTAGGGGCCAGATTTTCTAGAGATGCCGCCATTTCTATGTATTTCTGCCAACAATTTTTACAGTGAATAAAATAATCATTTAACAAAGGAACCAACATGGAAAAACAAATTTAGGCCATACCTGACCACTTTCAAAAGCATTTTGCTTTTCTTTGGAGTCTACACACTGACCAACCCAAACGAATACCTCTGCTTGTGTATCAAGTACTAGGATATCCTCAGTCAAAAGATCATCTTGTGAGAAGTTATATACCTCCTCGACCTACAACGAGTACTTATTGTCAGATATAGCATGCTAATGTTAAAACATGTCAAGCAATGCTGATATTTGTGGATGCAACTTACCTCAAACTTTCCTGCATCATCCACATGGTAAAAAGAGAAAAGAAATACTGTCAGAACTGATGGCCACAAGAATAACATGGGAGATTCAAAAAGCACCTCCACTCTAGAAGCCATCATATATCGATTGGAGAACCAAATACAAGAAAAAAGTTAGCTTCTGCTGAACTATATATGAAGTTTAACCTTTATTGAATGAAAATGTGAACAAGTGTGGATCTCTGGCTATCTCCAAAGAAACTTTTTTGCTGGTGTAACTTTGTTTTCCTCCCAGTGCAAACCAGAAACTTGAGCTTTCAGTTCCTTCTTTAGCATGTTTTAAAGCTACTCCAGGCTGCAATAACAAGGCACAACACAATTGGTCCCAGTAGTAACCCACTTCAAGTATAGTCTAAGCAGCTCACAATGTTAAGTAGCAAAGACTAAAGGATGCACTTTGAGTAAATTAGGTTCCAAGCTACTACATTTACTGGAAGGATAACGCATATGCACTTGTATGTAAGCTACACTCAGTATATATGACGATGTCATGCCCAGAGAACATATACGACAAGCAGTACTGTTCTAGCAATGGTGATGATGCTGCGACAACTGAACAAACAGCTGTTGTTGAGAGCAGCCTGCACTAAAGTAATCACAAGTACCATTCTTGGTGAACTTCTGCATGAACCTAAAACATGCACAAAGGACAACTAGAGCACTGAGACTAACATGCCTCGATTAGCTTATTATATACCATGGACCAAGTAAAATCTGAACTGTGCAGTTCAATCAGTGACAATGACGGAAAGTTTGCATATTTAACCAAACAATGTGGGCTTATTGTACCCAGCTTTTTCCTTTCAATAATTGTTATCGTGGTCTTAGTGCTGTAATGACAATGATATGCACACATATTGATCCTCCTACTAAATGAGGATGCTCTTCACAGGAAAATGTACCAAAATCGTCAATATACATAATTAAATTCAAATAACCAACATGGTACATCTAATAACAGTTGATAATAAGATGGAAGAATTACTTTTGAATTTTAAAGACCCGATATTAGTTTAGCTATCCACAGATAATTATGAGAAGTTAGACATCAAAATTATGCTGTCATCATGGATAAATTTGATCTTGGCGTAATTTCAAACAGGTCACATCTCACCTTCAAGAACTCAGCAACTTTTGCAGCCAGCTGTTGCTGCTCAAAGGTGCTCTGGTTTCCATGCCAGGTGAAAACAGAAGCTCCAGATTGCAGAAGGAAACACTTGGCAGAATCCAGTGATGTTGCCACCTGAACAATAAAGAATTAACATGGACTGGCATGATTTAGCAATGACTGACGCAGGCAATGTTTAGTAAGAAATTATAATTGAATCACCATTAGTTAAAATCTATCGGCATATACAGAAGACCTGAGGATGAATAAGAAGTAACATGGTCAGAAAAGAGGCAAAAACTACAGCAATTGCGGATTTATTTTACCTTTAAGCTAACTGGCAAAATGAAAGAGATTTGGTAACAGTCGCACAACACAAGAACTGTTCATGCAATATCATTTAGCTTCACTCTTTGGTTATCAGCCTCCTATTTTGTTACACTGAGAAACTAGCAGTGGCCTCCTGTTGACTGGTATTCTTCTTTTCATGCTAAATGGACTTGAAAGGCTGTAGGCACCTAAACAAAAGGCAAAAGCCATTCTCTAAGCTAACAATTCCTTTGCTCCCCAGTATGGAGTAAATCGGGCTACCCATCATCTGTTCATAGTTTGCTTTTGGTGTATCCCATATATTTCCCTAGAGATTTTCGCAATTGCAGTCCAGGAGATTAAGACTTACCAACCAATTTACTCAAAAAGAACAGAGGGTTGGTTCCTTTCCAGAGGGGGGAGTCTCCAAATGATATTTTATTTAAATGGGACTCTTCTCTCATCTGGCCATGTACACCGGGGGAGGACTATTTAGCATAGGTGCCGCTTTCGCATCATCTCCAATGTGGCTACTGATTATTGAGGATGCACTCGAGAAAAGGTGTCATCAGAGGAAATAACAATGCCACTGTGCTTGCTTTAAACAGATCTCTGTCGTCGACCGTGTGCATAATTCTTTTTTTTTTCTTTACATCAAGTTAATTGCTACAATAGATGAACTCTGCATTTTCAACTGAAAGACCAAGATAATTGCATTCCACACAAGCTTCAGCCTTTTCACAGGTTTAGTAGCTTGAAAAATCTTCCACATATTTTCATAGTTAGCAAAATAAATTTAAACAATTGATATTTGGTAAGTCAATTGGCTCAATCAAACATAATGAATTCAATGGCGTGTCAAATCTCTTTCATTCTGACTTGATTTTTGCCATCACTTGGAGCACCTGATTTGGCATGCTGGATTGCCAGCAATCCATAAAATGGAATGTCCATTCCAAGATACAGGTTGCCCATGACTTAGCAATTTCCAAAAATTATCAAGAGTAAACTAATCTCCTATTTTTACCAATAATCTTCCCTGAGAATTTCAGTGACCGACTGTATGTGCTGCCCGATGTTGATAGCAAACAGTCTCTTCTTAAGTATGCACAATCAATTAACAGTTGACTTAAAAATCAGCAATGTTCAGAATCTACTCCTTTCTGTGACAAATATGTCCACAGTCCTCATAAGCTATAGAATTTAGCAGTTAATAAGACGAAAGAAGCACCTATACAACGAATCAATAAACAAAAATTGGGGGAAGTAGAATGATAATTAGATTTTCTAAAAAGCAAGAACAAGAGGACCCAGAGCAAATGTTGATACCCCAAACTAGGAGGTGCAATTCGGACATTAATTAAACCATAGATACAATTAGATCTTATGTTGTTCTCACTTTTAGAAGCAATTACAGTGATTGAACTTTGTCACATGCCCAATTGTAGGAAGACAAAGTCCAAATGAAAAGATATAAGAGACACAGGCTCACTGGCATTCTGTGGGACAATTATCCCTTTCAATTGTTTTGGCTCACTAAATTTTTAACATGGGCCTTGCTTGGCATTTTGGCTTTCCACATTTAATAAACTCTAAATAAACTTTTCATCCATATTTGAATTTTTTCTCAACAAGCTATGTCAAAACTTGAAACTCAATCTTGTTTTAGGATCAGACATTTGTAAATGAACTATTCCTACGAGTATCATGCTCTATAAATACAGTTTTCATTAAGAATGTAAAAGTTTTCAACCCTCCACTATCATCAAAAGATATAAATGAAGCACACTTCGTTGCTCAAATGGCTAACTATGCACAACAACTTCAACGACGGGGACAACCATCTAACTAACAATCAGCTCAATGGCTAATGACCAACAATGAATTGAACTATTTCATGGTCAAGATTCAACAATGAATGCTTGGCAACATTCTTCACGCAAAAATATGGAGATGATCTCTGTTATTCACAATTAAGAAGCATTACAGGTATGAGATCCTCTCATTTGCTAATACACTATTCACTTCTTAAATTCTTGACTTGAACAAAAATAAAAAATAATAAATAAACAAACATATGTTCAAGTTTTGTACTGATCAAACTATCACCAATCACAGCTCAAACAAGTTGTGGAACCTATCAAAATGAGGAGAGAAGTATTCAGAAAACCTAAAGGGCAAATTAACAACAGAATAGGAACAACAAACACTCTTGTCTAACCATGAACAATTGCTCCATATTTTTCCAATTGATTCAGGCATGTAGTTCCACAAAAGTTAAAGGCACATGTTCAAAAACAGACTAAACATCAGATATCAATCTGGTGGCTGAAATTAATAGCAAGCCATCTATATATTAGTAGTCCGCAAAACAAAATGAAACTCAATAGCACATACCGCATCCACTTGGACTGCCTTATTGTTGTGAATGGAAGTCCCAGATATACATATTAGTGCCACCGATTCTTGCGTGTAAGTATCATCCGTTAAACCTTTTTCTGCTATTGGCTTCTTGTAACCTGAGCTCAAACCTCCCTAGGAAAGATTACAGATAGAAAATGAGCCTCATAATCCAAATTACATATTCCAATCCTGCTGCATATTGAACCATTGCATCATCTTGAAGAAGCACAGAAGATACCTTGAGAATCACCATAGGCTGAAAAAGCGCAATGAATTGTGCTGGCTCTTTCCCTTGAAAAATACGACCCTATAAGGAAAATCGATTAAAAAAATGCGATATGTCATTTCCATTGCCCAACTGGAGAAGACCCAGAAAACCATACCTGAACAGGTCTCCCTTTAACGAGTTGAAAATTGTGTTAGACAACCGAGCAGCCATCTTTTGTTCTTCCTGAAATGAAGAATAAGTTGTAAGTCTCCTCTTCTATCATAATCTGGTAATCACAGTGCTTTAATGACCGACCCAGTCAATAAACCAGCTAACTGACAGGTTTGTGGTTCAACTAGTTCAATCAATGGAACCCCCATTCAGATTATGTTAAGTATGGTTACTGATATTACCTCGTATAATGAAAATTTTGGCTCAATGTTTTATCATTTTGTCATAATTGAAAATACCATGTTCAGATCGCAATCTCGCCAGGCTTGTATCTTATTTTTCAATGAATATTGCATCTACACTAATGGCAGTAGTGACTAAACTCTATTTACATGCGTGTGAAGTATAGCATGGACTACTTGGCCTGGTGTCTCATTGCTCTGTTTAGAGCCAAAGCTTCTACCACTCTTTAAGATATATAGTGTGGACAATAATGACAAATGAAGCATTGCCGTGGAATGGTGATGCAGGCATGCTGGTGCCTGAAAGAACCAGATAAACACACACTGCACGTGTCTCCTCACGCATTTTCCCAGCACGATGGGAGCAGTCCAATGTTTTACGCAGTTCAACTGTGATCAATACCAATCCAATCCATTTTTAGACCAGTCCAGTTTCAGAGGGCTGACCAAACCAGACAACAGACTGACCCTGGGTCCAACCGAATCAGCCAATCCAGTCCACTTTCCCAAACATTGGCTAATCATAAACAGATAATATCTACTATAGGTCTGGAAAGATAAACTACAGGTTTTTGAACTCTTTCGGCCATCCACTTCCTCATTTTCTCCTTTCTCTTCCTCTGAACTCATTTCTATGACAAACTAAGGGCAAGATCCATAGATACATTTTGTTGGCCACAAGAGCATGCCTATAATCAAGAAGGCATATGTGGCAATAGTCAGTGTCCCCTAAGAATTGGTAAAATTATTTTAAAGACATGAGCCCTTTTAAATAAGCAATTTAACTGTCTTCCTATGCTATACAATACCTTGCTTTAACATGAATCCAGATTAGTTAAAATACAAAAAATCCATTCCACAATCATTCAACACATCCTGTACTTAAGAGATATTTACCTCAACGCTATCCTTTCCAATCCAGCAGCTCAGGAAATAATCTTCTTTCCTTTCCCCAGAGTGGTAGGTGTAAAGAATGATGTAGCAATCTCCACTATAAAACTTACCAATATCCTCATTGGACAATGGAGTCTTGGCACTGCCATTAATGCGCCAAACCTACCAATTCAATCGGTACTTTGAGAAATAGAGTCCCAATTATCCTTAATAAAGACATATGAGATGGAAATAAAAGCTAGACCTCCAATTTTCCACCTCCTTCCAGTAAAGGTGGGACTTCTTCATTCACAGAAGGACCTTTTGCCATTCCCTTGACACCGATTCCTTGTTGCTTAAGTAAAGCTGGAAAAAAGTACAAACCAATGATCAATAGTGATTATGCTAAGTGAAAAACTCCACCCATTCAGGGTACAAATGAGAACATGAAACATCACCTGCTACTTTTCCTCTCCCTTCCTCAGAAGGAGGAGCTGCAGAACCAGATGGCCATGTGTCAAATTTGGATTTAAATGAGTGAGTCTCATAACCCTGAATAACTCTGGTTATGCGTGTTGATTTTGGTCTGTTCTGGCTACTGATAAAGTCCTGCAGACAAGTTGGGTTTTAGTTATAATTTATCCAGTTAGGACAGAATAAAGACGAACATGTACACTCTACCTCAGCTGCTTGGATGGCTGTCTTTCTTTCATCCACTTGCGTAACTCGACCAACCCAAACAAAGACCTCAGCACCACAATCCAGTAAGTAACATGTGTTGTTTTCTAACATGCCCTTGGATAATTCACCTTCCACAAGCTTCAGCTGACCATCAACAATGCTACAAAGAAAAGCAACTTGAATGAGCACCCAGAACAGGTAAAGGCCCACTTTCTTGAACAGTGATGTTTACCGCATGAATGGCGGTGATGGTCGCCTATGTTTATCTTATAGCTTAATAAATGAAAGAAATTTACCACTAGAGATACGATTGCATAAGCCCCAGAAGTACTATAATTCACAAGAAACGGCAAGTGTGAAGACAATAAGGACAGACATAAGCAAATAACCACTAGCATCTGTTCCAGTCATTATAGGGTCATATCTTAGGAGTACCTCTACATATTTAAACATCAAAATTTATAGGGGAAAATATGAAAATTAAGAGTCAGATAGACATGCTTGCCAAAGCAATTCTCTCAGCTTGCAGTCACTACCTGCATTCCAAGAATTCAACATAGTTTCTGTATTATTTATTGCCATGACAACAGCTACACAAACATGATATGGGAAAGCCATATACAAGTAAAGCCCATTTTTAAAAAATTTGGCTGATCTTTCGGAATATTCATGTAATTCTCCATGTACACATATTCCTCTTTCATAAATATTAATTGCTCATATTATGAGAAAACGACTAAAATACTTCAAGGCCCGATTTGCCTAAGGGTTAATATAAAGCTCTACAAATAGTTAAATAAAAAAATTTGAAATAAGCATGTCTCAAGCTGCTGGCAAACTTTTGGCAGAGTCATATGTATGTTCCCTTCTAAGGAGTCTTCTAGGAGTTAGGATGCAATAATCTTTGCCCTCTTTTCCCATCTTTAAGTGTCACGTGCGCTAATTTCTAGTCATTCAAAAGCAAAGCTCTTCTTTCCGAGCCAAAATTGTTATTTGATCAGAAAATAACAAAAGCTGCCAAATTTCATAGGTACAAGATGCACACTGCCCCAGAAGCACTGGCAGTCCTCCATTAGTTTAAAATAGTAGAAACCCAACCTCCTAGAAAATAATGGTACCTATAGAGCTTGGCAGGAGTTGCTTCTAGAATCGCATCATCCTCACTTGAAACTTTCTTGCCAATGGGAGCAAAACCACCAAGGAGGACCCAGAACTCGCCTGAGTCTGATTCAGTATCTAACTTCCCATCATCTGGCATGAATGGCCACATATGCATGAATAAGCAGAGATAGCAGCATAAATGATTTAAAAAGAGTAAAATGATACAAATTATAAATGCAAAACATTAATGAATGAGGCAAGAGCCTACCAACAATTGCAACATCACACGTTCCCTCATGATACTTCTCTTTCAAGAACTGAATGACTTCCAAAGCCTTGGCCCTTTCCTGGATATTTGAATTTGCACCATTGAACTGATAGATTTTCTGCTGAGTGTCTAGGATAAATACATCATCATGATTCAATGAAGACCGAGCAAACAGGACCTGCATGAGTTGAAAAAAAAAAAAAAATTGAATTACATGCCTAGCAGAAGACTGATATGTCAAGGAACACAAGGATCAAACAATAACACTCAAAGCAGAAATCTCCAGTACCTGCTTCAACCTAACAACTCTTTTTCCACGACAGACATATAAACGCGTCTCAAACTCCTCTTCCTCGGGTTTTTTGAATCCAGATGCTACACCGCCTTCCAACGGTATTATACAAGGTTTGAAGTAGGATAAGAATTTGTCAGATTCATGGCCTTGAAGTTCCCTGTGCTGTACAGCACGTCCTCCAAGGGCCGCATCAAGTTCAACAGTCTTAATTGCTGCTGTTCCAGCTTCATCCTATGAAAAAAATATATGTTGGGGTGAGACCATGCCATCACTTAAGTCATAGGTAAGGCAACTCCAACATCTCAAAGGTAGAACATATCCATCAAAGAATACCTGACTTGTGTCTTTTCCAATCCAAAAGTGTATGTCATACAAATAAGCACCTCCCTTGCCAGGCGTTGTCTACAGGAGTTTAGTTGAATATTAGTAAGTGGAGATAAACATTATAACAAAAACTCATAGAGGACAGATAGCCTTGTATTTCATATGCTTTATATTGATTTAAAAAAAAAAAAAATTCTGTTTTTTATCTGTATACATTGCTCTTTGACACAATCACTATATATGTTTTATATAGTTTATTTAGCATTAAACTCTCAGTAAATAATCATAAACTCCATTGATTTTAACTTGACTATAAATTCGACTGTCATAATTTAAGAGTCAGACAGACTTTCACAATAGTATATTACAAATGTATCAACACTGAATGTCCTACTTATTCCTATAAGATGACAACCAACAACAAGTTGATATAACAGCATTTGGTCTTGTGAGGTTGGTAATAGTAGATCCTGCCAGTAGTGTTCCATTCAAGAAAAGGACAATGCAGACATCTAAATTAAGTCCAGCAATAACTCAAAAATTGTGAAATGAACCAAAAGTACAAACAGCATGATCATGCCCATCATGCTAGAAAATGCAGTTGAAGTAACACCAAAGAGGCTTTAAATTAGAACCAAAATTCTAAAGGGATGATTTATCACTAGCAGATACTTAGTTATTGCAAAATAAAGAAAAATCGACGATAGTCTGCAATATTTTAATTACATAAATCAACAGAAGTACTCGTCTTGCCGGTTCACCGTCATACAGAGGAGTAAGAACTATTTTCACCTGTAATACAATGTAGGAATCGCCCATGTAGAATTTCCCATGTTCGGACTTGGGAAGTGGAACTGGCTGAAAATCCTCAATCCGCCAAATTTCAGTCCCACTACAAGCTGTTAAGCTCAAACATGCTTAACATTCAAAATGGCAGCACGGAGACTACCACATTATATAGTACATATATATAATCTTTCTTCTAGGTATTCATTGGCATACATCCACAAACTAGGAAATTGAATGTTAATTAAGAAATCAAACAATAGGTAATGCAGTAAATCAATAGCAAGTAATTTAAAAAATCCAGGATACATCCTCTGGCCAGCACCCTGAAACGCAGGATCCAAAACCTTTGCAGTGCTAGACATCACCTGATATTTATGTTCTTACTTTCTTCTGGATGGTAGATATCCTTCAAGTGCCGGATTCTGGCGTCTGATAATTCAGCAAGAATCCACTGCAGAAGCAGAAAATGATCTTGTAGAGAATCTGCTAAAAAATGCAATCTAAAGGGAAACAGCAAATTTTATAATCTCTGATTGTCATTTGCTTAGAGGTTGGATTATGATTCTATCACAAG
Source organism: Eucalyptus caleyi (assembly GCA_014182885.2). Taxonomy (NCBI): domain Eukaryota; kingdom Viridiplantae; phylum Streptophyta; class Magnoliopsida; order Myrtales; family Myrtaceae; genus Eucalyptus; species Eucalyptus caleyi. The sequence continues at coordinate 24,168,203 of CM024476.2, forward strand.
ATTAAACCTCCAAGGCTCTTCTTGGTCATTTATGGATTCCCTTTGTTGAATATGTAATTATGTGTTAGTAAACTACATCACGTTCAACAATTGTGATTTAGATTCCATGCAAATGATGGTCAGGGACCAAAACTGCTCAAAAAGACATTCAAGGAATAAAAACCTCAATTTTAAGATCAAGGACCAAACTGCAAAATCAGTCAAACTTAACGGATCCTAGGTGTTCTTATCCCATTTGAGAGCTTCACAAAATCTAGCCAGTCAAGCCTGCATAAGAATATGAGTTACCCACTCTACCTACCTCAAGTAACTGCATCACCCCCTAACCTTACCAAGTAGATAAGCTAAAGTAGAATCAGAACTTTTTTCTCGCATTTTTTCACTTCAAAGGTGTATATACTCATACACATGTATATAAGGTTCACTATACCAAACCTATACCTTTGTAGAAATGCATCTGTTAATATCATTAAATAACTATATCATAACAAACCTCCTATGAATCAATATCTCAATTTGAACTGCCCACCTACCCCACAACACAAGCAAAAAGAGAAGGCTCCTGCAAAGCGTTTCATAAATGTTGAACAACTGCTTTCCCCAAAACTTAAACTCAAGCTGCTAGTTAAAATGCCAACAATGTCTATTAAACATAAATGTTAAATCAACCCCCTCGCGCATGAGTTGGACCTTACAAGTAAAACATGGGATAGGGACTTAACTGCTTCAAACAACAATCAGAAGGAAAACATGAGTAATAGACAAAATGGTAACAACAGGAGTGTCAAGGATTGGACCCTTGACTTGAAGCTCCGATATCATATTGAAGAACAGTTGCTCCTAAAACGCTGAGCTTAAATTGTCAAGAAACATGTTGACTCAGTTCCTTGTCTTCATTCCATAGAGAAAGACTAACACGAAACATTTGGCTGCTCCTTTTGCCAGCCCAACGTATCTCAAGCATAGTTCTCAATGATAAATTAACTATGCTACCAATGCTTGCGCTTCAATAGGATGCACTAAAGAGTATGTTTTGTCAGCCTTGGACATGGACTCATGTGGTACTTCTCCACCTGCTGCCTTTCTCAAACCTCTCTGGTAATTTTAGCATTTACATTGCTTTTAAGTCCAATGACTGCCTTCTAAAATCAATTTTAATGCGAGCTTTACTAGTTCCATTTTCCAATGTTGACTACCGCTTCAATCAAAAGCTATGACAAGTGAACACCATCGTAGAAGAGTAAAGATGCACTAAAGAAGAAGAGAAATTCATTATAACCAATATGAGAACACAAGAACGTAGAGCATTTCCATACTCCAAACCAGCACACCCAAATTACAAACCCACAACGCGAGAACAAGCATAAACATGCAAAAATCCTAATAACAACCAAACGCAATAGCCAGTCTATCTAGACATATATTTTGGCAGTTACCTTCTAACAGGATTAGTGTCTATGTCTAATCGGATTCTCCAAAGCTACTGCCTATCTTTATCTCCATTAGGAAGATTTTTTTTTTTATGGCTTTTGTTCCCCAAATTTCTCAAACTAACTCTTTCACCAAAGTTCACTTACATGTCACAGAATATCCTGAAAAATAATGACATACTTATGAACGTCTATCTTTATAATCGAATTAACCTTGCTTTTCACCTTGATGGCATCAGTCTTCTCAAAACAGGAACATTAGCGTGACCACTTTTATTCGGATTCCTATTATAACTTTCTCTTAGGAATGTTATGCAGGTACTGGTCCAAACACGGAGAAATTGAGCACATTATGAGTTCCACAATTCCTCATTCAACGGCCATTAATTCCTGCTTTGAGAATCATGTTGCTGACTTAAACCTCAATTGATAAACATTTGACCATCTGAAGAGTATCATCTTGTCACTTGTTAAGAATTATTCGAATATAGAAGCTCTCCTTGAGAGTTTGCGGTTCCTTATTTCATCTAAACAACCATCCTTTCTCCAGATTGGCAATCTTTCCATTTTCTAAATTTGTACTGCCAACACACAAAATCAACTTAAATATGTAGCATTTCAGACTTTTGGCCGAACCATTCTTTTTCCATCAAAGTCACTATTAAGTCTCTTGCCTCAAAACTGCAACCAGCTCACCACACACATTCCCTCCCAAGACGATCTCAAGATGTATTAGAATCAATCATCCATATACATAAAACTCAATCAGCAGTTACTTGTCCACTATTTTCAAAAGCAAGGCGGGCATAACAAAGCCAAGCTCTTCAGCACATCGCCATCGAAAACTAACCCAATAGAATAGAAACAATTCCAGATGCACTCACTGATACCGGTTAATGGCTACAGCCACGAGCCGAGCAGATAGAAGTTCTCATTCAAGCCGAAACTTTCAAGCAGGAAACTAACGCTAGTACCGCAAGTAATGACCCCCGATCGAATTAGTCCGATCGGGCGACAAAAAAACAAGACATCACTCCAATCCACGGACACGAACCCAAATCGTTCCGTGATCCCAGCCCACGCAATCCGTCTGAGGACACGGCAACATTGCCCCGGCGGCACATGCACGCGATCCGCGCGAGGATTAGATCGCCACCTCGACCGACCAGACAAAAGCCGAAGACACTTACGACGAGAGAGAGAGAGAGAGAGAGAGGCACGGGGAGAGAGCAATCAGCAACCACGCGACACTAGCGCGAATCGCTGCCACGCGACGGGATCACGAAGGGAAAAAAAAACGACGGATCAACCGCGCCGGCGACGATCCAATCCCGTCAACGCGTACACGCTCCAAACTGATCAGAACGCGGAAAGGCGAGGGGGTTGATCGCAGAAGCAGCCGGACGTACCTGACGGATCTCCCCGGTGGACGGTGGCGATGATGATCACGACGACGACGATGATGAGAGAGAACGAAGAGAGAGAAAGAGAGAGAGCTGGCAATGGAGAAGGAGGAGGAGAGAGAGAGAGAGAGGGAGGAAGGATGGACAGAGGAGATGGGGGGAGACTAGCTGGAAAATGAAAAGTGAATTATTGCCGTTGCAGGGCAGGGCGTGTCAACATTTCTCCTTTTTTTTTCCTCCTTTTTTTTCTTTTCTTTTTAATCGACAATTTTTTTGTAGGAGCGAATTATGAATTTCACATGGTCGAATTTAGAAAGCGAATTAAATAAAAGAAAAATGGGGGGAAATGGATAGAAAAGAAGGGGAGGAATTTGAGGGGAGAGAGAGAGAGAGAGAGAGAGACTGTGCGTGTGCCTGTGAGAGCGCGTGGGGCCCGAGCCAGACACCGAGTCCCCCGTGTTAGGGCAAAGATCCGGTGACGTGGCACCAGCCAGCTGTCGGGCTTTCGCCTTGCCTTTATTTTTATTTGTTTCTTTTGCCTTGCTAGGATGGGCCGTTGTTTAAATGGATTTCAATTTCCAGCGTGGCCCAGGAGAAAAGTCTTCGCACGTTTCTTTTCTATTTTTGTGCTTTTTTAATTTTTTTATTTGTTTATTTATATACATAAAATTTTTCATTTTACCAAGTGAGTCCTAAACATTTTTTTCACATTTTGTTAATTGCTAAAAGTTGCTGATGTAGATTTTGATCATTCTACATGGCACGATCAGTATTGACGTTCACAACTTTTAATAATATTTTTTTCTTTTATTTCTTTTCTTCTTTCTCAAACCGCTTGCAAGCCTCAAGCAAGCCTTGCCCACCCCCTAGCAAGGCTCAACCTCATTGTCGCTAGGCAAGGTCAATCTTGCCATCCCTCACCTCTGGCCATTGTTAAGGCCCAACGACCGACTAAAGAAAAATGGTAAAAAAAAAAAAAAAGGAAAAATATAAAAATATTATTAAAAATTGTTAATGTTAGCGTCATTAAAAATTGTTAAAATCTACGTCAAGGATTTCCAATCAAAATTGCCCAAATGAACTCAATTGGCAAAACTAAAAATTAAAGATTTAATTGGAAAAAGTTCATTACGTTTAAGACTTCTTAGACAATTTTTCTTTACTCATGATCATTAAAACATAGCCCATACTAACTACAATGATGTATTCATGAGCAAAAAAAATATATTGAGATTGAGATAGACTTTTATTTTGTCGCGGCAACACCTTCCAAAGATGTTATTGAACCGGTATTGACGATTCTCTATCAAATTCTCAATATCGTTAGAAAGACTGTCTTTCATGCATTTTCAACCATGAACTCTGTAATTCATTACCATTTTGAGTTCTAGGGAAGATGCAACATATATTTTATGGTTTGCAATATGTATAATTTGCTTCCTAATTTGTTCATCATCCTATGTGCAAAATATAACGTCGTTGTTCATTTTAGATCTTTTGTGTATATATATTCTTCCATGTACTCTTTTAGTAACTAAGATCAATCTTTTGCTCATATTTCATGACTACTTACTTTGTGCAAATTTCACACTTGTTTGGCCGTCAGTTCATGTAGGGTTTTGGAAAGAAAAACATGGGATGAATTCATTTTGTAGAGCCGAGGCAAGCGGTATGAGTGTGCATACAATTTGAGGAATAATTATCAAAAAAGTCAAAAATCTATTCTACAAATGCTAATCAGTCCTAAATCTTTTGTTTTGAAAATTTTAATTATAAATCTTTTGATAATTTATCAATATAGTCCCTTCGACTTAATTTGGTTAGGAATCACCGATATGGACAGTATCGTATTAAGTGGCACAACCACTACTAAATAGATTTTGCAAATTAAAAAAATATAAATTATATATATTTGTTGTTTTATCTTTATTTTTTTAATATTTTTTTCAATTATGGCCCTAACCTCGTGACCCTCACCATCCACAATAAAATGAAAAAAATGAAAAAAAATATTAAAACTTTTATAAAAAGTTAAGAATTTAAAAAAATTTATAAAAAATAATTTATGTCGGTGCCCAATCGCGCGACCTAGGGCGGAGATATGATACAAACAAATTGGTTTATGTGGAGGTAACTACCCATCAAAAAAGCCACTCAAATGAATGGAATTTTTAATCTATATTTGGTTGTTATATAATCATGAAAATCTTAGGGATGTTTTAGTTTCTTTTAGACATGGGGAGGACACAAAGTCTAGATATAACAAACATAATCAATCACATAAGAGTCATATTAGAATAAAAGTCTTCTATGAGATCCATTACCAATTCCATTATCTCTTAATATATGATTGGCTTGATCTAGTATGATGAATGCTGGAAAAACATTCTTTCGTGGAAGTTCCGTCATTAATCTATTGTGGTCATTGAACGGCCAATGAATGAATATTGAGCATACACCATGCACGTCCATGTGCTAAATCTTGCTTGGAATATCAAGTCCATCGTGTTGTGATACTTGGTGGGATCAGCATGAGCCCTGCTTGAAAGAGAACTGACTCCACATGCTTCATACATATACATTGGCTTTCCCTTTACGTCGACAATAGAACGAGCCTATACAATATTTCGGAGGCTTTCCGAGGTTAATATCGACCACATACCTAAACTAGAATAACGAGGAGAGGAAAATGCACGAGAAATGGAGTCATAAATGCTTTTGTTCTGACATGCGACGAAATGGGTTTGTTCTGATTCTACTGCTAAACTCGCTCGGGTGAGGTGCTCCCAGTTTGCTTCCCCACTTAGCAATTACCTGTTCTTCCCCATCCTCAGCAACCAACCAAAACCGGGTAAAACCCTGCTTCTAAGACAATCAAGCCCACCTAAAAAACTTTCGAATCGGTTCGATCCATGATGTGATCGTTCCTCAGACATCCAAGGTTAAGTCTCGGAAGTGAACCCTGCAGTGACGTTCTAACAACCCTCTCCATGATTAGGAGGAGAAGATGGTGCGGGCGATGACCCACCAAAAAGCTCCAACTTGAAGCTGTTCCTCCCTCGTATTCACATCAGTCTTTTCTCATCGTGGTCGCTTGTCGTAATGTCTTCGCCACACGTCGCATCTGTAAGCTCGATGGCTAGACGGACCATATTTGTAAATAAATGCAGATGTCAAGATGCAAGTTGATACAAAATGACAAAACATAAGACGTAAATTGTGGGTTTCAAAAGTAGATATGATATTTGATACGTGGGTATGGTGTGAATTATAGGTGGTTTTTCCGTATTTATCTTCATCATACCCAAAGTGAGCAAAAGGGAAAAAGGTGTGCATATTTCGGACAGAGACCTTATGGTGATCTAACCTCACTGGATTTCTTAACAGCTACTTTAGTGGCATCCAATGAAGAGATGCTACATTGTATATAGAATGGTCTATGTTTTCAAGTTATTGAAAACAAAGGTGAGTATGGTTTCAAAGTAGAACTAAAAACCAAAAAATCGGTCCAATTTCAGATATAGAACTAGAAATCAAAGAATTAGTCCAGTTTTAGATTCCAAGGCATACAAATAACGTGATCATAATCCACTACGAATGCGTTCGATAACCATTTTATTCCCAACAATTTCTGATAAAAAAATGATACATTTTGATTCTATTCTCAAGAATAATTTCTAAGTATTTTAAGGCGTTTGAGAATCTGTTCAAAATTTATATTCCTAGAATAGAATTACGTTTGGCACCATTTTGAAAATTTATACTCCAAATCATTTTCTTTTAATTTTTTAATAATTTCTTTCTTTTTTCTTTTTCTTCTTTTCTCTTTTTCTTTTATTTCCTTCTTCTTCTTCAAGCTTTGCCAATCACTGGCCTTGGGATGACCAACGACCAGCTAGATGAGGGCCGACAATCTCGCTAGAGCATTGCCGACCCTTAGTGAGGCCGCTCCTCATTAGTTGAGCCTTGCTTGACCAAGCGAGGCTCGCCGGTGGCCAAGGGAGGCCTAGGTGAGGCTCGCCTAGCCATTGATGAGCCTCTAGCGAGCTCACCGGACATAACCCAACTGGTCATCAACAATCGGCGGTGGTGGATAGTGACGACTAATGGTAGTGGTGGTTAAAGAAGAAGAGAGAATGAAGAAGAACAAGAAGAGAAAAGATATACATACATATATATATATATAGGTTGCCTTGATTCGGAATTGTTCTAGGAATAAAAAAAATCAACTTTTTTTACTCATTGATTCTGTTTCAAATCTCTTCCTTGAAACAAAAAATTTACCAAACAGATTTATATTTCAAATCTATATCTAGAAATTTAAATAAATAAAAAAAACATAGATTTCTATTAGTTGGCAAGTTGCCGCCTAAAAAGCTCCAACTCAAAGCTCCTCCCTCGTATTCAGGTCTATCTTTTCTCATCACGGTCATTGGTCTTCGCGTCTTTGCACATGTTGAATCTGTTAAGCTCAATGGCCGGACGGACATCACATGTGAACTGCTAGACTGTTCCACATATACATGGGTATGTGTATATTCACTTATGAAATGAAAAAATGCAAGAAAAAAAAGTTGTGATTATGCTTCAGCTTGTCTACCTGACGAGGCTAGTGGGTGATGCAGTTATTAGATGTAGATGGCATGGCGATGACCCACCAGAAAGCTCCGACTAAAAGCTGCTCCTCCCTCGTATTCAGATCAGTCTTTTCTCATCATGGCCGCTGGTCTTTTATGTATCCGCACACGTCGTATCTGTAAGCTCAGCGGCCAGACGGACATTGCATGTGGACTGCTAGTGCTAGACGGTGCTCTCTATCTACTCCCTACTGTGCACGTTGCTTGCTCCGCCAAGGATGGGCCATAGCTTTTCCTTCCCAGAAAGAGAAAAAGACATGGGCCATTCGCCTTTTTCTTTTCGTCTGGCGAACAGACATTGAGGAAAGTGATGGACGACTGAATTATCGACGGGCGAGGAAAATGTAAGGGAAAATAGAAAATATATCGCAGAAAGTCATTGACAATCTGTTTTTTTTCTTGTAATTATGAAATATACATCGCCTCAGACATAACAACAACAAAAATGAGAGTCTCAGTAGTTTCACTAACTTAGTGTTTAATTATAAATTTGTAAGAAATTAATATACTACCTAAGTTTAGGTCATGATCCCACACTTAAGAAATTGTATGGCTTTGATTATATTTTAGGAATCTAGTGTATTCTTATATAGGTTATGCCAACGAGTACTCTAGGGATACTTGATAAATGAGCTAAACAGAAAATAATTCAATTTTCAAAGCGATGATTGCACGCAACATTTAGACTACTCAATGCATTGTAAAACCGCGAGGTTTCATTACTTAATTGCATATCAGGTGTCTCTATTGCTTTGCGGCGCTCATCGATAAATTTCTTTTAAATATTTGTTGAATAGATCCTTTGCACTAATAACTGTAGATTTGTCATTTGTTGGTTTTTTTCTTCCAGTTTAAAACCCATTTTGTTTGTTGGTGATGATTAGTCTAATTCAACAGTTAGAAAAGAAAATTTTCAAATTGAAGATCCTTGAAAAGAAAAATATGCAATGGAAACGGAGGTATCCGGCAATAACTTTATTTGACCATGTATTGGTGTCCGGTCGACGTCTAAGGTTTCCCGTTTATTTTATCTATGTTTTGTTAGGCACGAAATTAAAGTGAAAGGAATCTTGACCTATCATCAAATAAAAGCAGTAGCCGGCACCCACGCCGCTGCCGCCGCCCTCTATGAAGCTCGCGGCTCTCGGTCATAAGCCGTCGAGCTCAACTCGACAAGGCAAGGCTCACGTCAGCCCAGCGAGCTCCGCAGAGCTTGCGGTAGCACTAGCATGACCATGGTAGACTAAATATCACGATCTAGTCCAAATCTAAGGGGGTAGCCTCCGAGATAGGAACGATCGGGGAGGCAGGGGGCTAGGTTAGGAATTGGCAACTGATCATTAATGAGGCACGAGAGAGATGGTGGATGAGAGAGAAGTTTAGGTTAGGATTGGTGGGTTATTTTGAGGGCAAAGTAGTTTGGGAAGTAAAACAGACCATATATGTAAATAAGAGGAAAACTATTAAAAAAATCCTAACCTATAGTGTTAGTATTAATTCAATCCTAAACTTTTTAATTGAACAAATTCAGTCATAAACATTTTTCATATTATTATTAATTCAGTCCTAAACATTTCAATTAAATCAATAAGTGTTAAATCTTTTTACATTAGTACCATTTCAATATTTGGCCAGCTAATACTGACATGGATGTCGACTAGCTGACAAACGTTGATGTGACAATCTTTAAATTTTTTATTCTTTTTCTTTTTCTTTTTCCTTTTCCCCTCTTCTTTGGTAGTGGCCAACAAGTCGCCAACAACTCACTGGCCATTGGGCGAGGGTCGCGGGTGAGACTAGCTTCACCTTGGCCTCATTGCGACTGGCAAAGGTGACCTCGCCTACAACTAGGGAGGTCATGACGGCCTTTGCTCAAGTCGACAAGCCTTCAGCGGCTCATCAGCCTGGCAAGGGTAGCAAAGCCCTTGCCCCTTGTTGGCGAGGGCTTCACAACCCTCGCCTAGCCTTGCCCAGGGCCACAGGTGAGGTAGCTTTACCTAGATCTGGGCGAGGTCAGCCTCGCCTTGGCCTCACAGCAACTGGAGAAGGTGGCCTTGTCCAGATCTCGGCGAAGCCACCTTGCCCATAGCCCTGGGTAAGGTCAGGCTAAGGCCACAAAGCCCTCACCAACCATTACAAGGACTCCAAGGAGAAAGAAGAGAAAAAAGAAATGAAAAAAGAAGAAGAAATTACTAAAAATTGCCATGTTAGTGTTGGTCAAACGGCTAACGTCCACATCAACACCGACTGGCTAAAATTGGTCGGGCGGATTGAATTGATAGTAATATGAAAAGATTTAGGACTAAAATAGTTCAATTGAAAGGTTTAAGATTAAATTGATACCAACGTAAAAAAGTTTAAGACTAAATTGATCTAATTGAAAAGTTTAGAACTAAATTGACATCAACATCATAGATTTATGACTTTTCCCGTAAATAAGTGTGGATGTCAAGATGCAAATCTATACGAAATGACAAAACATAAGATGTAAATTGGAGATTTCAGAAGTGGGGATGGTATTTGATACGTGGGTACAATGCAGACTTCGGGTGTGGCTTTTTGCCGCTATATCTAAGGTGCGCGAAAGGGAAAAAGGTCTGCATCATTCAGACAGGAACTTTATCTTCCCATATCCTCGCTGATTTTCCAAATGGTTGCTTTAGAGATATTTATGGAAGGGATGTCAGAGTATTTTATAGTATGGTCTACTTTTTCAAGACATTGAAAGTGGGTCGAGTGGAGTATTTTGATGCACCGCAAGAACTCGACACAAGAAAAAAAAGATAACATTTTTTATAACTTGAAACAAACTAAACACAGCATTACCAGTGTCCTAAAGTCATATTTTGCCCTAATCTTAGGATTTTGTATTAATCTAGTGGAGAAACACGCCACCTCCCTCAATCAAGAACTTCCTTACTGGTACTTTCTTTTGATCAATTAAGATCAAGTACCAAGCCATTTACTCCAAAAGCTTATGCTGTTAAATTACGGTGCAAAATATATCTTGGCTCTTAAACGTTTCCCTTGCATGTAGGTCGATTTGATGACAAAGGTCTTGCGGGTGGATTCTAATAAGCGAGGCCCGCGGGCAAGGCATTATTAAAGCCCAAGGCACATAAAGAAGCGAGCTTATAGGCGAGTTAAAGAGGGAGCTCCGGATACGAAGTTGAGCACCGATCTGTTTGGTCCAGATAATTTTAAACTGGCATAGCACGGCGCGGAAATATACCGTTCGAGTCGACGCGATCAGGGCCAAAGAAGGATGATGGTCAGGGGCCGAAATCCAAAACTTTCCAAATGGATCTAAAATTGTTGAGCTCTTTTCATCGTTGATATGTTGGTTTGCATGCTTGCTATTCAATTGGCCCAACATGAAATTCAAAGTAGGAATGCAAAAAGCCCATATTTTCAAAGGCATTTTCCATCTCTTGGGTCTGGTCCATGGGCCTAATCATTGGAGAAATCATTCAGGCAAACCTGACCATTTGTGGGAAAAATATATTTATTTCAATTTGTATGGACCCAAAAAAAAAAAAAAATTGAAAAAACTGCAAAATCGCAAATGTGCAACCTCCCATGTTTTTCATTTAATTGACAACAGAGAGCAATTTTTTTTGTTTAAAAAGATGAGATAGTATTTTCTATGTTCCTAACTAGAATGAAGAAGCTGGATTTATTTATGAGTGACTTTCAAACTAACTATGGGAAAGGAGAGATTATGAAATTCACTAACTTTTTAACTGTACTGCGGACATGAACCCCCCCCCCAAAAAAAAAGTAACTGGGAAATGTGATCGGATTGAGAGAGGTGAAATAACAGAAATTACACAAATTGACAATTAACTGGTAATGTATCGAAATAACAAGCCAAACGAAGCCAAAACATCGAAACTTTAGATAGAAGGGAAGGGACATTTTTTCAAAACTATATCGAGTGTTGATTTCTCTATACATTATTAGTGACAAGCCACATGTCACAACCAATTACTATCCCCAGAGATAAGAGCATATCGATGTAGTGTCGAGTCGGTTTAGGTTTCGAGGGCCCGCTAGATGAATCTTAATCCCGACCTAAATCTGTAGGATTTTTCTATAGTGGGGACACCCCCAGATTACCCAAAACATCCAAGATGTGTGTGGGGGGGAGAGAGAGAGAGAGAGAAAGAGAAAGGGGGGGACCCTTTGATGCCATGGACAGGAGAGACAGGCCATGATGCAAGGGGGGGTCATGATGCATGTCTACTAAAGGGAGAGCCCAATCCCAATCAATCAAGATTCTCATCTCCCCCAGCAGGTCCAATCGCCATTCCACCTTTTGCTTTGTTGTTTTTTCCCCTCTCTCTCTCTCTCTCTCTCTCTCTCTCTCTCTTCTGGTTTTGCGTGGTTCCATATGGAGGACAACCATCCAAAAGTGGGTTCCCCACACCATCACTGAGCACATGCCATTGGCACAAGGGGTGGACAGTGGAGTCATGTCTGTTAGAAAGTGAAGTGAAAAGATTTTGGTTGGGGAGGTGGGGGGGCTTTGTCCCTTTTTAGCTGTTCCTGGTACAGAGAAGGAGCTCCTTTTCGTTGTTTCTCTTTCTTTTTTTCAATTTTTTAATTGATTTTTAACCCTAGGGTGACTGGGGAGATTCGTAACTTTAATCGATTGTGGGGATTTACCACCATTTGGTTCAATCAAAGCTCTTGAAGGTGCACTAAGTTTGGCATGAAGCATCGTGCATGGGCTGGAAGATTTACTAGACAAAACCAAACACACATTCAATGAAAATTATCAGCCCATGCATGATTGGACATCTTAGAGGGACAGGGAGACGGAGTCCACGGAGCCAAACACACCTCTTGCACACTAACAGAGAAAACAGTGTCCTTTAAGGGTATGATGATTATGAACTTTTAGAACTGTTTGAATACAATGCATATGATGTTTTGTAGTTTAATACTCCCCCGGCACGAGTTAAGGGTTCGATGATTATAAATTTTCAGAACTGTTTGAATACGATGCGTGTGATATTTTGTAGTTTAACTCTCCCCTGGCGCGGAGACTAATGGCAATGAAATCTTAGATTGTCGGAATCCGATATGCATTATCCGTGGGCAAAGTATTGTAGAAATCTAAGGCAAGAAAAGAAGGAAGTTCATAAATGGGCTAAAAGGAGGTGTTACGAAGAGCAACCGAATTCTATTCATTTGATATTTAGGTCAAATATGCATGCCATTCTACTTCAAAGATGATAGTATAATGACTTAAGAGGATCCACGAGGGTCATGCCCTCACAGAGTTGACATCACGCTCGTTGTTCGACAAACTTTCTCAGCAATATTCATCGTGGTTTAGTTCATTACCATCCTCTGCTATCCCAATAATCTGTAAGTAGTTGCACTTTATTTAAGTCCTCTTATTCAACGATCATTTTCTACACTTGTTGGATCAACTAAGAATATAAGATGTCCTCAAATCACATGTCTACTGAGAGGATCTTGCTTATAATACCATCTATCATCAACCGACCTGATTTAGGTAAGCCAAGCCCTCAAGAAGGAGTACTAAAGTGGTTATCATTTGGCAGGGGGTTTATATATAGCATGGTAAGCCCTTTTCTACTTGATGTGAGATTGCAATACATGTTCTGTTTTATGGCTCAACTCTAATCTTTGATTGCTTTTCCTTTTATAGTAATTTTGCGGTAGTGGGAGAATGAGACATATCTTCATTCCTTGAAGAGGAGGCAGGTATATGAAAAAGATGGGCTGCCGTTGCCATTAATCTTAACCATATCAAAAGGCAGATTCATCTTAAAATCTCCAGAGGTCTTTCTTTCTCACATATATTGATGTAACATGGCATCTAAAAGCCCTCATCCGATGGTAAAGACTTTTTTGGGCAATTTATAAGTAAAATCCGCCTCAAATAATTATTTACCGATGCATGATAGCCATGCAGCTCATGCTTGAATACTTAATTTTTTGAGTTTGGCTTAGAGGAATGGATTGGGTTATAATGAATGGCATCAAAGTAGGACATCTTTTAGTAGATGTGTGATTCATGGATGGACTTAGGCCATGCTCACCCAACAAGGGAAGAGAATGGTCATTAGGCTAGAGAACTGGACAAAATGCAACTCCTAATTGGTTTCTAGGATGGCAAGGGTGGACGAAATTGACTAAACCATGCATCAAATGAGAAAGAGCATTGCCGGAGATAGCCGCCACTATGGCAATGTCAATGCAAAGTTTGATATATCTCAATTTCTTGTTCCGATTAGAAAGGGCTTTTTGAGTGATTACAACTGAGCACTCATATTAAAGAATTGCATATAGATCAAGCCAAACCGTTTTATATTGGGCTAGAGATGATAAGATCGATGTACAAAATGAGTTACATACTCTTAGTGAATGCTTACATATGACCTCCTATAAAATCAACATCCTTCTTTCGTGCATCATTTATTGCACCTTAATGTAATAGGTGTGTTGCTTGCGAAGTTTAATCCAACAACATATTTAAGTCGATAATTTTCCAAGGGTAAATCTTATGATGATTTATAATTTTTGATTAGATTAATTAGATGAGAGATGATATTTTTCGAGATCAATGATATCTAATAATCTGTTTCTACCAAATACCATAGTAAACCCTCGTTCCTAAAGCAACAAAAAACCCTAATCCATACTTATATGTCCAATCATTGCTATTCTGCCACGACAACTGCTTTGACCGAAGTTGCCATTTTTGTTGGCACCGCTTCCCTTCTCTTACCATCTCTCCAATTCTTGCTTGCTTAGCCACAATCGACGAAGATGGAGCGGCATAGGTTGTAGCATCAGTGACCAACCTCTGGTTTCGTCACTGGTGCCACACCTCCATGCCGCCACTGCCGCTGCCGCGGCGGCGGCGGCAATAATGTCGCGCATACAAAGAAGAGATAGAAAGGTTGAGACTCGAGTTTCGATGGATGTGTAACTTCATGCAAAGTGTGGAGTCTAATGCGGGGACATTATATTTGTAATTTAGCTAAAATCTTGACTCTCAATTATTTATCTAGTTCGTTGTCCGCTTGCCGACCAAATAAGAAGGAAAACAAATTAGTCACTCCATTGCGGATTCTTAGGTAATCTAGCTAAAATCAAACGAGGAGTCTCATACATACATGACAATCCAATTAAAAGATTTCTAAATTTCGCCTCCTTCCAAAGCTCAGAACCTCTTTCTCCGCAATGGATCGCTCCCCAATTCAAAATGCATCACGTCACATCGAATTAATTAACGCTCCAATAAATGCATTTATTATAAAAATTAAAAAGGGTTTCATAAGGGGGGCCCCGCCAATAGTAGTGCAAGCAATAGAAATTGCTGTCTGGGCACGCGAGCCGAAGTTCCATAATAGCTTGCGAAATTCCCGCCCCTAGCCACGACCATTGCCATTGCAACTTTTCGAGTAAAGTCTCGATTGCTCATTCAAACATTAATCATTAAACACAACACCAAAAATAATAAAAAAATTTTAAAAATGTCTTTATAATTTAATGAAATATAAAGTTAGGAAAACGTTGATTGAAAAGTTTGGACTCTAGGCCAGCGGTCCACGTCGAAAATTGCCGCATATATTGACGCTGCATATCCGCTTATCATGAGCAAAAAGTTGCTAGGGCATCTATTGGCATAATGATGTTGTCCATGCCCCTTTATTTTTTGTACTTAAGTTTTCGCGTATGGTCAAAAAATTGATTTATCTTTATAGTATATGGTATCTGAAAAGAAATTGGGCAAAAGGGCCCACGGTCCACATGAAATGATTCACGGCAATTATGTGCACAAATTATCTTTTCATGGGTGGGGGATTTTGTCTTTCGGCGATGAATATATTAAATGGTACAGAAAAATATAATATTCTCCATCGAAATGCCCGTACAGGAGAAATATATAAAAAGGAAAAGAAAAGAAAAGAGAGACTTTAGTTTACGGAGAATATTCAGAGTTAAAAAGACAAAATAAGAAAAAAAATCAATTTGGTGATTGTTTTTTATGACGCATGGCCTCTTACTTGGTTCTGTTTCCACCAGTCATGTGCGCCGAATGTAATTTTTTCTTTCTTAGGAGAATTTTTTTTTTTTTTATGAACTACATGGTTTATCATTTCTCAGCAAATTTATATAGTATAGAGAAGGACTGGCCATAATAAATTTGCAGTGCTGAGAGGGGACTACATCTCGTAATTGTCTGGAATTTCGAGTTCGATTTTTGTACGTGGCAACTTTGGAGGAGCGAATAGTGGTTAATATGTCGCGTTAATTAATTTGCATAATACTAAAGTGACGTGATAAATTCTTGTCGTATACTTATTGGACATTAATGAAGAAAAAAATCTAATTCAATAAATGAAAATCCACAAAAAAATCTCAAACTATCATCGTTGTAACACATTTGTCATAAACTTTTTTTTTAATATAAAAATCCAAAACTATGTCTATTATGACACAAATATCATAGACTTACCTTTTGTGCTTGAATATTTATTTTTTGAGAGAGAGAGAGTTGATTACTTTTTTGAGCGAAAAGTAATCAGTTGAATGGTTTTTCTTCTAATATCAAAAATCACAAACTTGTACTTATGTGACACACTTACCTTTTGTTAAAATTTCTTCAAAAACTTTCAAATCAAAATAATGTTGTTTTTATCTCACTTCAGTTATGTGAGCACCATATCAACATCGTTTATCTTTCATCATTTATGTGAGTAGATTTTAATTGTGTATATTGACACAATTTTGATAAAAGGTAAATATTTCACACAAGTATAAGCTTTTTTTCGTATCGAACATAGCTTGAGGTATTTACCATGGTGAAAATTGAGAGAGAGAGAGAGAGATATATTTTGTGTTGTTCAAAGACCGCAAAGGCAAGCGTCCACTGGGGGGATAATGAACATGGCAGACCCACCTGAGAGAATCCTAGGTTTGCGTTATTGTTTTTGCATGGACATGTTTGTTTGTTTCTTTTTTTATTGTCTTGCCCATTTAAATATATATATTTTTTAAAGTAGCCCAAGGGGAAGAAGAAAGGCTACCCTTTTCATGACAAATTTTAGAGTATCCTCGTGATTAAAAAGATTGAGATGAACTTCAGCCATGATTACCAAAGTGAAACCTACTTTTGGGAGAGCTAGGGATTGGAATGCTAATACAACATCATCTATGTTGATTCTCGCGAGTTACTATCTCCATCATTTTCATTAGATTGAGATAAATAATAATGATATTCTCAATTATCGAGTCAATAATTTAGATAGCGTCTTAGTTTGCTTCTTTACTCTCACTTTTTTAGTAACGTGTGGCAATGAAATGGGATAGGGCTCATATATCCTAGCCTCACTCACTACACAGCCATGACGTTGTGTGCAAGTCCTATCCTCCTCCGTCCGTGGCTAGCTTGACGATCAAGGCCATAATATCCCATGCCTATACGGCACAATGATATAGAGCTTTACATTTTTTCCCCATTTGCCTTGTCAAGATGTTGCTTCATAAGATCTTAAATCTAATGTACCACTTCTAATAACAAGGCTTTATTGGAATGAAAACGATACATAAGATCTCAAATTGAGGTAAAAAAAGGTAAAAAGAAAAGAAAAGGTGTGAGGTTTTAAGTTTCATGGTTAGTTTTTTGTTTTCATTTTTACTCATGACAACATGTCCCGTCATAAGAGAACAGCTCTTTGTGAATTCCCAAATGCTTGAGTGGAGAGCGTTACCTTAGACTAAAAAGAAAAATATTATTTGGTATGTAAAAGTTGACTCAAAATATCTTCAGCAAGCATGCAAAAACCGCACATGTTGTAAAAATATGCCCGATAAATGCAATGAAGACTATGGCGCAAGAGCCCTGCATAATGATAAGCCGGAAAAGAAGAAAAATAGATTGTCAAAGACTACGGTTTTAATCTAGAGCTTGTTAAGGCATGCCTATTTCTCAAAAGCATTAGGGAGGCTTTTAAGTCAGATATTTGGCTCGTTCGTGTCTTTTGAGAACGAGACATGGAAGTCAGGATTAGAAGATCTATAACTTACTTTTAATCGGATCGAAACACAAACTCAATCAAAAAGTAAAAAATAGGTTCAAAATGTGACGCAGATGGCATAAAACAAGCCGCAGCGAGAAGCAAGGCTTTTGAGCATCATCTCAATGGTCATAATCTCAGCTGATGCATACTCCTTTGATGTTGACAGACGTTGGTATATTACCATATCTCCTGCAGCACTTGAGAGAAGAGTTTTCAATGTTATCTCGGGAGAAAGAACCTGATAAAAAACCACAGCGAGCTCAATGTGGAGAACAGAATGATTCAATAAACAAAAGCAAAAGCAAAAAAACAAAACATTAATTAACACATGAACCCCCGTCTTGGAACAGCAAAAGCAAAGCCAGCCCCCGACGTTGTACCTTCCTCTTTCCCAAGTTAAATTTGCTGGGTTTTCTCGTGCCCCGTTTTTGTTAAAGCCAAAACAGGAGAGAGAGGAGTCACGCAGGCTCCGCATTCCTCGTGACAGGACGCGAGCATAACACCAAACTCTCTCTCTCTCTCTCTCTCTCTCTCGGGGAGAGACAGAGAAACACCTGGCCCGTGAAACGATTGTCCTCTGTAGTCCAGTGCGCTCTGTGCCTTTCCACTTCCCCCTCGCCTCTTCCTCCACGTTTGCGCTCCTGGTGAGCGGGTCTCAATCTCGAAGTCGTTTTCTCGCTCGATTCCGTGCGCTGATTTGAGAGGAAGCAGGGACGGGCGCTCCCCTGCCCACAGCCCACGTTCTGTGAGCTCTGCCCTGCTCCTTTTTTGGTCTCTCTAACCTTAGTTCTTCGTTCGCTCGTCCTTGTTCTCTAGCGCTCGGTATTATTGCTGTTCTGCATCTAAATGGGTCCGTCTGTTTCACATCAAGTTCGAATCTTGTCGTCGGCAACTTTTCCCTCTTGAAAAGTCCGGTCTCGACAGAGTTGAAGTCGAGAACTAATCGGGACGGGCACTGGGGGGACATGGTCGCTGCTAGTGAAGAAATCTTGAAATGGGTTTCGTCGTTTCCGGTGGATTTATGAAAATGTGAGTGTTTTTGTCGAGAAGGGAAGAGTAAGCAGAAGTGGGTTCCGTTGCTGATGATATAAGGGTTACTTTTGGAGGAAATGCAAGTGAAGAAGGGGCGATAGGCTAAAATGGCAACGTTGTGCCTTCTCACTCTTTTAATAGCAGGGGTGTTGTCAAATTTGGAGCTTGTGGGGTGTGCTCGGCTCAGTGATGAAGCTACACTCTTGGCCATCAATGAGGAGTTTGGGATACCTGGATGGGGCATCAACGGCTCGGATTTCTGCTCTTGGCCCGGCATTGGCTGTGGCCTGAGCAATTCCACCGTGGAAAAGCTTGACCTCTCTCGTCGATTCCTCAGAGGTAACGTCACTCTCATCTCTGATCTGAGAGCACTCAAAAGGCTTGACCTTTCCAGCAATAACTTCCATGGTTTCATCCCTCCCGGTTTCGGTAATTTGTCTGAGCTTGAATTTCTTGATTTGTCCACGAATAAGTTTGGTGGGTCGATTCCAAAGGAGTTGGGTGGTCTCAGGAATCTTAGAGCGCTAAACCTCTCCAATAACTTGCTCACTGGGGAAATACCTGATGAGCTAGAGAGCTTGTTGAAGCTCCAGGATCTTCAGGTGTCCAGTAATCAGTTGAATGGTTCCATACCGTATTGGGTTGGTAACTTGAGCAGTTTGAGGGTTTTTTCGGCTTATGAGAACAGATTAGGAGGAAAGATTCCGGATAATCTTGGTGCGGTTTGTGAACTTCAATTGCTGAACCTTCACTCGAACCAGCTTGAGGGATCAATTCCCGAAAGCATATTTGCGATGGGGAAGTTGGAAGTTTTAATTCTCACCCAAAACCGACTGAGTGGGGATATTCCTGAAGAGATTGGTAACTGCAAAAGCTTGTCAAATGTTCGGATTGGGAATAACAATCTCACAGGAGACATTCCATGGGCGATTGGAAATGCGAGCAGCCTTACTTATTTTGAAGCAGACGACAACAATCTATCTGGCGAGATTGTTTCCGACTTTGCTCAATGCAAAAATCTTACCCTCCTAAATTTAGCTTCTAATGGTTTTACAGGATCAGTCCCCGCGGAGCTTGGGATTCTTGGGAATTTGCAGGAATTGATTCTTTCCAGTAACTATCTCTTCGGTGATATTCCCTTGTCGATTCTTGCATGCAAGAACCTCAACAAACTCGATCTTAGTAACAATAGATTTAATGGCACCATTCCTATTGAAGTTTGCAACGTGTCAAGGTTGCAGTACTTACTTCTAGGTCAGAATTCTCTAAAGGGGGAGATACCTCATGAGATTGGAAATTGCGTGAAGCTACTTCAGTTGCATATCGGTAGCAATTATTTGACCGGCAGCATTCCTCCGGAGATCGGTCACCTCAAGAACTTACAGATATCTCTGAATTTAAGCTTTAATCGTCTTCATGGACCACTCCCCGCTGAGTTAGGGAAACTGGATAAGCTTGTCTCTCTAGATGTCTCCAACAATCAGCTCTCTGGTGCTATCCCACCTGATTTTAGGGGAATGTTGAGCTTGATAGAGGTAAATTTCTCTAATAATCTTCTCACTGGCCCAGTACCTAATTTCGGGCCTTTCCAGAAGAGTTCCAATTCGAGCTTTCTTGGAAACAAAGGGCTTTGTGGAGAGCCGTTGACCTTCTCATGTGGGAGCTCTAGTGGGCCTGACCATGAAGGTTACCGTCTGGGGTTTCTTACAGAGTCATACTAGCCGTTGTTGGCTCTGGTTTGGCAGTTTTCGTGTCCGTTACTATAGTTGTTCTTTTATTTATGATGAGGGAGAGGCAAGAAAAGGTGGCTAAAGCTGCAGGGTTCCAGAGAATGAAACCAGTGATCTCCCAACAATAGTGGCAGGGAATGTCTTTGTCGATAACCTCAAACAGGCCATAGATCTTGATGCTGTCGTCAAAGCCACAATGAAAGATGCCAATAAGCTCAGTTGCGGTACTTTCAGCACAGTTTATAAGGCAATTATGCCTTCGGGGCTGATTCTGTTGGTGAAGAGACTGAAATCTGTTGATCGATCCATAATTCATCATCAAAACAAGATGATTAGAGAGCTAGAAAGGCTTAGCAGACTCTGTCATGATAACCTAATGCAGCCTATTGGGTTTGTGATTTACGAAGATGTTGCCCTTTTGCTGCATCACTACTTACCAAATGGGACTTTAGGGCAGTTACTGCATGAATATACCAAGAAACCCGAGTATGAACCCGACTGGCCTCAAAGACTATCGATTGCCATAGGGGTAGCTGAGGGTTTGGCTTTCCTTCATCATGTTGCAGTGATTCACCTCGATATATCTTCTGGAAACGTATTCTTAGATGCAAATTTCAATGCTGTGGTTGGGGAGGTAGAGATATCTAAGCTCTTAGATCCATCTCGAGGCACTGCAAGTATTAGTGCAGTGGCGGGATCCTTCGGGTATATTCCTCCAGGTATGTTTCTCTGAAAACACTAATGATGTTCGCTTTTTCCTTCTGAATATATATTTCTTGCCTATGAGGCATGTGCTGTTTAGCCCCCTTTGTTGAACTATCTCCATGTTTTATCTGCTGACTGTTCACTACAATGCTCAGAGTATGCATATACGATGCAAGTCACTGCACCTGGAAATGTGTATAGTTTTGGTGTAATTTTGCTCGAGATCCTTACGACAAGGATGCCAGTGGATGAGGTCTTCGATGAAGGGGTGGATTTGGTGAAGTGGGTTCACAGTGCTCCAGCAAGAGGGGAGACCCCGGAGCAAATTCTCGATGCAAGGCTCAGCACGGTCAGTTTTACGTGGAGAAAGGAGATGCTGGCCGCTTTGAAGATTGCATTGCTCTGCACCGACGGCATCCCAGCGAAACGCCCAAAAATGAAGAAGGTTGTGGAAATGCTTCAAGAGGTAAAGCAGAACTGATCATCTCATACTTTTAATGCCATTGGATCTACGGTCCAGAATTGGTAATCTTCAGGGCCTAGAAGATTGTAACTGGTGGACGCACAATGCATCTGCTGGAAAATGTCAATTCTTTGAGGGACGTGGCAAGTTCACTGCAATGCTCATCATCCATCGACGGGATTTGATCAGGTTTGGAGCTCATGTTGATAACATTCACCAGTAATGGGAAAAAAAAATTGTCTAGAAGGCATCAGTTTTATTGAGCTTCTTATTTTATAGTGGGCCTCCAAATGTAATTTTGATGCTCTCTAGTTGGAACTGTGTTGAGTTCTTTGCTATTATACAAATCATATCTACACTTCAATGGGAGTTTTCTGACCTTGAAGAGGGTTATTAGCTTATTCTGAGTTGAACTCCGAGCGCTTTTCATGGTGGGAGGCATTGGATTTAAGATGCAAAAATGTTGTTTTCGTTCCGAGTTTTCGATTCAAATGAAGTATTTCACCGTTTAGTTCAATTACTAGTATTGAGCGGTCTTGGGCTAATCTTTGCCGGCTTCAGGCTGACATTGCCGACTCAATTCTCCATATCCTACCATACCTGACTCTCGTTTGTGGTGAATGTAATGCTATCACGAGCTTCAATTGCCGAGGTCTGTGACATCGCTAAGTCACCCGACGGTAATGGAGTTAGCCTATTATAACAAGAAGCCGCTAAACGTGTAGGGCGAGATAAGCAGCAGCAGCAGTTGCTGCAGCACTGCCGTCGATCAAAGTTTCCAGATTTCCCATTGTCTCCGATGTCCAACTCTTAAGAGAACCCGAGAACGGGACGCCACTCTCTCCTAGTCTCTTCTGTTTCATCGTTTAAGGACAGCTACCTGTGATAATCATCCCATAGATCTCTCCGGGCGATTTCCTGAGTTCCGTGCATCCTGAGACATCAAAGAACTGCGAACTCCGAAGCTTACAAACAGAACGTGGTAGTTTCTTCATTTGGCAATTTTCTCGCGAGTCAAGAAATCGCAGCTGCATTATGTCGCCTATGGAACTAGGCAACTCCTCAAAGCTTGAATGGTGCCGAGAACCATTTGATACTTACACTTTGAGAGGCACGTACTAACAAATTTTCCCTTAAATTATAGATTGGCAAACCTTGCATGCATCGTGCACGACCTGCTTCAGTTTAGGTTTTTCGTGGATCTCGAGATCTCATCGTCATTCAAATGCTTTTTGTATCAAAGTCTCTGAGAATGAAATATATCTGCTGCGTTATGGAATTCTGTTAGCGCTCAAAATTCCGGTCAGATGAAGCTAGATCTTGCACATGCATTTTCGAATAGCAAAACCTCGCCGAACTCCTCAGCTTCTTGGAAGAAGGATCTCGACGATTAATCTTTGACATAATTTCTGCCAACTTATACGAGGGCTTGGTCTTCGTTCGCCGGACGGATGAGTCCACATGCGCTCCAAAGATTACTCAAAAGAGAGCTGGGTTGCCAATGTTTGGGAAACCAACGAGTCTAGGGTCCTCTCAAGGGAAAATCTAGAAAATTTTCTTTAGTCATCTGAAGTTATTAGAAAATTTCTGATACCGTTGGTAAAAAAAAGCATGAAAAGTAATTTGATTTTCAAGTAACCTGTTGATGATCTACCAGCTTTCAAGTTGTATAGTATTTGTAACATATACATTGCAAATGGATTGATTGAATCATGATTTCAATGGACGACTTTTCCTATAAATGAAAAAAGAAAATCAATATTAACTTGTGGGCACATCATTTTGTTCCTATCTATTCAATTTGTAATAAATAATCCTATGGAAATAAGAAATGCATACATCACCAATGGGTAGAAATTTTTCCTTCGGTATAGCAATAAAAAAAAAAATAATGGGGACATAAAAAAAGTTGAATCTTCAAATCTCATAATGTAAAGACTTGCAACAAAAAATTTGTCAATAGAAAGGTCGTTAAATATCAGGATTTATTTTGTTTGGTCTTTTTAAAGTTAGCGTCAGCCGGCAATTGGAGGAGACAAAAGTACTTGATAGGGGTTCATCATCCTTACAAACTCATTACAAACTATTCTTGGAATGAATGAACCAATTTTGGAGTAATAGAGAGAAAGCTACATGATTGGTCCTTGCCAGACTTTTCATAACCACGAATTCGAACAAATGTACTTGGGAGACTAACGTTGAGAAGGCTTTGAGCAGAAAACAAAAACTTATATTGTTAGTGCAATTAGCTCTTGTGCATTCATATTCATAAGATCTAGTCTTAGGAGCAGTAGGGGGGATGACATAATTTTCCATGTAGAAATGAAGTAAAACAAATTAAAAATGGAAAAATTAATGTGGTTCTTTAAGTACATTATTTCGATTAAATCCCTTAAATAGTCTAGTAAAATAATTATACAACGATCGAGTCATTGACACTAATTTACCAAAATAAGATTCGATGGTGCATCATGATTTCATACATTGTCCATAAATGAAAAATAAACCTCGTACAGAAAGACTTCAAACTCATATAATGCACAAGTATGACATTCTCCGTAGAGAAATTTGCAGTACTAACACAAGCAAATACTAAAGAACAACACCTCTTCAAGATAAAAAAGGAAAAAAAAATTACAATATCAATGGCCATCATTTTCATCATTGAAAAAGAAAGAGATTGACGAAAGGATTAGCTACGATCAAATCTTCGCGGAGATCCATAGAGAATGACAAATAGATCATGGAAATTCATCAGTGCAAAAGGAAAAAGGAGAGAGAGAAGGAAATGAGCTTAAGAGCATCCATGCTATGGTATTATGGTTTTTATTGTTGCGTCCTACGAATTTATCATTTTTTGATATTCTATTTACCAAGATATTTTTCATTAGTTAGCTAAATTAAATTTTTTATGGATGTAAGATTTCTTTCAATAAAAACTACTGTATAATTTTTTTCTGTATAACAAAAGATGTAAAGATTTTGGTTCTCATAAGTTTTTCCCATTTTTTAAAAAGAATAATAATAAGTGGGAGCCGTACATTTTATTTGTTGTGCACATACAATATTATACCTTAATCTCCTTTGCTTTTTAAAGAACTTCATAGCGAAGAAATTATCATTTTAGAATGCGTTGTGATTTGCAGCATCAAAAGAATTTTTATGGTCCTCGCTTCATCCACACACTTCTTTTGAGCCCTTATTCTAGTACATTTTAAAAGAATATTGTTGATAACATTTCACTTTCATGTGTTGTATTGTGAGAGTTATGCATTTTATTTGATTGTGGAGAGTAAAAAATTATTTATTAAGAAAGAGCGGTTATGTTTAAAAACATATTAGAATTAGTCACAAGAAGTCAAGTCACCTTCAACAATCATGAACATATAGATATGTACAGCTAGTTTGATTTAACAAATTAATTGAAGACGTTTTGACATTCTTATAATATGATTGAGAAAATAATTTTTCTCCAGTGGGAAAGTTAGGTTGAAGTGAATAGATTTTGTTATGGATGATTTGATATATTATTGTTGTAGAATATTTTCCTAATCAGTTACAAATCACTTGTTTTTAGATATTTGGTGATCATTACAAATGCAGATTTTGGGATTCATCTATGCCAAAAAAACTATTGACAATTGCAGGTTGTAATAGAAGATTTTGTTTCTCGAGTTGTCACTTGTCATATCACAATTCAAAGCCCACGCAAGTCCAATCACCGCATTATGTTTTGATCCTAGTGGATCTCGTCCGGTCACTGCCTCAGTCTACGGCAACAATTTATGGATTTGGTATCATGCCATCTTGCGCATGGGAGGACCTAAAAATAATTGTGGCCATATGATATTATTAAATTATACTTTAGTAACTATCTAAGTGCTAATAAAGCATATTTATTATGAGAAGGTGCGATTTTTATTAAAAATGTATTTTGATGAAGCACATCTATTGAATACATCTATTAATAGCTTATATAAAACGTCTAGTCCTCTTTCTACCGTGGACAAAAAGTCACATTCCAAGTATCCATCAGAAAAAATACATTAAGATTAAAGTGGGTTAAGGGAGAGAAATTATATATTTTCGTTTCTTCCATTTTTGTATGTCTGCTATGAAAAAATTATGATGATCTAAGATTACTTAATTTAGAAATTTCCGCATAAAGAATTATAAAGATTCTAATACTCATGATTTTCCAATCATTAAAAATAAATATGGTTTTACTAGTGATCTCCCATTAATGCTGTTAAAGATATATATATCGAATTAATTAATACAGATACTTGCTTAATGAAACTGATTTTATCATCGGATGAGAAATTATCGTATTATTTCTTTTGTCAAATTCCTGGTGGCTCTACTCGTCGCTGGCTGCAAGGCCGCCTCAACAATCACGACGCTCGGCATCAAGTTCCTCCGAAACGCTTCTCGCCTTGGCCCAACTCAAAAGGTATGCATACATTTGAAGTTGTCCCCAAGTGTTCAAATGATAAGTCCGCCCAATTGAATTAGATTAATTATGACCCAAAAAATTGCTTTATGGGTCTTCCAATCGTTGGCTTCCTTTCAATAATCCTAAAAATTATAAAAACCGGACGTATAGAAGTCCACCCTGAAGATGAAAAATCCATTTTTCTTTTACACTCCGCTTATGCATTGGCGGCGGGAATGTTTGCATAATAGCATAGCAGTGAATCACATCCTCGCTTCGACAGGTTTGAATGTTGCTGCCACTTGTGTATAGTTTGCTCCATTGCAGCAACTGACATTCTGGCATGATTCGGCGGTCCCCAATATCCTAAGCAGTCCCTTCAGCAAAGACACTAGGAGGTGGATTCACGACAATATCTTAAGCAAGGTCCGGTTTTATAGACCTAAGTGACATGTCGTATGGGACTTTTGAGTCATTTAGCCAAGCAGAAATAACTTTGCTTTTGGAAAATCCGGTTAGAACTCCGAAACTAACGTCTCTTTGTCTGTCTAAAGCAGAAGAGTTTTTTGCATCCGTTAGGAAAATTGATATGTCGGGGGCGGGCGAGTCCTGAGAGATCATCGTGGAAATTGGATACCTGGTATGTCCAAAAACATAGGGAGAGCTAGTGCCTTTGCAACTGAAATAGGGACTCTTAAGAGATGGAATTAGACTTGCCATATAGATCACAGCATCTCACGCCTACATACTGAACTTGATGCCGACAAGATCGATTTGGTCATCCTTCTTTTCTTGCCATTGAAAAAACAGTAGGGGTTATCAAGAGAACATCATGAACTGAGACAACGAATACCAACGTAGTCCTGCCTTTGGCAGGCGATCTTAACGACTGTACTAAAAACCGTTCCAACTAAAAGGATTAATCTATTTGATAAGCAATTGACAGAACATTAAGGTTTTAATATGGTGCAAGTCGACCTGTGGTTCTTATGTTATCTTTTTGTTCCCACTCTCAGTTTGAAAGATGATTTCATCTTCGAATGATCCCGACTTGGGCTAAAATTACAGACTGAACCCCCTCAACCTCATTTTCTTCTTCATGATGTCCAATTCAAGCAATTCTGTGCGCTCTAGTGTATTTATCAAATCGATTGAGGAGGCGTTGAACTTATGAGGAACCATAGCATATATAACATTGATTTCAAACGAATGTACTTGGGAGACTAAAACTACCAAAGGCTTGGAGCAGATAACATAAACTTATTATTGTTCATGCAATTTGTGCATTAATTTTTCATAAGATCCAGTCTCAACAGCAAAAAGGGAAAATAATCCTCCTATTTAGAAGTGAAGTAAAACAAATAAAAACGGGAAGATCAATGTGGTTTTTCAATTGCATTATTTTGAGAAACTCTTTAATAGTCTAGAGGAAATTTATAAAAAAATTAACTGACTCTAATTTGCCAAAGATAAGAATCGATGATGCCTCATGATGTCATACACGATCCATGAATGAAAGATAAATAATGGTTTTAAGGAAATTCAAATATTGATAATGCTCCAATTGATCTTATACAATACAAATAAGGTATTATCTCCATAAAGAAATTTATAATACAAGCACAAGCAAATCATAAGTAACAACACAAAATTCAAGGAAAGAAAAGAGTACAATAGCAATGACCATGGTTTCAAAACCTTGAAAATGAAAGAGATTGATGAATGAGTAGTTGAATACCCTTCCAATTCTCTGTAGAGATCCACGTGACATGGCAGATAGATCATGGGAACTTCCCTACGCTCACAAGAAGAAAAAAAGAAAATGAGCTTGGAGTATATACGACATAGTATCATGGCCTTTATTGTGGTGCCATGTGAATTTGTCATTCTTAGATATTCTATTTATCAAGATACCTTTCATTTGTTCAGCAAAATCAATTTTTTTATATGGGTGTGCAATTGCTTTCACTGAAAACTGATCTAGAAGTTATTGTTTTGCTCTGAAATTCTTTTTTTCAAATATAATATCAATAAAAAATAAAAAATAAATAACATGTGAAAACCGTACTTTTTATATGTTGTGTATACACTGTAAATAAGCGCTTACCTGTTTGATTGTTCACATTCTATTTGAAAAGTGTGATAATGGTACTCGAATGACGAATCTTAATTTACTATTATTAGGCTACATCAAAACGGAGAGTCCACATACAGCCCTAATCTAAAAACCTATGATTTTTGTTAATATTCTCATAATTTCCTAAAAATGAATGATATTTTAAAAGTGAAAATGTAAAAACTTACTTTTTACTTTTGCTTAACGGGAAACCAACAAGTCCTAAAGGTTGGGCCTGCAATGCTTGAACGAGGATTGGTAAAGCTTTCAATTTACTATACATTAATAATATTGGGTCCATACAACATGGTTTATTTATCAGGAAAAAGATACTGAAAAGTGCCCCTCAGTACTTACAGAGCTTCGATGAATGCGTTTCAATAACTTAAGGCCTTATCCGGTGCCTCAAAGTTTTCAAAATTTTCTTTGTTTGCGTTTCCATTTAAGAATGAAAAATTATAACATGCATTTGATTTTTTAAAAACAATCATCAAATTAAAATGAAGGAAACTGTTTTCAAATTAAACATATAGACTCAAAATAACCTTGTAGGTATTCTCCGTGCTTTCACTCCAAATGAAAGATGGAGTTTTTGAAGACCACCCATTTTACAATTTTGGTGGAACATAAGTATGTGCTCGAGTGCATCTTCTTCAATAAATTTCCATGTATTTCATGATTTCTTTTCGATATGGTCAGTGAACCAAACTAGTCCTTTTAGGACACTTGCAACAGATTCATTTGATAAAATTATATTCAAACTGTCAAACTTTAGCTAGAGCAGCTTTTTTATGCATTGGGAAATGAAAATAGGTAATCGTTAAGTTAGTTCAATTGAAATTTGAACAACGACCGCTGACAGTATTATCATGATTGAGTATGAATGCATGATGTCCTTCAACTTCATGTACGGCAGAAAGAAAATTTCTAATTGATTAATAGATTCAGCCTTATATAATAATAATCACTTTCATGAAGAATACAAGTTTCCTTAGAAGGGAATCAAGTTTTATTTTCAATGTGAAATAGGGATTTGTCACAGTCGTCCAAATATACAGTCAAAGTCGTCAATATTATGAATGAGCATACTGCATTATTCTCTTATCCTAATTTTCTTTAAGTGAATATATATGGCTATTCTTATATTTAAGAACGAAGGAGAAATGAAAGTGCAAATAGATGTGTACCTAGTCGTCTGTCCATTGTACTCGTTTCCGATCAACTTTGATTCGAGGAACATGAGTGATTTTGTGCCAATCCTTGCTAGTTTGAGGCTCACATCTTTTGCTCAATTCACCACAGTGCACGATGCACAAGTCTTTTAGAGCAGTAAAGCCTCGGATTCCTTGCGGCATGGACAATATGTTGGGATATCGGATCAAGCGAATTAATCTGAGACATGTATGATTTGGCAGCCATTCAGGTACGGCCATCAAGCTTGGGCAGTCATAGACAAAAAAGGTCACCAAAGTGCAAGCCGATCCTTCGAGACATTGGAGTAGCTCCATTACTTGTTCAAACTTTTGAATTGCTAGTGTACGAAGATTCAACGAAAATTAGACCTTCTCTCGTGGGTCAACATGAGTTGGCATTTAGTAATTGTCAAGCACTCTAAAGTAATTAATTCCCCAAAAGGCACATATATTGGTCTCCCACAATCTAAAATTTCCAACTTTTGAAGGCAAGTTAGTCGACAAGTACCTTCAAACAAAACTTCGAGATTTTTGCACCCTTCGAGTCCTAAAAGGCGTAGATTTTCAAGGTATTGTATTCCACTTTCTTGTAGACTATTTTGCTTTGTTGTTATGTATAGATATCTAAGACTGATGAGCCTTCTCATATTTTTGGGCAAGTGGCCTAGCTTTGAGCAACCAATGAGAGATAAGTATAGCAAACTCTGCAACTCACAAATGGTATTTAGAAGCTTCTTCAATCGCTTATTATATTGGAGAGATAACATTCTCAATTGCTTCAAGTTGCATATGGAACTGGGCAACTCGTCAAAACTACCCAATGGCAAATCCAGATACCTTAAGGAATTACACTTTGAGATGCATATTTTCGAGAACTCTTTAGTAATAACTCCATCAGTAACTTTGAATTGAAGTTTAATTGCACGCAGCCTCTTTGAAGTTGGATTTTTTAGAAAAGGTGGAACCCCATTGAAATTTGAGATTCCCTTTAACGAACCACTTGAGAGCAAAACGTACCGAATTTGTTCTGAAATCTCCGTGGTATCTAAGCCAACAACGGAACAATCATTTTGTGCCACACTCATTGCAAGAGAATGGACGATATCATGAACTTTAAATGCTAAGATTGATTCATGCCCCTCAACTTCTTGGATCAATGATCTCTTCCACAACTCTTTGACGTACTCAACACCGACATCTTCCAATGCTAGTTTGTTCCTTGTTGAACTAATGAGTCCAAAAGCCATCTATAAATCAGCCAAATTCGTGCTCTTGATTTTATGTCCTCTTGGGTAAAGTGATAACATAGAAAAACATCGTTTTAAGTGGGATGGTAAATGATCATAGCTAAGCTTAAGTGCCGGCAAGATGTCCTTTTTCACTTCCACTAGCTCCCATGTTTCGCTATCCCTTATATGTTTCCAATATTGTTCTTCATCCTTTGTGTAGAGTAGACTCCCCAAAGTTTTCACAAGGAGAGGCATTCCTTGAGATTTTTCAACAATATCATTTCCAATTTCAAGGAGTTTAGGACAAAGCTCCTTTTCCTTTTCATCGAATGCCCATTTTTTTAACAAGGCCATAGAGTCTTTATGAGAAAGACCTTTTAGATTATGCACCGAACAGGTACTCATTACAAAGGCAACTTCAGAACTGCGTGTTGTCACAATGATCTTGCTTTCACTAGCTCCTACACTAAGCAAAGCTCTCAATTCATTCCATTTATGATGGTCGTTGCTCCATATGTCATCCAAGACAAGAAGATATTTCTTGTCTTTGATAATGTTTTACGAATGAGTTTGAACTGCTGAATATTAAAGTTGCCCAAACTTTGACCAGTTCCATCTTCAATGATTCCTTCAATAGTTTTCTTTAAGTCGAAGTCCTCAGGCACGCACACCCATATGCGCAACTCAAATTACTCTTTCACACTGTCATCATTGTAGACTAATTTAGCCACGGTTGTCTTGCCCAAACCTCCTATTCCAACTGATGGATTTATGAGATGGGCTTAAGGCCCATCCGCTCAAGTTGGGCCCAAAAGGCCCGGCCCACGGGAATAGGGCCCGTGGAGGGGGAAGGTATAAAAGGGAGGAGAGAGAGAGAGAGAGAAGACAACGTTTTGCAATTAAAAACGTACGTCTTCTCTTCTCCCGCGCGCTCTCCCCCTCCAAAAGGAAACAGTAAGCAAACGGCACTTTCCTACTTCCTTCAAGGCGTCATCGGATCGAACGGGGCAAGAATTTCTTCCTCTTCTTCAACGTTGGTGTTTAATCTGTGGCTAACGAGATACGCTCGAATCCGTGGTGTGCTTTAAGATCGGTGATGCGTGTTTTCCCGGGCTTCGTCTTCCGCATTGATTTAGGGGTTCGATTCGGTGTCGAATCCGGTTTTCGGGGATCCGTTATTCCCAACATTGGTATCAGAGCCCTGTTTCACGTTTTTCCGATCAATTACGATGTTTTTGATTGATTTTTCGCGAAATCCCTTCGGCCGTACGGAACCGGGCGAAAATCCCGACACCCGAGCGCTTTTCGGCCTTTTTCTGAGTTTTCGTAAGTCGAAATCAAATTCTCAAGGCACCGGGAGAAGCGCGACGTCGAGAAGAGTCCGGCGATGTGTCGACCGCCACGCCGGTGCCGCGCACGCGCCCACACGCGCGACCGGAAGGCGCTAACGCGTGGGCGCGACGCGCCGGGAAGCGCCGGGCTTCGCCGCCGTGCGTGCGCCACACGCGCCGGTGGCGAACCGGCACTTGCGCGCCGGCGGCCGGCGAACCGGCACGCGCCGGTCCGCGGACCGACGCGTGCTGACGTCACCTGCTGACGTCATCGTGACGTCACCAACGGTCGATAACCGTTCGGATGACGTCACCGATGACGTCATCGCCGACGACGTTTCGCCGGACGGTCACCTGCCGGCGACCCGACCCGACTCGCGGACGAGGCACGCGCCCGGCACGTGTCGGATGACGTCTGCGTGACGTCATCCCCCGCACGCGCGAGGCACGTGCGGTGGGTCCGCACGAGCGGTCCGACCGGCCCGTCTGGTCCGACCGTCGGGACCGGTCCGACCTGCGCACCCGTTGACCCGATCCGTTGACCGTTGACCGACGACCGTTGACCTACCGTTGACCGTTGACCGACGACCGTTGACCGTTGACTTTGACCGTTGACCCGAAAAAAAAAAAGAAAAAAAAGAAAAAAGAAAAAAAGGAATTTGTTTTCTTGTTCAGTCATGCCTATGTGGATTATAAGTAATCCATTTTTAATTCTGCATTTGTTGCATGAATTTTGAAAAATTATGTATTTTCTCTTATATTAATTATGGATTATAAGTGATCCATTTTTAATTCTCGCATTTGTTGCGTGAACTATGATGCGTTATGCAAGGATACCGCAATCCCGAGAACACGCAGGGAAATGCAAGACTTAAAAGGTCGATGACAGAGTTAGGCGATTATCGGTGGCATGACGGTGATTTAAGATCGCATGTGGTCGGGGCCAATCGATGATACGAAATCATCCTGGAATGGTTATCTTATCTTTGCGCTGGATTTTGAGAAGTACCGGCTTTGATGAACACTCTTTCACCGCATGGCAAAAGTGTTGGATCGGCTATGGGAGGTCAACGTGGTCCCGGGTTATAGGAGGCTGGTGGAAGCTTTTGTAAGAGAGCACTATAGGATTGAATTGGCCAAAACTTCAACCCTTAGATTGAGCGCCACATGGCGCCGAGTGAATGCGCCTTGGTGGCGACATGAATGCTCTCCAAAATTTTTTCCATGGTTGGCAAATGTGCCTTCAAATTTCTCAGATGATTTGACTGATAGATTAGAAGGGACATTCCCTATTTATTTCTTTGATTAATTATGTAATTAATGATTACTACCTGATTGTTGTTAATGTAGCAACCGATATATTAGTTGTATCATGTGAAAGCATTGTTATTTTATTGGATATTAGATTTTATTTGCTTTTTCATTATTGTTTGGTTCTTTGTGGGTAATTAGTTGTAGGTAGTAATAGAAGTTTTTGTAACTTCATAGAATTTATTTGCATAAGATAATTATATTGATAATAATTTTAAGTTAGGAATTTTGGAGGATGATTGGAAACATAGTGACCTTTTGATTCTGAAGCCTTACTTGAAATTATTTATTAATATGATGGGTCTATGCAAATAGGGATGCATAAATGATAGGCATTAATTATTCGTGCATGTATGTCTGATGTGTTTAGAACGATGGTTCAGCAACTAAGAATGTAATTGCTGATATGAACGGTAACAATTGTGAAATATTGAATATGAAGATTCAATATGTGCTGGAAAAGCAAGAAGCACTAGAAGCTCTTGACCACATTATGAAAGATATTGAGGGTGTCGTGCACCACCTTGAGCTAGTAGAGGACCGCCTAACGGTATTTGACCCTTGCAGGTTCTAGCTCAGAAAGGGCTTTGTGCTCTAAGCACAAGCGTATTGATTCGTTCAATATGTGGGAATGCAAAGGATCAAGTCCTTATTGTAAGAAATCAAGAGTTAACCAACACAAGAGAGGAAAACGTCCTCAAGTGAAGAAAATGTCAAGAGTGATGTGTTACAATTGTGACAAGAGAAGTCACTATGCTCGCGACTATCGTGAGCCAAAGAAGGAATGCACCTCTTTTACATTTGAGAACTTTGCTTATGTGTCAAGTTCTGCATTATAGGCTGAATCCAATCCTTTGTGGAATGTAGATTCAGGAGCGACAGACCATGTAGCAAAGGATAGAGGATCCTTTGTGGAATTCCGACGAGTACCAACTGGAACTGAGTGGATCCATATCGGAAACAACTCTAGAGCTGATGTAAAGGGATTGGCACCTGCCAATTGAACATGCATGGTGAACGCATCTTGATGTTCTATATGCTCTGAAGATTCGTCGAAATTTAGTGTCTGTCTTAGTGTTGGTTAAACTTGGTTTAGTGTGAACTTCCATAATAAAGATGTAGATTTGTATTTGGATACAAACTACTATGGTTGTGGTCATTTTCTGGATGGTTTTATTGTATTAAATGTTGATTATGATAATGTCAACATGTTATTCCCTTGTTTCACGTCTTCTACCTTATATGATAATGATGTGAATATTGTGGCATGCTAGACTTGGTCATATGGGCCAACAACATATGAAAAGACTAGCCAAAAAGGGCTTGTTGGGTAATATTGAAAAAGTTGATTTGTCCATATATGAGCATTGCCTAGTAGGGAAAATGACAAGGAGACCATTTGAAAAAGGTAAAAGAGCTGAATTTCCTCGGCATTTAATCCATTTGGACGTCTGTGGTTCAATGAATGTGAGAGGAAGGCAAGGGGCTGTTTGTTTCATCACTTTTATAGATGATTCTACTTGATTCGAATATGTCTATTTGATTTCTCATAAATCTGAAGCATAAGTTGTTTTAGAAGGTTTATGAACCTGGCAGAAAATCAATTAGACAAGAAAATAAAGGTATTTAGATCCGATCGAGGTTGAGAATATTTATCTGATAAGTTCAGAAAATTATGTGATGAAAAAGGAATAGAAAGATAGTTGTCTATTCCATATACTCCTCAACAAAATGGTGTTGCAGAGAGAAGAAACATAACCTTACTGGAATGGTTAGGTCCAAGATGGCGCATGTTAACTTACCTATCACTTTTTGGAGTGATGCGTTGTTAACTGCTGCCAATATACTTAACCGGATGCCTTCCAAATCAATTATTTCCACTTCATATGAGTTATGGACAGTTAGAAAACCGGACTTAAGTTTTCTTAAGCCATGGGGTTGTGCTGCCTATATTCATGAGTTCTCTCACAAGTTTGGGAAATTGGGTCCCAAAGAAAATAAGAGTAATTTCATGAGATACTGCGAACACTAAAAAAATGTATGTGTTCATAGGTGAGCAGGAAAATGGGAGTATAATTGAATTTGAATCACGGGATGTCACATCCTTAGTGGATGAATTTTCTAAGAGGGGCGAAATAAGGGAAAATAACTCCCTATTTGAAACTTTGGATCAAGATAATGATGACAGTGGAGTTTGTTCAAGTGGGAGTAATATGAGATGTAATGAATTGAATTCAACTCATTCTCAATTGCAACCACCTGATGTGACGACATCATCATTACCTAATCCAAGTGGGAGCATGATGGGGAATGATGTGTTAAGTGTACAATCTCCCATACGGTGAACAAGTTGCCAAAGTATTCCCCGTCGATGTTTTGACATTGAAAGGGAAACTTTTATGGTTGCTCCACAAGATGAGGATGAGCCAAGAAATATTAATGAGGCTCTGAACTGCCCTAATAAGGAAAAATGGATTCATGCAATGAAAGAGGAAATGGAGTCAATGAAATCAAATCAAGTCTGGGAACTGGTTGATCTTCCAAAAGGACGCAGAGCTATAGGAACAAGTAGGTTCTCTAAATAAAGCGAAAGACTGATGGCTCAATAGAAAGGCATAAGGCTCACCTTGTGGCGAAGGGGTATAATCAACAGGAAGAAATTGATTATGAAAATACATTTTCTCCTGTAGTGAGATTTACCTTGATTCGCATTATTCTGGCAATAGTGATTAGTATGAATTTTGAGTTACATCAAATGGATGTAAAGACTGCTTTCTTCAATGGAGAATTAGAGGAAGGAACATATATGGAACAACCTGCTGGTTTCATAGTGAAAGGCTAAGAAGAAAATGTATGTCAATTTTGGGGGTCGATATATGGCCTTAAGCAGTCATCGAGACAAAGGTATATACATTTTCATAATGCCATAGTGGCATATGATTTTACAATGATAGATGATGATCATTGTGTATATATCAAAATATCCAATGATCAATTTGTGATCATATCATTATATGTTAATGATATACTAATTGCTGGAAGCAATATGGAGTTGGTTAATACTGTCAAGAGATGATTGTCTTCCAACTTTGAGTTGAAGGATATGGGATTGTAAACCCATAGATACTCCTATTGCAAAAGGTGAAGGATTGAGCCATAAACTGTGTCCAAGGATTCCACAAGAGAAGGAACAAATGAAACATGTTCCTTATTCTAGTACTGTTGGGAGCTTGATGTATGCTATGATGTGTACAACACCCGACATATGCTTTGCAGTTGGAATGGTGAGCAGATACCAATCCAATCCAGGTCAAACACATTGGAAAGCCGTTAAAAGAATACTGAGGTATCTAAAGGGGACTGCTGATTATACGTTGAGTTATTAAGGAAATGATCTGCAACTCAAAGGCTATTGTGATACTGATTGGGAGGAGATTTAGATGAAAGAAAATCTATCTCTGGGTTTGTTTTCTTACCGAATAATGGCACCATATGTTGGAGCAGTAAGAAACAAAAGTATATAGCCTTGTCCACAATGTAAGTTGAGTTCGTGGCATTATCAGCAGCAGTGTAAGAAAGTGTTTGGCTTAAGAGATTTTTTGGATCATTTAGGTGTTATTGGAAGTGCTGCAGATTAATTGTTGGTTAACTGTGATAGCCAAGCAGCAAAAGCATATACCAAAGATCCAAAATATCATGGCAAGACCAAACATATAGATACCAAGTATAACCCATCAAGGATATGGTTGCATGAAAAGATGTGAACTTAGAATACATACTACGCATGGAATGGTAGCAGATCCCATGACAAAGCCAATACCTAGAGATGTGTTTTGTGGCCATATGAAATCTCTAGGATTGCGTAGAGACTGATGTACTGAATATTATATTTTCCCTAAGTGTTCACAATTTGATGAATTTGTGTTTTCATCATTAATGCCTATGAATCTTTGTTTAATCTTTATGCATCTTAATGCTTAGTGCATTACTTTAAGTTGAGAAGTATGTCGGACAGATATACGATTAGCCCACTCACACGGGTAATCGCCTCTGTTTACTGTGTGATAAATAGAGATGAGACTGTTTTTAAACTTATTATCTAGGTGATAATCGAGAGCTCAAGCTTAAAACACGTATGTCGCCTTAACTGAGTGTTAAGATGAGGATATAATACTTACTATGTCCGAAAGTGAAATACCCCACATATTTTACTTTATCTGTCTAAGATACCAGATGTGAGTTCTGATGAATTTTATGAATGAGTAGATATGTGAACTCAAGTTAGACATTGGGTATGTCTGAACTATCATCTGTACGGTATTGAAAGGTATAGACATACGCTCCATGGGAAAGGAGTTAATACCGTAATACGTATTTCATACTACGTATGCATGAGACAACCAATAAGAGTGGCAAAAGTTTGATCTCAACTTTTATGTCGTGTGAGACTCTTGAGGATGAGAGTTCCTCAATTTCTTAGTCCCCTCAGGACTCTTACTTATTCTCAAGATTTCTATTTAGTGTTTGTTATCTTAGTGTGTTGCCAATGGTCATGAGATGATTCGATCTAATGGGGCATTTCTAGAAAAGCAAGCTGGACTGAAATTGAGAGTTTGAAGGAAAGAGGAAGATCGATTTTGGAGAATCACATTGTAGTTTTGTATTCACCGGTTAACCAATTATGATTGTCTTTGTGATAATCATAATTGTGAATACAATATATATATCATTATTTAAAAGAGATCAAGAGAGATATAAATGTGATCGATCGATCTAGGTACCGCATACTAAATCTACTCGGAGTGTGATGCCCATTATGAGTGCTATATATTCCTAACAGATGTATGGCAACGAGCTCTCAAAGTATGCTGGTCGCACGGATTATTCACCGGTATGAATGTTGAAGAGAGGAAAAGAGGATTATGTTCAGCCCACCATGTTAAGTGAGAGTCTATGATGGATTTTTCTCTGATGGGGCTGAGTAGGGCCTGTCCGCCCATGTTGGTTTTGCACCACCATGTGCGAGTGGGAGATGATGGATTTATGAGATGGGCTTAAGGCCCATCCGCTCAAGTTGGGCCCAAAAGGCCCGGCCCACGGGAATAGGGCCCGTGGAGGGGGAAGGTATAAAAGGGAGGAGAGAGAGAGAGAGAGAAGACAACGTTTTGCAATTAAAAACGTACGTCTTCTCTTCTCCCGCGCGCTCTCTCCCCTCCAAAAGGAAACAGTAAGCAAACGGCACTTTCCTACTTCCTTCAAGGCGTCATCGGATCGAACGGGGCAAGAATTTCTTCCTCTTCTTCAACGTTGGTGTTTAATCTGTGGCTAACAAGGTACGCTCGAATCCGTGGTATGCTTTACGATCGGTGATGCGTGTTTTCCCGGGCTTCGTCTTCCGCATTGATTTAGGGGTTCGATTCGGTGTCGAATCCGGTTTTTGGGAATCCGTTATTCCCAACACCAACAATGGGAATCATTGAGAGGTTGTTGTCATATGTTGGCTGCAACAACTCAATTATCTTTTTCCTATCAAGATCTCTTCCAAAGACATCTGACTTGTTTATGAACGAGTAAGTCATATCTCGTGATCGCGTATGTGGCACACCATTGTCAGCACTCTGCACATTAAGACCGAATTGATCTTTATCGGTAGAAATTCTGGATAGTCTCTCCCGTATCTCCTTGATTTTATGACTGATTTTTGCACAGAACATGATTGGATTAGAGAGGGAAACGAATCGGCATACCTTCCCATAGATGCCCCCATAGCGGCTTAACACCTGCTTTCTTAAAGCTTCGCACTTGAGCTCATCGAGTACGTCTTCCGCATCATAAAATACATCTTGAAGCTGATCTAACCACACTTGCAGACGGTGGTTCTTCGCCTGCTGCTCCTCTGCATCGAACAACACTGCCTTAATGGCAGTCAACGTCTCTCTGAGCTCGCTGATCTGGTTCTCGATGCCATAAATCGTTGCGGCTTCGTGGAGGTTGCGGGAGGCTATCTTCCAAAGCACCCCCTCTGCGATGCTAAAAAGGAGTGATTCTGCCATGTTTTTCCGGGGAGGGAATGGGCTAAAACGGTGGAGGAAATTGATTCCTGGCTGTTTGGCTCGTAAAATTTGATGGTCTAAACAAGAATGTCTCAATGTCCACGTTTCATATTAGCATTTGTCCCTCATATAATGAAGGATTCCTGGAATGGGACAGTCATTTTGAAAACGAGAAAAGAAAGACGTCGAGACATCTCTATATGACAAAGAAGGCAAACGTCAGTGAAGGCAACGACCTGAATATAATACCGGGTAGGTTGCTAATTATTCATGGTCAACGGATATTATAGATGTTCCACGGTCAAGAGATTGTATTATACATTGCTAGTAGTTTATTGCTGATCCATGTTCTTTCGGGAATTACCAGCTCCACTACTCAGCCATCAACCTCCCCACCAAAAATATTTTAAAATAAATAAAGAGAGCCAATGCCCAAAATAAGCTTAAAAAAATAAAAATAAAAAGAGAAAAGACCACCGTATTACCATTCTAGCAATTACCTGACCCAAAAACAAATTAAATCTAGCAATCATCTAGCAACAGATAAATTATCCAGACTACAAAATCAAGAAATCCCGGATATTGACGGAAAAAAAAAAAAAAACACTAATAAAGGTTGAGATTTTGATGTAAAGCAGCGGCGAGAATTACAATGTTTGCTTGGCAAAAAATTCAAAATTATAGAGTAACATAAATGCTCTGTTTTTTTTTTTTTTTTTTTCGCAGAAAGTGAATAATTTAAAAATATTTTGCTAAAAATGATCGCTTATATCGCTTACAAAATAAATAAAAAAATATTTTCATCGTTT
Source organism: Eucalyptus caleyi (assembly GCA_014182885.2). NCBI lineage: Eukaryota > Viridiplantae > Streptophyta > Magnoliopsida > Myrtales > Myrtaceae > Eucalyptus > Eucalyptus caleyi. The sequence continues at coordinate 24,208,147 of CM024476.2, forward strand.
ATGAAAATGTTTAGACATTGAACTATGCGGATGAAGATGCAAAGGCGAGGCCTCATGGTGGCGATGGTCAGGTGGCGACGTGGTGGCGGGTGAGCGGCAGATCTATGCGGCCTTGTTCAGGACGAGAAGATGCAGAAACAGAAAAAGAAAGCAAAAAAAAGGAAAATTATACCCCAACTCAACCATTGATTGTGATGTGTTTTCATAAAAAGACCTAAACTTTACAAATTTTCGTCCAGACAGTAGAAAAAGAGTGCAATCTCATGAAATGCGATTGCTTGGAATGTTAAATCCATTGGTGGATTCTTTGTCAATCGAACTAAAATGTGGCTTTAACGTTCGAATTTACTGTCAAATACTCACTTTGTGAAACTGATTAAGCAAGATTCTGCACTAGATCATGCATTTGAATAGCAAAGACTCGGCTTCCTTTCGACATGATCTTTGCCAGCTTTTTCCTGCGCTTGCTTTTCGCTCGACAGGCGTATTAATCAACATGTGCTCCAAAATTACTGAAAACTCAAAAGAAAGCAGGGGTGCCAATAATCTTTGCGAAATATGATACAAAATGCGAAACAAGGTTTCCATGTTACCGATTAATTCGAGTGCAGGAAGGATGTCGTTTTGCCCTTGTTATCGATTCCCGCATGCTGCTATTCTCTCTTATCGATGCCCATAATCGTTGACAGGTCGCTTTTGGCATATGAAGTGAACCCCCGAGAGATTTTACAGGAAGAGGAACTAGTTTGCATTTGTAGGTGTCGCGACCTCTTTTTTTCGGCGTCCGCAATCGGGTACGAACGCCTAAAGGAGGCTAATGGCTCGGCTGAAATTAATTATGCCCGGACTCTCCCAAGTCCACAAATTCACGACTTAATGGTTCAAGTTTTTAACCTGTAAGTTGATTTTTAAAATGGAGTCGCCACTAATCAATTTGGGGTGGGTTGATTAGAAACCCAAGTGAAGTATCGGGAGAAATACTCACTCCTGCGCAACCAGAGAAATTAGGATCGGGGACTTGATTACATTAGTTAATCACTAATGCCCTTCGGTACCTAATCTTGTTTAAACCCCGAGGTTTTTGGATGTTCGAGGGATTTTCCATGCATTTTTGGGAGGAAAAACATTTTTTGAGTCATTTTCTAATTTTTTTGACACAAAAGGGATTTTTTTGGGATTTTTTTAGTATTTTTGGAAAAATACAAGTCTTTTTTGGCCTTTTCTAAATTTTTTGGTTTTTTCATGAATTTTTGGCCTTTTTGGGATTTTTGGCATTTTTTTGGAAAATATGGAATATTTTTGATATTTTGGAAAATAAAAATATTTTTATCATTTTTTATTATTTTTCGATTTTCTGAAATTAAAACATTTTTTAATATTTTTAAATAAAACATTTTTTATTTTTCGAAAAATAAAATATTAATTAATTATTTATTTATTTAACATATTATTTTATAAAAACTGACCCGGGTCGGATCCGCGGGTTAGGTCCGACCCGGGCCAGCGATTCGAATGAGGACGGGCTCGCAACGCGGGCCCGACTCAGATTTTTTCCTTTCTTTTTTTTTAAAACAAGGCCCAGACCGATTTTGGCCCATTTTCGCTAAAAGAAATTCAGCCCAACAACCACCCGGCCCAACGCGAATGAAATCAGCCCTAAGTGGAAACCCTACCCGTCACGACTTGGACTGACCCGAGTCCGATCCAGGTCGTGACCCGACGCGACGCCTGCTCCCATTTTTCGCTCGGACGCGGCGCTGATGGAGAGGCTAGAACAGCGGATCGGCATCGACGGCAGCGGCGGCGATACAGAGAATAGCAGCGGTGTGGCGACACGGTGGCGGTGGCGGGTGGAGATGCAGAGAAGAACGGTGGACAGAGCGCGACCGAGGATCAGATCCCGCGGTGGCTCGGGGCGGCGATGAGGGTCTCGAGCGGAAACGGCGACGGCCAAGCGGGGGGGTGATACCTGTCTGTGGAGAGGGTATGGTGCGGTAGCGTTGTTGGTCGGCGTCGTTGGTGGTGGAGGCGGCTGCCCAGAGCGACAGACGCGACGGGGCAGCGACGGTCGCGACGGCGGGTCTTCGACTTCTCAGATCTGGTCCTCCTGTCTACGCTCGTCTCGCGGATCTGGGACTCCCTCAGAACCAGACCCTCCCTGCTCGACCAGATCTCTCCCTTCGTGTGTCTCTCCGGCGGAACCTCTCCCTCTCAAGCTCACCTGCTCGCGGATCTGGGTTCACTTGTCGCCGGCCTCCCCCGATGTCTCTCAGTGGGAGGTCGTTTAGCTTGCGACCCGATCCTCCGCTTCTTGGCTTGCTCTTCGATTTCCCCCTTGAAGTCTCTCAAAGGGAAGATCTCGGAGTTCGCCATGCCTCCTCGTCGATGGAGGTGCTCCTCTATTTATAGGCGAGGAGGAGGCCGGTCGACGGAGGTTCGGCCGTCGGCTCTCGCACGCCGACCGGCCCTGGGTGCGGCTGAACCGGCGTCAAATCTTCCCCCTTCCACGGAGGCATGCTCGCCTTCAATGCTGTGTCCTCTCAGCCATCGGCCTACGCTCCTCTCTCGGTTGTAGGTCGTGCTCGAGCGCGTCTTTGTCGCCGCGTGTGACCTGCAAAGGCTGAAGAAAGATGAAGGAAGAAGAAGATGGGAGGAAGAAGAAGAGAGGGGGGGGCGGGCCAAAACTCAAAAAACAAGTCTTGGGCCTTAGGCCTGTGTGGAAAAGAAAAAGAGGGGAGGGGCTGGGCTTTTGCTTTCTTTTTTTTTTTTATTGTTTTTATTTGTTTTGTTGTTTTATCTTTTTATTATCTATTTATCTGAAAAGACAAAATTAAAAACTTAATTAATAAAACTAATTAAAATTGAGGTGTCAACAGTAGGCGATTTTGATTGCAGTCTCCAAACCTGGATTTTCTTGCTTGCGGTGGAATGCCCATCTGAGGAAAAGCAAGAGAGTGTCCCGAGAAGAAAAAGGGCTTTTAACTTGAAGGCTAATACAAATGCATTAGGAAACGGCTTCGTGTCTGCGGGTTGTCGCAGCTAGAAAACTTCCCTTAGCGCCTTCCGAGAACAAGTCTCTCATCTCGTTCCACTTTCTAAAAGCACAACTGTTGTCCCATCCATCATCCAGTACGAGGAAAAGCTGTTCAACGTTTACTAATTATTTAGATGAGCCTTCAGTTGCTCAATGTCCAAGGTATCTGATAGCAGCTAAGAACTATGATCAAGCCTTGACTGATAGCGTCTCTCCAGACTTTTTCAAGAGCTCTTTTGGATCCATATCATCGGATATGCATATCCATATATCGAAACGCATACTTAAGACCTTTTTGTGGCTATACACGAATTCAACGAGCCCGGTTTTATCCTTAAGATCCCATTCCAATTATGGGAGGGCATGAGATCCGAGCTGGCAGTGAATTAATTTTTCATAAGATCCAGTCTTTACAGCAAAAGCGGAAATTTTTTTTTTCCTATTTAGAAAAATCAATGTTGTTTTTTAAAGACATTGTTTTGAGGAAACTCTTTAAGAGTCTAGAGAAAAAAAATTAAATAAAAGACTTTAATTTACCAAAAATAAGACCTGGAGATGCATCGTGATTTCATATACTATCCATGAATGATAGACAAAAATTGTTCTAAGGAAGTTCAAATATAGATAATGCTCCAGTTAGTTTTATACAATACAAATAAGGTACTTTCTCCATAGAGGAATTTGTAATACAAACACAAGCAAATCATAAAGAACAACACTGATTCAAGGAAAGAGAAAAGTACGATATCAACGGCCATGGCTTTAATCCCTGAAAATGAAAGAGACCGACGAAGGATTAATTGAGTGCGTGTCCAAATTTTTCCGGAGAGCCACATGGCATGGCAAATAGATCATGGGAGTTCACCTACACTCATAAGAAAAAAAAACAAATAAGCTTGGAGTATCTATAACATAGTATTATGGCATTTATTGTGGTGCCATGCAAATTTGTCACTCTAGTATAATTTATTTACCAAGACTCTTTTTCATTTGTTTAGCCAAATTAAATTCTAAATGGGTGGCCGATTTGTTTCTATAAAAGTCCATGTAGTAGTTTTAGTCTAGTATAAAAATATGTGGAAATTTTAGTGCTCTTATCAGTGTTTTGAAATTCTTTTTTAAAAGAAAATAATATCATAACTCCAAGGGACAAGTATCCGAAATAACATGTGGAAACCATACTTTTTATGTGCCGTATGCACACTATGCGTAAACCCTTACCCGTTTGATGGTTCACATTAGTTTTGAACAGTGTGCTAATGATACTCGAATAATGAATCTTAATTTACTATTGTTAGGTTACATCAAAATGGGGAGTCTACATGTAGCCCCAGTCTAAAAACCTATGGCACAAAAACTTCGGCTTTTTGTTTATAAAATATACCTAAAATTTTGACAAATTATAAAAATAAATATGCGCAAGTAGATTCGCATATAATATTTTAATAAATTTATGAAATTCAAATAACATTTTAAATTTTGGTGAAAAGAAAAGGGTACTTTTCCACCTTTGCTTACTTAGAAACAAACAAGTCTTAAAAGTTTGGATGAGAACCTGCAATGCCTGGAGGAGTAGCTGTAATGCTTTTTAAGTTACTATAAACTAATCATATTGGGTGAATATGACATGGTTTATTTATCAGGAAAAAAGAAATTGAAAAGTGCCCCTAAGTACTTATAGAACTTCGCTGAATGCGCTTTGAAAATTTATTTGGTTCCTCAAAGTTTACAAAATTTTTTGTTTGCGTTTCCATTTAAGAATGAAAAAACACCGTGAAAATGCATTTAATTTTTTAAAAATAATTGCCAAATTAAAATGAGGGAAAATGTTTTCGAATTAAACGTATAGACTCAACATAAACCTTTCAGTATTCTCCATATTTTAATTCGAAGTCGCACTCAGAAAGAAAATCTTTATTTTTGCTTAAACTTTTCAAACCTGTTTCTGCTTCCCTTTCTACTAAAAAATAAAAATGGAAAATGAAAATTTTTCTGAAGTAAAAGGAGTAGTAAAGTTTCTTATATATGTGGCTTTTCTAGTAAGTGTATTTTCTTCAATATTTATCTGACTATTTCACAACTGCACAACTGCCTTTTGATATGGTTAGAGAACTTAACTAGTCCTTTTGGACACTTGCAAACGATTCATTTGATAATTTATATCGACCAACTTAAGTTAGACGTTCGACCCAAAAAAAAAAAAAAAAAACTTAAGCTAGACGAGCTATCTGATGTATCAGAAAAATGAAATTCCCTAAGAACAATTTGATAAATAAATCAGGATAGGTGATCATCAAGTGAGTTTAAGTATAACTTGACATGAATACTTTTGTTTGAAATCATTTTTCAATTATTATTATGCTTGAAGATACCAACTGTTTGAGTATGAATGTATGATGTTCTTCAACTCCATATAAGCAGAATAAAAGTGCCAATTGATTCATTGCTGTAGCCTTCTGCAATAATAATCATCAAAAGAAGTACGCATTGAAAACATTACGTCACATTGCAGTTTTCAAGTTAAAAGGAGAAAACGAGATTGCATCATAGGAAAATCAAATTGTACTTTCAATGTGATGAATGTGCATGATGCATTCGTAAACAAGTCGGATCAAGTGAGGATGTCAGGAAAAAATATATAAGAAGTGAATCTCACATGGCTATATCACATCTAAGAACGAAGAAGAAATGAAAGGAGAGGCAAACTGATGCGTACCTAATCTTCAGTCCGTTGTACCTCCCTATAATCAAGATTAATTCGAGGAATGTGAGCAATTTTGGGCCAATCCTCGCCCGTTGGATGTTGACATCTCTTGCTCAGTTCGCCACAATCCGCGACATGCAATTCTTTGAGGGCGGTGAGTGATTGGACTCCTTGCGGCAAAAATGACAACTTGGAACAATCATAGAAGGTAATACATTTGAGATGTGTATGATTTGGTAGCCATTCAGGTACAGCTGTGAAGTTTGGGCACTCATCAATGCATAAATATTCCAAAGTCCAAGATCCAACGAGACATTGGAGCAACTCCATCACTTGTTCGAAATTTGTTATTTCCAGACATTTAAGATTTAACAGAAAGTTGGACTTATTCTCTTGGGTCAATGTGAGCTTGCAATCTTCAATCACCAAGGTATGGAGGGCCATTAATTTCTCAAAATGCACAGAAATAGGTCTCCCACAATTCTCAATCCGTAAGTGCTTAAGGCGAGTCAACTGACAAGTGCCTTCAAATAAAACTTGGAGATTTTTGCAGCCGCGGATATCCAAATGTTGCAGATTTTCTGGGTATTGCATACCACTTTCTTGCAAACTCTTTTGCTTTGTTGTTACATGTAGATATCTAAGACTAACAAGCCTATTCATATTTTTGGGTAAATTACCTAGCTTTGGGCAATCAAAAAGGGATAATATTAGTAAATTTTGCAGCTCACAAATAGAATCTGGAAGCTTCTTCAATTGCTTGTTACCATTGAGATGTAATGATCTCAATTGCTTCAAGTTGCCAATGGAACTTGGCAGCTCCTCAAAACTACCATTTGGCAATTGCAGAATTCGTAAATGTTTACACTTGGAGAGGCACGTTCTAACGAACTCTCTAGTAATAGTTTCATCAAGTTTGCAATGAAATGTAATCGCACGCAACCTCTTTGAAGTTGGCTTTCTCAGAAAAGGGGGTACTCCATCAAAATTCGAGATTCCCTCGGACAGAAAGCTAGAGAATGAAACATGTCGTACTCCTTTTGAAATCTCTGCAGTATCTAAGCCAACCATAGAATAATCCTTTTTTGCCACAATCGATGCAAGATCATGGACCAGATCGTGCATTTTAAAACTTAACAGCGATCCAAATTGCATAACTTCTTCGATCAAAGATTTGTTCCACAATTCTTTGATATACTCAACAACTATGTCTTCTAATGCTTGTTTTTCCCTTGTTGAACTAATGAGTCCTAAAGCCATCCAATGACAAGCGAAGTCAGTGCTATTCCATTGACTCTTTTTTTTTAAAAGTGACAATGCAGCAAAACAACGTTTTAAGTCGGATGGTAAATAATCATAGCTAAGCTTAAGTACTGGCCCAATGTCTTTTTGTACTTTTGCTAAATTCCATGTTTCACTATCTCTTATATGTGCCCAATACCATTCTTCATGCTTTGCGTAAAGTAGGCACCCCAGAGTCTTCACAAGGAGAGGCACTCCATGTGATTTTTCAACAATCTGATTTCCAATCTCAAGGAGTTTAGGACAAGGCTCCATTTTCTTCTCATCAAATGCCCATTTTTTGAACAAAACCATTGAGTCTCCATGAGAAAGACCTTTCAGATTATGCATTGGATGGGTTCCCATCATACGAGCAATTTCTGAATTGCGTGTTGTCACAATTATCTTACTTCCACTAGCTCCTTGGCTTAGCAAATTTCTCAAGTCCTTCCATCCATCGCGGTCATTGCTCCATATGTCATCCAAGACAAGTAGATATTTCTTGTCTTTGATGGTTTCTAGCAAAAGCGTTTGCAATTGCTGAATATCAAAGTTACCCAAGCTTGGACCGGTTGCATCTTTGACAATTCTTTCGATAGTTTTGCTTAAATCAAGGTCCTCGGGTACACATACCCATTTTTTCAACTTGAAGTGCTCTTGCACTCTGTCATCATTGTAAACCAATTTCGCTAGGGTCGTCTTGCCCAAACCTCCTATTCCAACAATGGGAATTACTGAGATATTTTCGTCATCTACCGACTGCATCAACATCTTAATTATCTTTTCTTTATCAATATCTCTTCCAACGATATCCAACTCATTTACGAACGAGTAAGTCATCGGTCGTGATTGATAATGTGCCACATCATTGTCAGCACTCCTTGCAGCAAGTTCAAATTGATCTTTCTCAGTGGAAATTCTGGATAATCTCTCCCGTATCTCCTTGATCTTATTGCTGAGTTTTGCACGGAGAATAAGTGGATTAGAGAGGGAAAAGGAGCGGCATACCTTCTCCTTGACGCCCCCGTAACGACTTATCACCTTCTTCCTTGAGGCTTCGCACTCGAATTCATCAAGCACGTCCTCCACATCATACAATACATCTTGAAGCCGATCTAACCACAGTTGCAGACGGTGGTTCTTCGCCTGCTGTTCCTCCGCATCTAACAAGACTGCCTTGATGGCAGTCACCGTCTCTTTAAGCTCGCTAAGCTGGTTCTCAAGACCATAAATCGCGACGGCTTCTTGGACGGCCAGGGAGGCAATCTTCCCAAGCACCCCTCCTGCGATGCCGGAAAGGAGTGACTCTGCCATATCATTCCAAGGGAGGGAATGGGCTAAAACTGTGGAGGAAATTGATTCTTGGCTGTTTGACTAACGAGTATAGACCGCTGGTTTATGGAGTATAAAAGCCACCCTCCTCAAGCTCCCGAACCCGAAATAGTAGCCGAAGCTCTCTGGCTCATCTGGAAACAGAGGAATGCAGCAGTTTTTCGAGCAAGGATGCCAGATCCGCAGGGCGTGGTGGCTGATCTGCTCGCGTGAAAACAAAAATTCAAAGATCCAGCTCCATCACAGCAGAAAAACATCAGCAAAGCTGCCGAAGTACCTGTAAGATGGAGACTGCCGGAGTCAGGATGGGTGAAAATTAACGTCGACGGAGCCTTAACACCAGGAACTAACGACGGATCAGTAGCAGGGGTGTGCAGGGACGAGAATGAGGTCCTGCTCGGCGGTTTTGCTCGCACGATGAAGGCACAATCTCCCTTGAATCAAGCATTAGTCATCAACGGGCACATGAACATGAATGAGGGAGCAACGAAGAAACGAAGGTGATGCTTTGAGTAAGAGTTACTTTTGGACTTGTCGTTGAAGTTTCGGATTTAAGAAGTGAAGCTGTTGGTAGTTGAGAATTGAAACAGACGCAAAAATGAGCATTGGATTCCACAGAGTAATCCGTTTGGTGCTTTGCTTGGTCGGTTCAATACCTTCCTAATTGCGGGAACAATCTCTGTCTGGACATGAATGAGGGAGCAACGAAGAAACGAAGGTGATGCTTTGAGTAAGAGTTACTTTTGGACTTGTCGGTGAAGTTTCGGATTTAAGAAGTGAAACTGTTGGTAGTTGAGAATTGAAACAGACGCAGAAATGAGCATTGGATTCCACAGAGTAATCCGTTTGGTGCTTTGCTTGGTCGGTTCAATACCTTCCTAATTGCGGGAACAATCTCTGTCTGGAACAACGCCCCACCCCCCCCAAAAAAAAAATGTTGCTGGGAAAATTAATCGAGAAAAATCAAGGAAATGGCAAGACCTGAGAAAGGAGAAATAAACAAGGGAAAGCAAGGAAAGATATGATTGTGTGCAATAATGTTTTGCATTTTGAGGAGGAGAAATGATTGAAAGATAATCTTTAATCTGCTGTGCTGTGCGAATAATAATCTTCTCGAATCACAAAAATGTAAATAACAAATAATTATAAATTAGAGTAACTCAGCAACTTTTTTTTTTTTTTTTTTTTTGGGTTTTTCGACTATTCTCCGTGGTTATTTGTTAGGATTAGACTCGATGGATATTACTGCAGTGGGCCTGCTTGAGCCTGCCCAGAATAAATGGGCCCAAAAACCAAATTTGAATGGGCTTTTACGGCCCGACCTGCCTTCTTGAGTGGTCCGGATCTATCCAATGATCATCCTTTGGGCCTCTAGTAAGGAGTCAAGGACCTAAACTGACCCGACGATGTCCCAAGCTTTATGACCATGCGCAGATCGAAAACTAGGGCGGATGCTAGAATCAAGAATGAAATGAAAACTAGGGGTGTGCAGGGCCGAGAATGGGGTGCTGCTCGGCGGTTTTGCTCGCACGGTGAAGGCACAATCTCCCTTGAATCTAGAAACCCTAGTGATATAGGAAGTCTTGGAACGCTGTGAAATGGGGAAAGGAAAAAGGGTCAGTGGGGCTGCTGTTAAGTCTGACTGCTAAGCAGTTCAGACGATTTTGGGGTTAGATACACCCCCTTTCGGAAGTCAACGAAATAGTCCAAACGGCCCGGCTGCTCTAGCTCCATTTCCTGGATTAAAATTGATCCATGTACCGAGAGATCTAAATAAAACCACCAATTGGGTTGTCAAAGCCAAGCTTTGTCAATCTCTACCTCAGAATTGCGTCTTTAGTCCCCCTCAATCTCTTTTGGATTTTCTTTATTTTGAAGCCTATTTGGGTTCTTCCTTTAATTTTACAACTTGAAATGAAATGAGGACTTTTTCGATTTTAAAAAAAAAAAAAAACATGAATGTCCTGATGCCTCCATTTCACATATAATAGCATGTATCCTATATGTAATGGATGGCTCCATGTCAATGATGGGGACCCACCACGAGGAGTGCTGTGCAGTAGATATTGCTCGATATATATATTTTGGTAGAGAGATATTGCTCAATGTTGGTCTAGGCATGTGAGCAAAAAAATCTATTACAGCTGCCTGATTCTCGCCACATCTATTACCATTTTTATTAGACTTTTCAAGTAAAGTCTTGATTGATTTTTCAAGCATTAGTCATTAACATGATACCAAAATAAACAAAATAAGAAGAATCGTTATCATTAATGAAATGTTCAACTTAGGAAACATTGGTTGAAAACTTTGGACTTTAGGCACAGACAATTATTTATGGAGTTCGGATGGGCCCCACATGATAATGGTTACACTGCACATACGCCCTCGGAAGAAAAATGGGTAGGGCATCTATTGGCACCATGATTTGTCCTTTTATCTGTTTAGCACTGAAACAGTCCAAAGATATTTATCTTTCAATAGGAACAATTTTTTTTTTTTTTTGACATTTAGGATGTTTGTTTGTCTTTCTGTTCAAAAATTGTTCAAAAAACTATTTCTCGCTCCGAGGAACAATTTTTGAACAAAAGAACGCGTTTGGTAACTGCACAAAATTTCTGTTCCTGGAATAAAAAAAAAAAACAAAAACATGTTTAGTAACTGCACACAATTTTTGTTCCTAGAATAGAAAAAGAACAGAAACACGTTTGGTAACTGTGACTGTTCCAAATTTTTCTCAAGTGCTTTTTTTTTTTTTTTAATAAAGTGTAAACTTGGTATTGAATTCTCATTCTCATGAAACGCTTATCAATTTAATTTTGTTCATGGTGAGTGAAGACAAACATTCTGAACATGATCATATGTGCATACTTAGAAGAAAAATTTGTAAGTAAAGTTTGTACCAAATTTTTCTCAATTGCTTTTTTTTTTTTTTTAATAAAGTGTAAATTTGGTATTGAATTCTCATTCTCATAAAATGCTTGTCAATTTAACTTTGTTCATGGTGAGTGAAGACAAACATTCTAAACATGGTCATATGTGCATACTTGGAAGAAAATTTTGTAAGTAAAGTTTGTACAATAAGAGCTAGCAAAAAGAAGAGTATCTTATAGATCTCTATATAGACCTTTTCATACATGACATCACAATAATGAAGTAATATAGTTCATTGTTCAACTTCATCACATTGACTTTGATAAGTGAATACTTAAAAACAATATTACAAAAGTCGGAAGCACAAAATCATGAAATCTCAGGCATATTGTGATCCTTTGCCATTTTATTTGCAATACTTATCCTAAGCATGTTTATTCCAGGTGCCTCATGCAATATATCATCTGCAACCTCCACTTCTTAGCTGAAAGGCCAACCTCAACTTGCAGATAACTGTTCCCAAAGTCAGCAAACTACGATTTATGTGGCAGCCCTCTTTCAACCTTGCACCAACCGATAATGACTATAAGATGCACGCTCACTCCTGCAAGATCCACAAAGTTCTGTAGCCAAAAGAAACTATTATATTCTCCCATCAACTATACATAGGTTGAAGTTAAGTATTGAATATCCATACCATAGTAGCAGTAAGAGTGCTTGAATTGTCGTTCCCCAAGAACTCATAAGCCGAACTTTCGACTATCTGGCAACAAAAACAATGAGCAATAAATCATTGACATTTTAATAGAAATTGACCACAAAACAGATAAAATTTACCATTACCAATCTGAGAATCTGATGTGATCTTGAGCTAGCTTCATTAAGGCATGTCTCTCCATCCTGTCTTTGAGCTGTGAAATCCAAATAATCAGCCTAAGCATTTAATTGTAATGCTAGATATAGTATGCAACCATGAAATTCATCCAACACAAGGCAGAATAGCTTTGGTTCTTACCTTCACACACAGAAAGAAGTTCTTGAAAGTGGCTCCAGTCCTTTAGTGTTTCCTTTCTAAGTTTCTGAACTATAGTCCCTCTCTGTCAAAAGAGATAGCTCTCATGGTGATGTTGGATGAGCTCATAGTTCCTCAGCATAGCCCAAAGAAATTTACCGCCGGATCGTTCACTCAAGTGAGCAGAGCGCCACCAATTTTAGTAAAAATTGAGGAGGTAGAGAGCAAATTGATTCCACAAAGTAGTAACAAGGCATTTGAGCGAGCAAGATAAACAAAAGATACAGAAAAATTGAATCCTCTTTATTTCCAGAGCATCATTGATGAACTAATGATATAAGTAAAGATGACGTGGAAAGAAATAATCTTTATTAAGTACAACAGTAAACGACCCTCAGCAGAATCAACTAGAGATTGGGACATTGCATTCCGCATTAGAATAAGACAAAAATTGCACACTCAAAGAAAACGAATCTTGATTTTTCGTTGGACTTACTATTCCCTTGAGAATAGTGAAGTAATGAAAAAAAAAAAATGACCCGAAACAAAATAATTATTGTGAATATTAAAGGAGACATTCGGAGATCATATTTACCATTGGAATTTGACAAAAAGGAAACAATATCATATCATAAGGTCGATATCATAAAATCATACTATTTTTACAATTTACATAAAACGTGTCCTAATACTTTAAAAAGACTTATCAAAGCAACACGTAAATATCCAAAAATTATGATTTGAATGGTGTGACTATGTAGCACCTCGAATTTTTTCAACCGGGGTTGTTAGCTAGTAACATCTTTGTTCATAGAATCTTTCCAGGTACTTTGTTCAGATAATTCATGAGGCAAAAATGATCTTGATCTTAGATACCAGACTAAAGTCGTCGCTAATTGCCAACAATGGTTTAAACAGCCATTTATCTTGCATGGCACCATAGGATGATTAAGAGTAGGCGTCGAAATTCTTGGTTTCATACGGTTACTCTCATGCTTAACACCGGGGCCATCAAATTAATGGTTTAGATGCGAAGCCAATATATCCAATGATTTTTTATTTTGTACGGGATGACACAGTTTCCCATAGCTGGCTTTGTAAGAATTTAAAGGGCTAGCTTCTCCCTTGGTATAAGAAGAAGATCAATTAATAAAAAATAGAGAAGATCGTGGGATACCCCTATTTCGACTGACTCATGTCTTTTATCAACCATTGAATATTGTAACTTTTAAATCTCCAAGTGTCGATGGGGGAATTCCAGGAGTCTCGTCTATTGCCTTGTGCATCTGGATCTGCGTTAGATAATCGATTCAAACCGGACCATTTTTGGGCTCCCTAAGTTTGAAAATTTGGACTTGAAGTGGACCTGGGATTACATCACCATCACGGTACTAATTGTTGCCTTCACATGTACCCGTAGGATGGAAATGCCTAAACAATCCCACGGATGATTTCTAAGAGCACCAGAGAATCTTTTCTAGCAAGGAGGAGATATTACATGGTCAAATGAATTCATGAAGAAAAGTGATTTCACCGTTATTCTATAATTGACTTTTTCGGGAATTTTTTTTTTTTTTTTGGTCGGGAAGTTAATTCGCCCAAGCCTGTGGCTAGCACGGTATTATCTGATAATTAATTATTGTGATTGACAGATTGAGATTTCATATTCCGTTTCATTGCCTTTAATGCTTTTAGGAATTTGGCGATGCTGTTGATTTTATTATGGACATCTGATTAGATTAACAAGAAACCAGGAATCGAATTACGATTTATCTCTTCGGTTACTGACCTGAAAATTAAGGAGACATTTGTTCCGTTCTGCGCTTTGATGGGCGAGACCACGTGAACAAATCAATCGTGCGAACAGGATGTGATTTAGACTCGCTTGTCGAGGCTGCAAACACAGCTAATTCTGTCATTTTTTACAGCAGCTGCACATGGCGCATTCCCCATGGCAGCAGGATGGACGCCACAATATTTATATAAAGTACTACGCATATTTATGATGGTTTAGCATATGGGGTTTAAAGTTACATTAATTTAGCTTAATGTGGTTTAGAATAATAAATACGTTGTGTTGTTGATTATATGCTAAAGAGAAGATATTACCGTCTTTTAGGTTCTTAGCACTCATTTGATAGTTCATTTCAAATCAATGTAACTTTATATGAAGGGCAAGCTGGCATCACATTCGTTGGCCAATGGTGTTAGTAACGATCCTTATGGCTCCGTAATTAAGGGGATTTCTCCTAATAATCAACTTGGAATTCAGAGATTTCATTCGACATTGGAATTAGATGAAAAATGCGTGCTAAGAACATGAATCTCGAATCCCTCAATTGAACTTACTCTTGGGTTGAATTAGTGAACTAAATGATGTGGCAAAAGAATAATTTTCTGTAAGTACAATAGTAATTAACCCTGGTCAGAAATAGAATCAATAGAGATTGCATTCAACGTTGGAATCAGACAAAAAATACACACTAAAAGAAAACTACGTTCTAAGTGGAATGAGAAGTGATCATAGCTAAGTTTAGGTATCGGGAGAATGTTTCCACTAACATCCTCCGTATGTGCAACATGTCTTGAAGCCAAACCTAGCCACAGTTGAAGCGGTGGTTCTTCCCCTGTTGCTCCTCCTCAGCATCTAACTTCACGGCTGGAACGGCAGTCAACATATTTTGGGATGCTATGTTCCTTCCCTAGCGCATCCCGGGCGATGCCCAAAAAGAGTGATTCGGCCATGCAGAGGGAAAAGGAAAATGGATTCTGGCCGTTTTGTTTGAAACGAAAGGGAATCCGTAGTGTCTTCCTTTCGTGAGTGAGTTGCTAACTTGCTAGGACGAACATGCAGAAATTGAGAATGATGGATTAGCTGATTGACAGGAAGAAAAACAAGATGTCGGAAAAATATAATCCACTTGATTATGATTTTTTATTTTATTTTCTGTAGCATATTACTATACCTGTCAAAACCCATTTCTTATTCGATATTTGATGAGTCGAGTTGTTATATTAATTACTTAATTCGATAAATGAGTCATAAATGAATTTATATGAGTATTAAATGGAATCACAACTTACTTAGTGTAGGACCGACAAAAAAAAAAACTTACCTTTATGTTCGCTTTTCACTCTCTCTAGCTAGCTACAATCTCTTGCCTTAATTTGAGTATGGGTTTTGCTGAATTGAATTAAATATAGAAGCATTTTAACAATAAAAGTCAGGTCGGGTATGTATTTGGTTAGATACGGATCACTAAATTTGTATGGATCTGGGTTAACACAAGTTAAATGGGTCAATTTGAGTTGGACTATACTCTACTCAATCCATCCGTTTGATGATTCTATCACTAAAAAAATGTGTTTGCATATATACATGATTGACCCATAATTTTTTCCCATGGCTTAAACTTATGGAAAACAGCCATTTATCTCGCATAGCACCATAGAACGATTAAGAGTTGGAATCAACCTATAGCTATTCTCGTACTTAACACTAGTACAGTCAAATTTGACGGTTCATATGGAAGTAAAGTGTATACGCTCAATATGTACAATGATTTTAATTTCTACAGTATGAGATGGCTTCCCTTGGTTAGTTTGATCAGAATTTAAAGGGCTAGTTTTTCTCTTGGTTCAAGAAGAAGATTGAATAACATATAGCGAAGATCCCGTGATACAGCTGTATTGACTGACTACGGCCCTTATCAGTCATTGAATATTAAACTTTCTCATCTTCAAGTCTTTACAGGGAACCCTAGGAGTCTCGTCTATTTCCTTGGGCATCTAGATCTGCGTAAAACAATCCCTTTCTTTACGAGAATATTTAGAAGGAAAAATGATATAAATAGTCCACAAGTTTTGGTCCAATGCATAATTTGGCCCCTAAATTTTTAATTTGTTCAATGTGGTCAATGAACTTTAGCTTAATATACAATGTGGTCCCCGAACTTTTAAT
Organism: Eucalyptus caleyi; assembly: GCA_014182885.2. Lineage (NCBI taxonomy): Eukaryota > Viridiplantae > Streptophyta > Magnoliopsida > Myrtales > Myrtaceae > Eucalyptus > Eucalyptus caleyi. The sequence goes on from CM024476.2 coordinate 24,224,345, forward strand.
TTGTTCAATGTATTCCCTAAACTTTTGGTACATGTTCAATACAGTCCCTAAACTGTATTAAAATGTTCAATGTAGTCCATAGTCTTGAATTGATGGAATGACTATATTGAACATTTTCATACAATTCATAAATTATATTGATCATGTATTAAAAGTTCCGGACTACATTAAATAAATTAAAAATTTATAGATCACATTACAAATTAGGTTAAAGTTTAGGGACCACATTGAAAAAATTAAAAGTTCAATGATCAAATTACATATTAAATCGAAGTTCATGAACTGTTTGTGTTATTTTCTCCAATTAGAAGTTTGATTCAGAATTGACTAGTGTTGTACTCCCTAAGTTTGAAAAATCGTGCTTGAAGTAGATCTCGGCGGTGGTGCACCCTGCAACCTTATTGGTCGTAGCCGTCACAAATATCCGTAAAAATGCCAAAACAACCAAACAAAACCAATCTTTGAAGTAAGGAGAAAATAGTATGGCTACGCATAATAACCATTTTATTTATGGCTAGATCTTTTTTTTTTTTTTTGCAACAATTTTAGAACAGAAATTCGTTTGGCAAATCAATTTCATTTTTTTATTTCTAGAATAAATTTTTAATCCATAACTAAGTTCGAATTAGAAATGACAAGTAAACATTTTATACTTTTCAATTTCTAGAATAGAGTTGAGAAATAATTTTTTTCTTTTTCACTGCTTGCCATTGTTATTAGCTGGTTGCCCACTTGCTGCCACCCACCATCTGCTAACCACCATCCCCCTGCCATTGCTATCGCCCGCCTCCCGCCGATTGCCTCCAGCCACTCGCCGTCCTCCACCGCCAACCACCCAAGAGGGAAAAAAATTTGTATCGTTATCAAACGCATATTTTTGCTTAGAAACTCGTCTAGAGAATAAAAATAGAAAAATATATTTTTAGCCAGAAATTATGTTCGGAAACAGAATAGTTATCATTCGTGTTCTATATAGCCAAATGAATATCTGAACAAAAGGAACAAATATGATTTCACCTTTATTCTATAATTGACTCTACAAGCAACCGGTTCGTTCGAACCTGTCGTTAATGCTGTATTACCAAATTTTGTTATAGCCAATACATTCATTTACGCATGAATACCGACTTGTAAAGGGACCGGTCGTGCAAGTAGTCCAACCGTTTGACACAACGGCAAAAAGAAAAAGAAGACAAAAAAGAAAAAGTTCTAGGATATTTGATTAGCGGAGAGCCAACCATTTAAGTCCAGATCAATGGGCCTAACTATAAATTCATTAGTCTTGATTTAGTTTGGTGTCGAGAGAAGTTCTTTATGCAACGTCACCACCAACAGAACCGGCTCCTCACTTGAACAGCATCAATTGCAGCGATAATCTTCTCTGCATATGCAGGATCTGCCGCTGGATATGACAGGTCGTAGCTAGTTAGGGCAACAAATCACAAGCATATGAAGGACTGGACTACGTTTATGCTTATTATTCAAAGAGAAGATGTGCCAATCTTGATTAGCTCGAATATTCACATACATATAAAGAAGCAGATCCACTTTTTCCATCAGAAATCTAGCAGGGAGCGCCTGCAATAACGGGAATGAATTGTGATATTGAAGTTAAATGGAGACCCCTTTTCTCAACATTTCTGAGTTATTCATCATTCTCACACGAGCATAGGTCGCTGTTAACACCGTGAACGAGCTCTGTTTCAAATTACTCAGCGAGAAAAACATACCTGTTGTCTGGTCGTCTTGAATTGGACTAGAGGTCATAGTTTTTATGCACACTTCTCCAACAAATCTGTCTTTACCACTGGGGGTGAGCATGGTCTGGGTTGGGTCGATCTACCCCCTAACCCTAGGATCAGCTCGCACAATGTTGGTCATCAATTTTTGAGACTAAAGACCGACCCTATTAAGCTTGGGACTGAGGACGGGACCGACCCAATGGGTTCGGTCCGATTTTAGGGTCAACCCAAAACCAACTGATAATTTTTTATTTCATTTTTTGCACTCCTTAAAAAAGCGATTGAGGACCGGAGTGACCTAATGTGTTCGGTCCGATTTCAAAGTCAACCTAGGACCAACCAATAATTTTTTATTTTATTTTTTGTACTCCTTGAAAGGGCAACCGGGGATTGTACCAACCCAATGGGTTTGATGATGAGCGAGGTCAGCTAAGAAAGGTAAGCGGTGAGAGTCAAGTGGGGTGAGCGTTGAACAAAATGAGCATTGAATGTCGAGCGGGGAACAACAAGCCAAGTGAGCATTGAGCGGTGAGTGGCACGAAGTGGTGAGCGGCACAAGTGACCCAAAGTGAGCGAGGTGAGTGTTGAGTGACGAGTGGAGAAATGGTTTCTTTCGATTTTGACAAATTGAAGACTAAAAGGATAACTAAGACAAAAGAGAACGAATATTCTAGGAGAATGTCATAAAGTGCCTTTTTGGACGCCGTGAGGATTCCTTACAAAAACATTTTCCTCATTCGTAAATTATGACTATTGACATCGTAAAAGACATTAAAAACCTAAGTTATTAAAAAATAATGTAAAATTACTTGAACTCCTTACTAAAGAGCTGTTTAATATTGTTGACGTCGTTTATTTTAATGTTTTCTCTACATAAAAATTATAAATAATATTTTATATATACACACACACACACACACACATATAATCAGGATTGGTCCGGAACTCTTAGGACCAAGGATCAACTCACACAGTACTAGTCCAGGAATTCTAGGACCAGGACTAGCAGGGTTGGGCCGGTCCAGGGTCAGTCCAAGGTTGACCCTGGACCGATGCTCACCCCTATTTACCCCGGTAGGCATCGGTGCATTTTAAAGTCGAAAAGGTCAGATTAGAACTGTAGTTGACCTCACACAATGTTTCATTTCGTAAGTTGTATACGCATGAGAAGGCCTGTAAGCTATTGGCATTTCAAAGTAATCCTGGAAAATCACAAGGTAATTAATTTGTAAACTTAACGACAAAACATAAGGAGGAGACTGAAAATAAATACCAATTAAACGGAAAGAAAACGGCAAGTCCGCATCTGAAGCAATTTTTTGCAGTTCTCGGACTATTTGATCATTTCCCTTTCAGCAACCAGACAGGAAGAAACGAGATGAAAGTGTATCTTTCCAGCATCAAATGGCAGACAATGTTCACCCGGATCTATTTATGTTGATGGTAAGCATTTTCGTTCAAGAGTAGGTCATCATAGTCCAAGGCATCCAATGCAAATATGGCCTAATGCAAAAATAGGTGAATCATGCTGCTTCAAGCATCTTAACCAACGAACAATCTCAGTTTCTACCACTTCATATAAAGCAAGCAATTGGAAACTCCTAGAATCACTGTCACTTTTCTTCCATGCCAATCAAAACCAACATCACCGTATCGCCCATAATACGATACTCACAGTCACGTGACCTCTTCAATCAGTGTCCCTGTAAATTAGTGAATTCCCTTCTTCGAAATTTTAGTAAAGTACCAACCGTCTATAAAATTCACTGACATTCCATCGAAATAGTAGTTATACAAGTGTGCTCAGAAACTATCAACGCTATTAAGGGATTTATCGACACATATCGACAAAATACTAAATTCTGTATGGTGTGGGTAGTTATTGAACCGCGCTTCTAAAATTTGAAGGAACATGGTAACTTATTGATTTATTGGGAGATCGATAAATTCTTTATAGATTGGTTTTTGCTAATTCCACTAGAAAAATTCCCAAATTGGTGAAAGTTATTAATTTAGTGGATGTTGGCAAATTTATTAAAGTGTTGATAAATTACTAATACACTTGTACAATTTTAGAGGAAATGATAATATACTAATTTGTCTGGATGTTGATAAAATCTTTATAATATTGGAAACTTGCTAACGGTTTACTTGATAAGCAAGTTACCGGTTGGATATTCTTATCGACAATATTGAAGCATTACTAGCAGCTTCTAAACTTACCACGAGGGAAAGTTTTGAGATGTTAAGGGTCCGTTTGATAACATTTCTATTAAAAATTTGTTCCAGAACAAAATAGAAAAAACTATTTCTATTCCTGGGAACAATTTTTTAAATGTAAGAACGCGTTTAGTAAACTTGTTCTTGGAATAGAAAAAGAACAGGAACACGTTTAGTAAACTTGTATAATTTTTTTGTTTCTTTTAATTTTTTAATATTTTTATTTTATTTTTCCTTTTTTCTCTTTTCTTTTTCTTCCTTTTGGCCGGCCGCCGCCTCGGCCATGGCCGGGCGACCATCAATGAGGGCCGATGGCCTCGCCCAACCACGGCGACGCTCTGGGCGAGGTCGTCGACCCCCGGCCAGGCTCGGCCTCGCCAGGCCACCGCCAAGCGACACCAAGCCTCGTTGGTGGCTGGGCGAGCTCGGCCTCGCCGAGCCACCACTAGGCGACGCCGACCTGGAGGTGGCCTGGCGACGCTGAGCCTCGCCAGGGGCCGGCGACCCTCCGGCGAGGTCGCCGGCCCTCGGGCCGGTTGCTGGCCATGGTCAAGGCCGGCGACCGGCCAAAGAAAAAAAAGAAGAAAAGAAATAAAAAGAAAAGAATAGGAAAGAGAAATTGTTTCTTGGAAGTGTTCCGAAAAACAAGAAACAAGTTTTTCTTGTTTCTTATTTCTGTTTCGATTTTATTCCCCGAACGAAACAAGTCCCAGGAACAAAAACGCAAACAAACGCGTTTCTGTTCTTTTTTTGTTCTCCGGAATAAAAAAACAGAAATTGTGTTCAATCAAAAGTAAAGAATACAAACAAACAGGGCCTAAGCCAACGAGTCATTAGAACTTTCTTTGGGAAACGTGGACCAAAATGCGGAACAACTTTCCACTTGGTACGGCCAGTCATTGCAAATAAAATTCCTTTTGTTTTATGAAAAATAAGTTATTCAAAGAACATTTTTTTAAGAATGATCACTTGTATTACTAGTAAAAAATATCCAGTGAAAAATATTTCATTAATATTTTCTTGGATGATGAAAGTATTGTTATTTTTCGTTGATTCATTTCTTGTAAGTAATATAAGCGACCATTTTTAAAAATATTTTTCACATCACTCATTTTCACGAAACAAGCTGAGCTTAAATTTAATTGCAAGAAGGATGTCATTTGGTCTTTGTACGGATTGCAACCGACGTGCACAATTGTTATTGTTGTTGTTGTTTTTTTTTTTTTTTAAATTTGAATTAGTTGCCCAAGTATTGTTGGTCACTTTTAGAATGAAGGAAGCCCCCGAGGAGGAACTCCTTTGCGTTCCTCGACGATTTTGATTGTGATCTCGAGACGATCGAAGGTGCAATTTTTGCTTGCAATCGAATGCCCCATTTGACAAATAGCGAGAGAATCTTGGAGAAGATGGGCCCTTTCCATTGGTATGTCAATGCAGATCCATATCAGGAAAGCGCCTTCGCGACTGCGGGTTGTCGCAGCTATGCAATTTCCCTTAGCGCCTTGCATGGACAAGTCTCTCGTCTCTTTCCACATGCTAAGAGCATGAGCATCGTCCAATAATACATACGTAATCAAATCGATGTCCAATTTTGCCAGTTCGACCTTATTCTCTTGTTTGGGATGTCCAATTTTGCCAGTTCTGGGCGCGCTAATGTAGTCATCAAATCGATGGAGGAGATGCTGAACTTAATTCTACTGTAGCATACGTAATCATGAGTTCAAACAAATGTACTTGAGGACTAGAACTGACAAAGGCTTTGAGCTGAACAAAATCTTATATCATTAATGCAATTAGCCTTTGTGCCGTGCATATTCATAAGATCTGTTCTTCGGAGAAAAAGGGCCCGGGGTTTGGGGGCGGCGGCGGGAGGGGGCCGTGGGCAGGGGAGAGACCCCTAAATTTCATGTGTAGAAGGTGAAGTAAAACAAATTTAAAACAAAAAAATTAATGTGATTCTTTAAGTACATTGTTTCGAGAAAACTTTTAAATAGTCTAGTGGAATAATAATAATAATAAAAAAACCGAGTAATTGACACTAATTTACTAAAAGTAAGATTGAATAGTGCATCATGATTTCATTCACTATGCTTGAATGAAAGACAAATATTGTTTTAAAGGATTTCAAACTCGATAGTGCTACAGTTGGTCTCATACAATACGAATAAGGCATTGTCTCCATAGAGAAATTTGCTATAAAAACATTAGTGAATAATAAAGAACAACACTTGCTCAAGGAAAGAAAGAAAAAAGTACAATATTAATTGTTGTTGTAAAATTTTAAACGCAAGGGAACATGTCGAACAAATATAACGATAAGAAAAGAATATCATCCCATAAAGATTGATAAATAACAAGCCAATTAAATATTAAAAATAGATTAATTATAAAATTTATCTAACATATCAAAATATAATTGAGAATAAATTAAAATTAAAAATCTTAAAAGCAAAATTTGAAAACTAAGGGCGGGCGTTTGGTAACAATTGTTCCTGGAGTAGATTCCGATCGAAATGATTCTTTTTATTCCATTTACGAGAACGGATTCTAAGCATTTTAAGCCATTTGGGCTGCATTTGTTTGCATTTCTTTTTTCTGTTTTTGAACAATTTTTTTTGTTTTTTTGTTCCTGAGAACAAAAAATGAACAGAAACGCGTTTGTGTCTGTTTTTGTTCCAAAATTATTTTTTTGTTCCTAGAAACACATTTGGAACAGAAACAAGCAAACAAAAAAGTTGTTTCTTATTTCCTGAACAAAATTTAGAAACACTTTCTTTTCTTCTTCTTTTCTTTCTCTCTTTTTCTTCTTCTTTTTTCTTTCTTTTTTCTTTGGCCGGTCGCCGGCCTCGGCCAGGGCCGGCGACTAGCCGTTGAGGGCCAGCGACCTCGCCGGAGCGTCGCCGGCCCCAAGTGAGGCCGAGCATTGCCGGCCCCTGGCAAAGGTCGGCCTCGCCTTGGCTGACCTCACGCCGGGCTGGGCGAGCTCGATCTTGCCTAGATCTGGCAAGGCCAAGCTCGCCAGCGGTCGGCGACACCGAGCCTTGCTGGCCACTGGGTGAGTTCGACCTCGTCGGATTTGGGCCAACTTGAGCTCGCCCAGCTACGGCGAGGCTCGGCCTGGCTGGGGCGGCAAGCCTCGCCGTGGTGGGGGTGAGGCCGCGCCCTCGTCGGCCGGTTCTGGCCATGGCCGAGGCCGGCGGCCGCCAAAAGAAGAAAAAAAGAAAAAGGAAAAAGAAAAAAGAAAAAGGAAAATAAATAAGAAAATAAGAAAAATAAGAAAGAAAATAGAAAAATAAAATAAAAATATTAAAAATAAAAGAAATAAAAAATTATACAAATCTACCAAACGCGTTTTTTTGTTAAAAAATTGTTCCCCGAAACAAAACACTTTTTCTATTTTTGTTTCCCGGAACAATTTTTAAACAGAAATGTTACCAAACGCGCCCTTGGTAATTGTCCAAAATTTCTGATTCTGGAATAGAATTGCATTTGGTATCATGCTCATTAATTCTGTTCCAAATATTGTTCTAAAGGATTTCAAACTCTTATAGTGTTACGGTTGGTCTCATACAATACAAATAAGGCATTGTCTCCACAAAGAAATTTGCCATACAAACATAAGCGAATAATAAAGTACAACACTTGCTCAAGGAAAGAAAGAAAAAAGTACAATATTAATTGCTGTCGTAAAATTTTAAACGCAAGGGAACATGTCGAACAAATATAGTAATAAGAAAAGAATATCATCCCACATATATTGATAAATAACAAACCAATTAAATATTAAAAAGAATAATTATAAACTTAATCTAACATATCGATAGAATTGAGAATAAATTAAAATTTAAATCTTAAAAGCAAAATTTGAAAACTAAATGCAAGAAATCAATCAAATAAATATGTTAGAGCATCCAATTTCACCAGTAGATATGAATTTCAGATTGTGACGTGTGCAAGAACGATATCAAATATGTAATAACTGAATTTCCTAATCTATTTACTATTCTATCTCTAGGTATAGCAAATCCACTCACTTTATTAATCTACTTCTCTATGTGAATTTAAATAAATATAAATGCATTAAAATCTATTAATATTCCCAACTTGCAATAAGTCTTTTGGGTTACTTATCGCCTAAAACTATACAAATAATTCATGGTTATATATAATAAAGAGCAATTGTATATTATCACTTCTAAGTCACAAACATTAACATCACATCTCTATCACTTAAAAGTATTAAGCGCAATAATATATAACTCACATGAAAAATCACACGATTTTGGGCTTCAAGACCATTATTCCAACCCGCAAAAGCATTATTAGCATAATTGCAAGTAATCTGATCAGTATGGAACAAACCTTTAAAATGATTAGTGATATTCCTCTCAATATTATCCTCTCCACTAATCCCGTTAAAAATTTTTATCCATGTTAAATCTAAATGAATAATTTGACTAGTTTAGAAAATTATATATTTTTTCATAACGTACATTGGACCCACCATAAACTTAGATAGTTTACATTAGGTAAGATCATTGCCGGCCACCATAAAATAAATAAATAATACGAATTCATCATGAAAAATGAATTTGCTCATGTAATCATCGATTCAATAAGACTGTGAAAGTCACCTTGGAGTTTGAAAGAATCACAACTTAATATTTTGTCGCGTTGTGGATTAGAAAAAAAAATCCTAAGGCCGCGTTTGGTAATCATGATAAAATTTTGTGTTTGGTGCCTACTCAAAACATGATAAAAAGATGATATAAGGGGATATAAATCGGATAAAATTATTCAAGTATGAGAGATGGGATAAAGGAAGATAAGATTTCTAGCATTTATAATAAGAAAATTATTTTTCCTGAATGAGAAACTTTTTAAATTAATAAAAGTAGAATTATATCTCAATATAAATAATATTTGAATTCTAATATAAGAAATTCAAAATAAAAATAGCTATTTTAATTTAATCTTATTTTTATTTAAATATTCGAATTTAATTATATTTTATAAAATAATTTCACTATATAAATATTAATATATATTTATATTTATTATATATTTTAGGTATTTTAGGTATTTTAGGTATATTAGTACAATTTACTATTTAATAAAATTTAATTAGAGAATGTGGGAAGGGAAATGTAAAAAAATAATAATAATAAACGGGAGGAAAATAAAATAAAATAAAATAAAATAAAGTAAGTAAGAGCGACGAGAGAGATAGTTATTTTTCTTGAAGGACAAATTTTTAAATTAACAAAATTAAAATTATGTCTCAATATAAATAATATTTGAATTCTAATATAAGAAATTCAAAATAACAAAAAATGACAATTTAGTTATTTTAATTTAATCTTATTTTTATTTTTATATACTCAATTTAATTATTTTTATAAAATAATTTCAATATATAAAATATATATGTTTAGTATATTTTAGGTATTTTAGTATTTTGGTTATATTAGTACAATCTACATTTAACAAAATTTCATTAGAGAATGATGGGAGGGGAAAAGTAAAAAATAAATTAATTAATAAAAGAGAGGAAAATAAAATAAAAAACCAAATAAAATAAAGTAAGTAAGAGTGTCGCGAGAGATTTTTACCATCTCTATTTTTAAAAATTTTTGTTCATTTTTACGCAATATACATATGAATTTATTTAACTTTATTACTGTAATCAATAAAATGTGGATAGAATATATCAAAATCTCTTAAATTTCATATTTTATCTTATCCAGGTCCTATGATTAGAAATCGGACAACTAAACGTAACCTAATTGATAATGTCCACCAATCTCAAAAAATCTAAACAGTTACTTATCGATAAGACATAATAGGCAATGAAACATTCAAATTGATTCGGATAGGGATTTTTATTATTACGCAAATAAATTCGACTAACAACGGACGACCACAGGTGGCCGGTGTGGTTCGGCGCTTGACGGTGGACTCACGGCTGGGCCAGGGGTGAATTCGATGGAATATGCTTCAGCTCAGCGAGAACGCAGCAACCAAGAGAGCCAGAGACTGGAAGTGAGGTCACCGGTAGAGGCAGAAACTCGACTGAACGTTGGCAAAAAATTCTTCAGACCAGCAAAAACAGAAATAGCTGGTTAAGCAGAACGGTGGCCTCGTCGCGATGAGAACAGCCGCAATAATGAATCACGGGACAACAGCAGCTCAGTCATGCAAGAGGGTGGGCAGGCAGGCGTCGGACGGAACAGGCGTCGCATGGCCAGGGAACGGCACCATCTATCTCAGGTGAGGAACTCAGCAGCGTCCTCGAAAGCCGCAGCACGATCGACGGCAAATCAGCTGGCCGCCTCAGAGGGGCTCACGGCCAAGGAGTGCAGATCGTGATGGGCGCTCGGCCTTGGGTGGGACTCGGTCCGAACGGTTGCACGCTCGTGTCGAAGATCGCTGATTTGGTATACCGCCTGGTATGGCCACGTCGTCGGGAGCTCGGGGCTTGGTGCGACAACGGTGGTTCAGCGAACGTAAATAGACGGGGAAGAGCAGCGAAGTGCAGCAGGCCCGAACGCTTGCAAGTCCAGCGTCTGCCCTGGGTGGCGGCTGAAAATGAGTCGGAGCATGTTTCTCGTCAAGAGAAAATATTAAGTACCCTAACAGTGCCACGCAATCCGTGCTCTGAACCATTCAGCGCGTGACACCTGGACAAGTGTCAGTCCACGTCGGCTCCCTCGGCTCCCTCGGCTCCCTCGGCTCCCTCCGTTTCAAACAAACGGCGCGGGAAGTTCTCCCTCTCCTCTCTCGAGCATAAGCCCTTTGACGCTCTCTCTCCTCTGCAGATCGTCTCTCTCCTCTCTCCTCTCTGTCTCTCTCCCCTCCGCCTCTGCTGGTTGCTTCCATCGCCCCCCACCGACGACGCCGCCGACGCTCGTCCGCCTCCCTCTCGCGACCTCCGCTCTGCTCTCTCTCTCTCCCCCCTCCGCGAAGTCGTGCCTTTCTTCCAGCGAAACGCGACGCTGACAGCCCTCCGCCGGTTGCCTCCGTCGCCCTCGACTCCGACGCCGACGCAGCCTCCGCCTCCTCCCCTGGACCCGACTCTGAGACCGACGCTCCTTCGCCTCTCTTCCAGCAAACCCCGACGCCAGCGCCCCTCCGCCGGTTGCCTCCGTCGGCGTCGGAGTCCGTCGCCCCCGACTCCGACGCCGACGCCTCCGCCTCGGCCTCCGCCTACGCGCCCGACGCCGACGCCGACGCCCCTTCGCCTCCCTCTCGCAACCTCCGCTCCGCTCTCTCCCTCTTTCCTCTGCGGAGCGCCCAACCCCGACGCCGACGAACCCCTGCTCGCGTTTTGGCCTCCCTCTCCGCGAGCGAAGGTTGCTCTGCTCGCTCTTTCTCTTTCCTCCGCGAAGCGCCCCCTGCTCCTGAACGCGGACGCCGCCAACGCCGTCGCCTTCCCAAGCCCCACCGATAGGCATCCCATTGGCGACTCCCGTACGTCCCAAGGTTCGTTTTCTTTTTTTCTTTTTGGATTCTACTTGGTAGAATTCGGTGCCATGTTAATACTCGATGGCTTTTCTTCTGGGATATTTGGGGTTGTGTGGATAAAAGCGGTTAGTGCATGAAATTAGAAGAGCACCGACTAGGCGATGTAGTGACAGAAAATGCTCGACAAATTGATATCTATGTATGTGTTCTCAGTTAAGTTTTTTCTCTATGCATGCCATCCTTTCTATCTGATTCTGGAATTAAACTTTTTATATCAGGATGTTCGTGAATTCTGTGAAGAGACTTCGAATTAAGAGGACTTCTGAGGCTAATGGACTTGGTACTGAATTACAGAGTCAATTTTCTGAGACTTGATCACGTACATGGTTTTGTATGATCATGATATTTAAAGCATTGTTGAGGATGAGTGCTAACCTTAAGCTGGGTAGCTCTGAAGCTATCCAGGTCCCTGTAGAGCATGGTTGTGAACTTTTGAGTGAACAGTGTGTATAGCTTGCCCATTATACGGTTGTGGAGATGAAAAGACTGGATAAATGGAGCATTTTGAAAATCATGGTTGCTCCTCTTGGTGTTCCTTTTCTTTATCTTTTTGTTGAGGTGACACTACCCTTTCCCAACTTTTGTCACTGCCGGTTAAATCAAACTTTGGAATGTCCTATGTATGTTTTGTGTACATATATTCTCGCAACTTATTTCTTGTTGATATGTGAGAGAGAGATGGACAATATTCTTTCTTGTGGACTGTTTATTGGTTCTCCATATTCTCTGAGAAGAAATGAGATTTCATATTAAGAGTCTTTCTGATCAAGCCCACTTGAACTGCTTATCAAACTGGAATTTTGGATGGCATGAGTTTTGGCATGTGAAAGGCCGCAAGTCTAGTATTGAGGTTGAAAACTGGTTTTCATTTTCTTTGGAACTGAGGATTTTCTGTTTCCTCTTAACATTGATCTTTATTCATTGCTGCAACTTTCAGCATATCCATGGGTCAGAGAAGGACGAAATGCATCAGATATCCCTATTGATATATCAGTTTTGAACAATATGAGACAATTTGTGAAGTACGGTCGACTAAAACAATTTGCTTTACGGGTAACAAAACTGCTCTGTAAGATTTGTTCAAGGAGGAAAGGATATTATATCATGTCAATGTCTAACAAATATTGCTTGCAGGCACTAGCAAGCACACTTGATGAAGAGGAACTTGCTGACCTCAATGATCAATTTGCTGCAATTGATGTAGATAAAAATGGTTCTATTAGTCTTGAAGAAATGAAAGAGGTATCCATTTCTTTCTCATTCCACATTCACTCTGATGAATATTTTAATTACATCATGATCATGAGTGTTGTATGCATGCAGGCCCTTGCTCAGGATCTTCCCTGGAAGATGAAGGAACCACGTGTCTTAGAGATTCTTCAAGCGGTAACTTTTATCTTTACCTTTGTTATGGCAATTGTTTTCTCCTTGTGTATTAGCAATTGAGATTTCTTTTTCTGGTGGGTTTTGTGGAATACCTTTTCTGTCAGTTTCACTTTCTTCTTTTATTGTTTTGGTGATTCTCTTTTGTTCATATTCGATGCTTGAAGCTTCCATTTAGTTCTTGCTTCATGTTTCATCATTTTGAAAACTTGCTTGTGTCGTTAGCCAAGAAATGTTGGACTAATTTTTTTGTTCATAAGATGAGCTGCTGCCAAGCTTATAGATTTTGCACAAACATGTGAGTCCTGGATGGTGCATAAGAATCTCTTTTATTTTTCCTTCATGTAGATCGATAGCAACACAGATGAGCTAAGTGGATTTTACTGAGTTTGTTGCAGCTACTCTTCATGTGCATCGAAATGGAGGAACATGACTCAGAGAAGTGGCAGCTGCGGTCACAGGCCGCTTTTTGAAAAATTTGACATTGATCGTGATGGTTATATAACCCCAGAAGAACTTTGACTGGTAATTTTGACTATCTTCATTTATTCATCCCTTCCACATTCATTTGCCCTCTAGTTCTCATTTGTGTCACTATGGGTATGGGTAGAGTGAAAATTAAATTACGTAGACAGGGCTAAATGTATTTGTTTTAATTTGTAACTGAATTTTGACCCTGTCTCTTGGGAGCTTGAAGTTTGTTTCTTGCAAAATTGCCCAAAAGTTGGGATAAGTCGTCTGTCTTTTTGCATATTGGGCACAAAATAGTAGCATAGCTACTTTCTGTTGCAGCTTCACATAAAGAAACTGTTCAGCTTGTGACCTTGATAATTTGGTTATTGTCTCATCTGAAAATACTAGCCGAATGTATTGCCTCTTGTTGTATATTCTGCACAAAATAGCGGCGCAGGTTTTTTATGTTGCTTGGTACAAAGAAATGGTTAAGCATGTTAACGTGTAACCTTGACATGATGCTCCCATGCCCTTTTCAGCAGACAGGTTTGAAAGGCTCCCTCGGTCCTCTGCTATAGGAAGCCGACGTCAACAAAGATGGGAAAATAAGTTTATCGGAGTTCAGAAGGCTGTTAAGAACTGCAAGCATGGGCTCTCAAAACTTGCCGAGCCCATCTGGTAATTGGAATTTGAGGAAGATATAGATCCATTCTGGAGCTTTTGGGTGTTAAAAAGAGAGGAGTGAGCACGAGACAGGTTACGTATTTTGGTTACTCAAGATATACCGAGCCAACCATGATGACCGCCTCTGTACACCGCTCCATTGCCAGTGGAAATCCCTGTACAAAAGTTAGTATCAAGGGATTTTGCATGGCACCCCAAGTTAGCCGAGAAGTGCTTGAGGATGAAGGTTTGGAGAGATTGCTGGCTTTGGTCGTTTACTTGGTGAGAGGGAAGGGCTATACGGGCGTACGTCTTCTAATGAGTGTGGGATGTCTAGGCTGCAAGTGTATATTTAACGCCCTCGAATTTGGGGGCCTGTTATATTACAGAATGGGCAATGCTTTTACTTGTAAGGCCTTCTCTTTTCCCAATTTTTTTGGCATCGCAAATGAATTAAGTGTAAACATTTTTCAGTCTCTCTCAGAGATGGGCAATGCACCTACTTTTTCTGTGAAGGATTTAGAGATGTATGCTGAGCAGCCATTAACGAAAATAAATTGATCATATTATATAGGGTGAAGCTTCTTGGTTTCAAGAGCCATTCATCATTGCGTTGAATCATGGCCAATAGAATAGCAAATGTAGGAGGTGATGCGCAGAACATAAAGAATTCGCCTTTTTCTGCCCCGGTCAATGATGTTGGGAATACCCAAAAGCGTATGCTAGCTCGCATCTCCATCGGTACACTGATTCGTTACCTCTTGACGACAGCATCTCTAGAGACTTTTTTATCTAATAACCACCAGGGCATCACAAATACACGATGCGAATGACTCATGCAGGAGTACAACCTGGCTTATGCCTCATGGCAGGTCAAAAGTCGCAAGATAGTTTGGATGCAAAATCTGAGCTCCAATCAATTATGTCATTGTTGCTGAAGCTAAACCCTTAAAAAAGTAATGAATGTGCCCTTCATTGTTCAAGTTTCAGGCATATGCTCTTAAATCTGTATAAACTAAAAAAATTCCCTGTAAGTTAAGCAAACGCAACATAATATACAACTGACCAGCCTCGGTTAACTAGGGTACAAACTATGAAAGGACTAGAAAATGAGTTAGGCCTGTAACAGGAAAAGAAAATTGTGGCATTAAGATTTTCTGGACTTAACTCTTCAGCTACTGGACTTTGGGTTGTCACTAACACTATTGGAGGAACTATCTGGAAAAGCCTGAGATGAGGAAAGCTTGCTCGACGAGCTCCCATCAGTAAAATACTTATCTCCCTCCTCTGGGTCTTGCTTGCCCTTCTTTTCTCCGGACGTCAAGTCCTGCATAATATATACTGTTATGCATATTGTGCCAATTTACAGAGTAGATCTAGCTCTGGTTCAGAATATAAAAAAAACCTGATGTGATGATGTTCCAGGCATCTTAAGTTCAAGGTCTGTTGCCATGTCATTTGAATTTTCATCTTGCTCTGCAATGCTGCCCCTTTGATGATCTGAAGACCTGCTTTTGGAGTCTTTTTTATTTGACACGTGAGAACTGGAAGCATATTGGGTTGACTGCTGTTCAAATGTGGGATGGGCAGGCATTGAATTTGGGATAAAGGTAGAACACGGAGTGGGAATAGCACTTGCATTCTGATTTCCAAAGAAAGGGAAAGGCTGAAGTTGTGAGAGCATGGGTATCGGACCTGGAGTGACGGGTATTGGAACTGGATATGAGTAGGCTGGACCCATGACGATGGATGGATCCATGGCAGCCCAAGGGTACATAACCCTCATCCTTTGCTGGTACTGGACATTAAGATTTTCAACTTCAGATTTTAAAGATGATTTCTCTTCTCTGAGCTCATTCTTCTCCTGCATCAGCTGGTTGTAATGCAAAGTTACTATTAGCATCAAGGCAAACAATGGACATTAGAACCTCAGGATACTGGATGAAGATAAAATCACCTCACGAGATTCTTCAATAAGAGCTGCACATTCAGCTTTCAATTTGTTAACTTCCGTGGTTAAATCCTTCAGCACCTGGATTGTCTCCGTAAGAACGGTTGCCTTGTCATTCTTAGGTCAATCAGGATCTGTAGTTCATATAGGAAAGGCAAAAGCAGTTGTTCAAAACTCTAGCATGAACAAAAGGCAGCTCTAATTACAGAGAAACGGCACATGCTAAATAATATAACCACAGCATTTATGTCCCTGCAGTAGCAAACCAATGCAATGATTTTGTATAATGCCTCCTTCCCAAATACCCTTTTGATGAGACTTCGATTTTGTTTCTCCACAGTTCATCTGGATCAGATTAAGAAGCCAAGGGTGGAACATCTTTTAGCCTCCGAGAGAAGAAGGTTTGTCTTTGAACATCTTCTAGCTAAGCGCGTTCAGCATCACTCTCGACTACTGGCGTGAAGCCATTTTCCAGTCCATGACCGTTTTCATCATGGCCTTGAATTCATCATAACTGATTCGACCGTCCTGGAATACATCCATCACAGAATGAGCACTCTATTTCGTATATGAACAAGATATACACAGATTCCAAATTGCAGGTTGTTCTGGTTATGTATTACCTTATCTAGATTAGCATCGAAAATGATTGTCTTCAATAAATTTTTCGTTGTTTGGACCAAGATTGTCATCTATCAAAGCTTCTTTCAACTCATCGAATTCAATATATCCGCTTCAATTCTTGTCAAAGAATTCAAAAGCTCGAGTAAGGTGGTCATCGTTGCCAATCCTTCTCAAGTGGGGATTGACATAGTCACAAACTCCTTTAAGTTCAGTGTTCCACTTCCATCTTCATCAGCCTGTTCTCATATAAGATGGAGTTCTATTTTTAGATGCTAATTCAAGAAATCGTGACTCATCAAATTATTAGAAACCCACTTGATTTTACAAGAAGTTCTATCAATTATGTGAAATGGTGACACAACATCATGATCAAATCTTTGACTAACTGATGAAAAATATATTTCTGTATTATGTAATCCATCCTTAATCTTCCAAATGCCTTGCAATTTAAGCAAAATCATGCACTTCACGGCATACAATGCGTCGACATGGAAGAAGAAAACATAAACCATGTCCAAAACAAAATGTGCTAAGCTGTTGAATAGGTGATCTTACTGCATCCATCAGCATCTGCACATCAGGATCAGCAACTTGCTGTCCATATTTGTGCAGGCCATGTTTCGACTCTTCAAATGTCAGATCTCCATTTTTATTGGTGTCCATCACGTCGAACAGCTCTTTCATATGATCCACTTGCTCATCAGGCAAATTGTCTACTACTACCTACATTAACAATGCGGGAAACACAATTTGAGTTTAACTTTGCACTAAGAACAGCAATGAAATCCAACAAGGCAATGTTCAAGGACTCACTTTGAGAACTTTCTTCTTGAACTTATTCATCAAAGAGAATTGCTTTATCCTCATCCGGCAATGTTCAAGAACTATCTTTGCCTGAAGATCTGTAGGCAAATCGGCAATTTTGGAGCCAAAAACCCTTACCTATGCTTCAAAAGCTATTCCGCTGCTTCAATTTCCTCTTGAGCGACACTTGCTGTTTAGTGATGCAAGAGCAGACATCTTAAGTCAAAAACACTAACCCTGTGAGCCAAGAACCAATGTCGTTTATTTCGTCTTAAAGATTGTTGCGACTTCACATACCACAACATAAATCTACCACAAAAAAAAAAAAAAAAATAAGTTTTCTCATTTCGGTCTACCAAACTTCCACAAATCAAAATTAAACTTATTATTTGTAATCGAGCACTACATACAAACATCTCCAAATTCTAGTCCCTCACCATCACCCAAATCCAAATATGAAAAACTCTCAATTGTCCATACCGTGGCCTTTTCATGCACTCATGCAACTCTATAGACTAAAAAGGCCATGTTAGCACAGGACCTTGCTGGTTCTGTATCCAACCGACTTAATTAAGCAACACCATTAAATTTTGGGACTTGTATTGTTGAAAACTTGCTCACTCCTTTTTCTTTTTGGGTACTGTTTCACCATTATAATGATAATCTATAAGACATTATCTCAAACTCAAGACAGTTGCAAGTAATTCTCGGCAACATCATTTATTGCTGCAGTTGTAGTATTCAATAGATACTATGTGATGCTGCAATTGTATCGCTGCACATTTAATAAACCACATCAATTAAGACTAAAACAATATTAAAATAAACCACATAGACAACTACCTCAAATTTTCAACTAGTAAAAAGTTTGTGCCAGGCTAATGAAAAAAATATTGAAAATTGAGTCACCTTTAGTGCATTTTACCCTAGGCTTAAAAATGCGAAAGTCTGAATAGAGAAGCAGTTGGAAGAAAATGTGTCTTACAAAGAGGCAAAGGACAAAAAAATTGATGAGATTACATACATTTTAAAGGAAAGATGTAACAAGTGAAAAGTGAGAGCCATTTGTTCATGTGCTTGATGAAAAGTTCACAAACATTTCGACTAATTGCCTTTACGGCAAAACCCAAAAAGAGAACGAGAAAACAAGAAAAATGGACACTAAAGTCAGATACAAAGCATGAGCAGAGGAGCAGAAAACGCTTATCAATAAAAGAAATGCAACCATTTAATTCAATTCCAGGGTGTTCATGAATCTAGATACACCCACCAACTATTCCAAGAGATCTCAAGTAATATCAGCTTCCCCATGTGTTCAGTTCATCGAAAGAGTCACATTAGTTCAGTGTCTACTCTTCCTATAATTTTTCTTGACAAGCAGCATCTAAGATTAACTAGCTTTCAACAAACAGAAATGCCGTGACTCCCAACTTGTCCAACTTCAACAAGATCAAAATTTTCAGCAAAACCCACTTTCTTGCTCGTTCCCCACCAACGCTCATAGCTCATGCGAACCCTCTTTCATTCAAAAATCATACCGTTCGCCATATACAGGACATGGGGTCGACCACTCCCGCGTTAATCTCTCACAATTCAAGTGAAACCTCACGGCCCGATTCCTTTCTTTTACTTGTAAAATCCCCACCACTTCCTGAAACCAAACGACGAGGGAAAAAACGAAAGCAGAGAAGGGATGACGACATACCGAGAGAGGACAAAGGAGGCGGTTCGGTGTTGGGGTGATTATTGTGGGCACATTTCTTCTCGCCTGGAAGTCTGCAATGACGGAACAGGCGATTGCCCCCCCGGAAAATCTTGAAACCCCCCAGACGCAAGCGATTCAATAGCTCGGTGGAGCGAAGCAGCGAGATTACGTCGGGCTTCGACTTGACGGGTCGGCCTAAGATCATGTATCCAGAAGTGGGCTCATCTTCGAATTTGCCAAGAACGGAAAAACCGGACAAGGGTAGAGAGAGAGACAGTCGCAGTTTCACTTCTCGCGTTGCTGCCCTTAGAATCAGAAGCAATAAACCAGTGAACTTCTGATCGCAGATTTAGGTCAAGCTTTCTCCCCAAAACAAAGATGCGAACATAAAACCTCGGGAAATAAAATCGAACCTGACTCGCAGATTTAGGGCTTCTTGAGCGACTGCTTCGAGCAGGACGGAGCGATTGCTTCTCAGTTGCGAGTCGGGGGACGGAGAGAGGCGAGCAAAATCGGCCGTCGGGAGAGAGCGCGATTTAGGAAGAAGTGCGCCGAGAGAATGGAGCCTTGAGATGAGGCCGTTGAGTGGAGAGAGAAAGGCTGTCGTCGGGAGGCAGCGACGGTCGTTGGAGGAATCGCTAGATCGGAAGGAGCGTCGGAGGAGGAAGAGAGAGCAAAGAGGAGAGAGAATGCACTTTTCACTTTTTTGAATGCCCGAGGAGAGAGAAGACAGAGGAGAGAGAATGCACTTTTCACTTTTTTGAATGCCCGCGCGTTGGTTTAATTTGGAACGACGTCGGAGAGAAGAGGGAGCTGAGGGAGCCGACGTGGACTGACACTTGTCCAGGTGTCACGCGCTGAATGGTTCAGAGCACGAATTGCGTGGCATTGTTAGGGTACCTAATATTTTCTTGGAGAGTCAAAGTCAGGCCACTGGGAAAAGCTTGGTGGCAGCTTTATGCAGGCCGAAGCAAGCGAGACATCAAAGGGAGAAGGAGGCCACTTTTTCACTTTTTCTTATCTTTTCCAGTCGATATTCTCCTTCGTCCTTTCCGTAAGAGATGTCCCCTCTCTTGACTTCTTGTCAAGTTGTCAGAGAGGACGAGCGCTCACTTTTGCTCTGAACGCTCTCCCTGTCTTGATGAATTCTCTCTCTAGTTATAGAGGCATATTGATAAGAAGTTATTATTTTTAAACGTTGTTTTCTGTTTTTTATTTGAACTCCGCGACCAAATTTCTTTTTTGAAATATCTTTTGAATCCGTGAACGAATGAGTGGGAGAGCTTCGAAATCCGATTTTTGCCTGGGTCCCTCGAATCCGCTAATTATTTATAGCCAAACCAATATCTAGAAGTTTGAACGAAGAATCCTTACCCCTTATCTTCAATTTCGGCCAAGACATCACTCCTGTTTGAAACTCTAGTCTACAAACTCAATCTTTAATACTTATCATGGCCAACAATACGAGAAAGTAATATGACGTACGCTCCTCCGCGATATGAATCCTAAATGTAATGCAAATGTAGATCATGTGAATAATTTGATTGTTTATAGGTTGGACCAACCTCTAATTTTCAATGCAATTATGGACTAAATATGATAGTCAAAATTTAGGTATCAATAACTTTCCTCTTTTGCAATTGTAAATCTCGTTAGTTGTCACACAATTGCCCAAATCATTGCGATTATATTGACCTAGTTTCTCTTGTCCATAACCTTGCTATTCGATGTGCACCATAATATTCTAAGGACTTACATTTTTTTGCTTCCACTTCCGGGAAAGTAGAAGCCTACAATTTGCGTCAATCTTGCTTTTACTCCCCATTATAGGAAAAGAGTGCATGTCTAGCATTGCTGCTTTTCAATTCCATCTTTTGATTTAGGGGCAGGGTGTTTAGGGCTTAGGGTTTGTTCTGATTTACATTATTGCTAGTGCAAAAGAACTAGATTTCAACTTGCTACTAATTCTTCGACCGTCAGCTCTGATTCGCAGCATGACAACCTGTGGGTCAGAAGCAGGAGAAGACTTCACTTTTGAATAAGTTTTTGAAGCCAGTTTTGTAAGAACAAGCCCAAAAGGCCTAGCCCATCTCTCTCGTGCGCTCTGGTTGAAACGAAGAACATCACAGAAGCTCCAGAATAATCACGAGCTCTCTAGTTCCACGGCTGCTCACTCTTCGGTCACCGTCACCTCTGGCGATTCATCGTCGCAGTTCCTCCTCATCGGCCACGACTCAGTTCACTTCCTAAAAATCCATGTTGACTTGTTTTACATGGTATGGTGTTGAGATATGCCTTTTGAGAATGCTTGACTATGGAAAGTCCTTCATATAAGTTTTCTCGAAAAGTTATTTTTATTTTTTAAGTCCGTGCCCCCCATCTATCTATATGTTTTTTTTTTTTTGGTTGGAATTTATTTATATGCTCATGCTCCTTATTGTTGTGTTATTTTTGTACTTTTGCTTTCTATCTTTCATATTTTTACAAAAATGGGCGTTTAGATAAACTGCACTTCAAGTGTTAAAATTAAGTTTGCCCGCTTAGTTCTTGAAATGCTTAAGTTCCGCACCTAAGATTCAAAAGGTTTAAGATTCCTTGTCTAAGAATTCGGAATGCCCAATCTTAACTTAAGATGCCTAAGATTTCTTGTCTCAAACTTTGAAATGCCAAAGCTACTAATTTTGGAATTTGAAATATCTAAGGTTTCACATCTAGGACTTAGGAATGAAAGCCAATTGCTTGGGGCATATGGTAACATTTCTATTCCATGAAATAATTTATTTTCAAAAATATTTATTCTATTTATATTCCCTAGAACAATTTTTAAGTAAAACAATACATTTGGTAACTATACAAGATTTCTATTCTTGAAATAATAATAAATAAAAAGAATAGGAATGCGTTTGGTATGATCCATAAATTTTTGTATTTTTTTTTTTGTTTTTTCTTCTTACTCACTCGTCACTACCACCGCCCGCCAACCGCCAACTACCTTTTTATTATGGGGAATAAACAAAGTAGTTGACATTACCAAATGAATTTCTATTCTTTTTTTGTTCCAAATAACAAAAGAATAGAAATTAAGAAGAAATAGAAATATTACCATCCAGGCCTTTAAAATCTTTGATACCACTTGTCAAGGGCCAACACTTAAGATTAGACCATGCAGTACTTAGGCAAGTGTTTAGAGAGATGTTTTAAGGGAGAAGGTACAATATTGCGTAATTATTGAATGGTAAAACGAGGGGAGAACACTCTATTTATACATAAGTTATCTAATTATAACCATCGATTGCTAGTTGATCCAACGAAATCCCATAGCCATCTCCTTGGCCTATTGAGCCTTGAAGACCTCCAATTCGTGATATGCGCGTGCAATGCGCTATTGTTCTTGCACCAAAAGTAAAACAATGATCATTCTCGTACTCTAAAAAAGTCACCTTTTTGAAATTTATTCTTTTAATTACACTGAAAATTGTTATAGAATAGGGCGTTTTCTATATTCTCTTTGTTTTTGTCTTTTCCCTTTTTTAATACAAATAGACAAGCGATACTTGTCCCAAATGATTTAATAAATTGGGGTCTTTAATTTAATTTTAAAAGATTTAGATGTTAGCTTCATCGATGTCATCAAAATTATGTGCTGTTTCCCTAGAGCTCACACCATATAGCTGAATCTTTGATTTAGAAGATGACGAAATAAACAACTTCAATGGGATAATGAAGCAAGAAGGGAGTTACCTTAAGAGAAAGAAACATGGGTTTGAATATTGAAAATAAGTGGAGATGTTTTTGAGCGATTATTCAAGGAAGTAGTGGAAATTGCAACGGATTTAATTAATCCAACATGTTAAGGTTAATAGTAAGCACTAACCCTTGCACACGCTCGCACTTTGCACCACAACTAAAATAACCATCATGTTCAAGAAAATAGTGACTATTCTGATTTATTTTTGGCAAAAAGACATTGCTGGTTGTTAAATTTTCTTTTTCGAATTGTTCAATCAGGTTTTTGAACTATTTTTTGTGCAATTGGATCCTCAAATCATGCCTTTTTGTTCGACCAAAAACCAGGTCATTGATCATAGGGGCTGTGCTGGGCCGTGCTTGGCCAAGCATTGATGGGGTCACCAAACCCTGGTCAGATTTGGCCTTGGGTCACATAACCATGGCATGATCCTTCTTTTTTTTTTCTTCTTCTTAAAGTTCATTTTTCTTTTTCCTAATATCTACTTTTTTAATGTTCCTCATTTTTAAGTCCATTTTTAAAGCCATGTAAGATACTATGTGAACATTTAAGGGAGACACAATGACGTTTTCTTAAGGTATAAAGATACCACGGGTTCTTGTGCTTTTTTCAAATTATTCAATCAAGTTCTTGAACTCATATAATTTAGTTAATAAACTCTACGATCTTTCTTGAACGCATCGAAAAAGTGCTATATATCAAGGCGTTTTTTTTATGTTCTTTTCATTGTTTTCGTTATTATTTTCTATATAGATAAAAACGCGTTGGAAAAGTAAGCCGTTTTTGTCCCAAATTCTTAATAATTTGTGCTTCTTTAGTTTAATTCCAAAAGATTAGATGTTAGTATTGTCAGTGTAATCAAACCCTTTAATGTTCATTTTCCTCATAACCATATTTTCAAATCTTTATACACTCGAAAGATGGAGAGGAAAGTAACGGGATAATAAAAGAAAATCGTGTAAATTTTTAGATAAGTCAAATTTCCTATCATGTCAAGGATAAATCTGGAATAAAAGCAAAATAAGAGACAAATTCGTATGTTTCCCGAAATATAACATATGGTGTGCCTATTTTTAAGGTCGAGTTGCTCCGGCCCGGCCCACGGTCGTCGTCTTCTCCATCAGTGCCGCCCGCAAGCCTAAAGAAGCGTAAACCCCAAAAGCCAAAAATAGGCTCTGGTTTGGCAGTTTTCGTGTCCGTTACTATAGTTGTTCTTTTATTTATGATGAGGGAGAGGCAAGAAAAGGTGGCTAAAGCTGCAGGGATTCCAGAGAATGAAACCAGTGATCTCCCAACAATAGTGGCAGGGAATGTCTTTGTCGATAACCTCAAACAGGCCATAGATCTTGATGCCGTCGTCAAAGCCACAATGAAAGATGCCAATAAGCTCAGTTGCGGTACTTTCAGCACAGTTTATAAGGCAATTATGCCTTCGGGGCTGATTCTGTTGGTGAAGAGACTGAAATCTGTTGATCGATCCATAATTCATCATCAAAACAAGATGATTAGAGAGCTAGAAAGGCTTAGCAGACTCTGTCATGATAACCTAATGCAGCCTATTGGGTTTGTGATTTACGAAGATGTTGCCCTTTTGCTGCATCACTACTTACCAAATGGGACTTTAGGGCAGTTTTTTTTTTTTTTTGGTAAAAGGTAATAGGTATATAGACTAAAGCACAAAGGCTATACAGAAGTACAGCAAAAGGGAACCCGGCACCATCTCACATTCATCAGGACAACAAATCCAAATGAGTGGGAGGGGGCCGGGGCTAAGGGAAAGGAAAGAAGGAAGGGGGGAGGACTTTAGGGCAGTTACTGCATGAATATACCAAGAAACCCGAGTATGAACCCGACTGGCCTCAAAGACTATCGATTGCTATAGGGGTAGCTGAGGGTTTGGCTTTCCTTCATCATGTTGCAGTGATTCACCTCGATGTATCTTCCGGATATGTATTCTTAGATGCAAATTTCAATGCCGTGGTTGGGGAGGTAGAGATATCTAAGCTCTTAGATCCATCTCGAGGCACTGCAAGTATTAGTGCAGTGGCGGGATCCCTCGGGTATATTCCTCCAGGTATGTTTCTCTGAAAACACTAATGATGCTTGCTTTTTCCTTCTGAATATAATATTTCTTGCCCGTGAGGCATGTGTTGTTTAGCCCCCTTTTTTGAACTATCTCCATGTTTTATCTGCTGACTGTTCACTACAATGCTCACAGTATGCATATACGATGCAAGTCACTGCACCTGGAAATGTGTATAGTTTTGGTGTAATTTTGCTCGAGATCCTTACGACTATTGGAAATTGGTGATCCATTTTCAACAAAATCTAGAAGCTACTAACTTAATGGAGAAGGAATGAGTCGGCAACATTGCACGTGCATGCAAGAAAAGATGAAGAGTCCAAGTTGAACTTGAAGACTCTGTGAAGAAGCATCAAAGAAAAACCTAGAACAAGCTAGGGAAATCTATGTGCATGGGAAACATGTGAAGAAGCCTCAAGCTGATCAAGAAAAGATGGGCACACATTATAAAATATTATATGAGCTTCAAGAAGCAGAAAAGCAAGCCTCAACTTACTAACTTGAACGTAAAGGAAAACCTACAATTGTTGACTCTTAACCATGAAGGAAGAAGGAACGAGAAGCTCGGAAGAAAGAAGAATAGAAAAGCAAAGTCCAACTTGGACTTTGACTAGAAGAGAAGAAGCCGCACAAGCAGAAGACAAAGAAGCTGCAATTTTATATTATTTTATGTACTCCTAGTCGGTAGAATAAGGCGGTGAGTTCACGCCTATAAATATGCTTGTACTTGATCATTTGAGATGTGCGAGGGGAAACCCTCCACCGTGTGTGAGGTCCACCTTGTGTGGGAAAACCCTCCACCATGAGAGGTCTTAAACCTCCACCAATCTCCATCAAACTATTTTGTTTAATTAATGAAACTATTTTCTCTCATATCTCATGTTCTTTATCCTTCAAATTATCCTATTTTATCCATTGTCCATCCTCGCGAGGGGAAAACCCTCCACCTTGGGTGAGAGGTCTTAGACCTCCACCAATCTCCATCAAACTATTTTATTCAACTAATGAAACTATTTTCCCTCATATCTCATGTCCTATATTCTTGAATTATTCTACAAAATATACCATACACTTGCACACATCACTAACCAAAAACTATAATATCAAAACCATGCTTCCGCACACATAATTCAAAATTTTTTAACAACGACAAGGATGCCAGTGGATACTATGAATGGACCTAGACTTAGAACCAGGGAAGGTGAGTAAATTTCCTGCAGGTATGCATCCCAAAGTGGGCGAACAACTCCCGTTCAAGCCCTTCAGGGACAGTCTTTTAGCAGAAAACCACTCAGCCCTTTAATTCAGAGCCTAGAGACATTCAGAGATGCCAGGATGGAAACGTTTCTAACCTACCAAAGCTGCATTTCTTGGAGGATCTTACCAGGCTAGAGAAGAAGAGGAATTTAGAAAGCCATGGAGAAGTTTTTCACAAAACACACACTTTACTTCAGGGGACTCTGCCCAGAACATTACATGAATCTGGTGATCAACTATCAACCTCAAAAGGAATGCTCAGAATTATTGCAACAAGGCCTCATTGAAATCTCCGATTCTCAATGGGCTTGTGAAGCCTTTTATGTCAATAAGCGTGCCGAGCAAAGCAGAGGAAAAATGAGACTGGTGATCAGCTATCAACCTCTCAATCTTTTTCTCCAAGATGATAAGTTCCCTTTACCATCCAGAGATTCTCTCTTTATTGGTCTAACCAAGGCCCATATCTATTCCAAATTCGACCTCAAAACCGGATTTTGGCAATTGGGCATCCATCCTGAAGACAGATCCAAAACACAATTTTGTATCCCAAACCAGCACTTCCTATGGAAAGTTCTTCCTTTTGGCCTAAATGTAGCACCATCTGTTTTCCAAAAGGCCATGTGTTGTATTTTTCAACCAACCTTGTTAAGCGCAGCTGTATACATCGATGATTTTCTGCTCTACAGTCCTGACGAGCAGTCACACTGTCAACTCCTTGAGCAGTTCGCAGAAATCGTGAAAAAGTATTGTATTATGCTCTCTCAAAAGAAAATGAATATTGCTCAGACAGAAATCAAATTTCTTGGTATGCACCTCAACAAAGGTACATACTATCCAGGGCCACATATCGCTCAAGAATTATTGAAGTTTCCTGAAGATAACTTCACGACAAAACAAGTTCAGCAATTTCTTGGGATAATCAATTATCTCAGGGTTTTTGTTCCAAACATTGCAAAGCTCCTGATTCCTTTGCAATCCATGCTGAAAAAGAATTCCCCACATTGGGGAAAAACTCAGACCAAAGCAGTCGCTGAGCTTAAGGAGATTATGCAGAATCTCCCACTATTACAAATACCATCAATAGGAAAAAGAATTCTCCAAACTAACGCCAGTGATGAATACTGGGCAGCCATCCTGTTCAAGAAATTGATGATAAGAGACACCTTTGTACTCATAAAAGTGGAAAGTTTTCTCAAGCTGAAATGCATTACCATTCCACTTTCAAAGAAATACTAGCAGTAAAAAATGGAATAAAAAAATTTGAATTTCATCTCATCATCCATCACTTCCTGGTAGAATTAGACATGGCATATTTCCCTCAGATGACCAAGTTTAAACAAAAACAGATTCCAAATTCTCAACTGCTTCGATGGGCTGAATGGTTCTCAAAATACTCTTTTGAAATCAAACATATATTAGGGAAAAAAGAATGTGCTTGCTAACTTTTTGTCAAGACCCAAAGCACCAGCTGAAATCAACATGTACATCAAAATGCCTGCTTTCCATATGCTCAATCATGGCATGAAATACAAGATTGAGAAGACCAAAGATTTGCCAAGTTGGAAATATCCCCAGGAGATTATTCGGCAAATCCAAAATGACAGTCTTATGGAAAACCTTGGAAATCTCATGTGGCAATGCCATGCATACCCGTTCAGGTTCAATGGAGGTTCGATTCTTTATCCTTTTGGATTAAATTCAGACTATCCATTCATTCATCCTCTTATCTGGAAGGAATATGATTTCCCTGATCAACTCAAGACGTTATTGTGGTACTTAACTAATAAGTACTTAATAACTTTTAAAATTCCAACTAGGAGGTTCATTGCCAACCTCACCAGGATATTCTTGCTTGGAAGAAATATCGAAAAAGAATGTGATAAAAATCTTTTAGATTTTCTGAATTGGTTCCATCATCCTACTCATTGGAAACATCTCCTCGAAAAGAAACTGAGAACCATGACACCAAACCCCGAAGTCCACACCATCCTGTTTTTCCGACGTCCATGGTATTTTTCAGAAATAATGGCAATATTCTCGACGCCCCACTGGATATAGGAACCACGTCCTATAAACCTCATTTGGATAGTCGAGAAGCCTGGATTCACAAATCTTATCCAAGATCTATTAGATTTTGTGAACATAAGTACCGAGAACTCCAGAGAATCTTATGCCAAGAAAACAAAACCATTCCTGAAAATGTTTGGAATAATGTACCCACTACATGGGATCATTATGACCTAGCACCAGAAGCTAAAGAAGCATTCATGCAATACAGACAAGCTGCATCGTCCCAAGAGCATGAAATGACAAGCGAAGATGACATTGTCCAGTTTACTCAAGACCCCTATGCACGCTTTGGAGGTCCTCTGTCCCAGAATCCCTACGAACAGGGACCTCCGTCCTTATTTCAAAATATGGACACATTCTTTTATGCACAGCTATCCAATTGGCCTCAGTCAAGCATTCCTACCAACACTACAAGTGAAAATACGAACTGGGCAGAAGGAGAAGCATCTCATTGGGCTCATGAACAAGCATCCTCATCAAGAAGACTGAATCAAATTCTCTCACCTGAAGACCTTGAAGCTCTTGAACAAAAATACGAGGCACATCTCCTAGAAGACAGCTTAGATGACTCGGGGTGGATTTGGTGAAGTGGGTTCACAGTGCTCCGGCAAGAGGGGAGACCCCGGAGCAAATTCTCAATGCGAGGCTCAGCACGGTCAGTTTTATGTGGAGAAAGGAGATGCTTGCCGCTTTGAAGATTGCATTGCTCTGCACCGATGGCATCCCAACGAAACGCCCAAAAATGAAGAAGGTTGTGGAAATGCTTCAAGAGGTAAAGCAGAACTGATCATCTCATACTTTTAATGCCATTGGATCTACGGTCCAGAATTGGTAATCTTCAGGGCCTAGAAGATTGTAACCGGTGGAAGCACAATGCATCTGCTGGAAAATGTCATTCTTTGAGGGACATGGCAAGTTCACTGCAATGCTCATCATCCATCGACGAGATTTGATCAGGTTTGGAGCTCATGTTGATAACATTCACCAGTAGTGGGAAAAAAAAATTGCCTAGAAGGCATCAGTTTTACTGAGCTTCTTATTTTATAGTGGGCCTCCAAATGTAATTTTGATGTTCTCTAGTTGGAACTGTGTTGAGTTCCTTGCTATTATACAAATCATATCAACACTTCAATGGGAGTTCTCTGACCTTGAAGAGGGTTATTAGCTTATTCTGAGTTGAACTCCGATTGCTTTTCATGGGAGGCATTGGATTTAAGATGCAAAAATGTTGTTTACGTTCCAAGTTTTCGATTAAAATGAAGTATTTCACCATTTAGTTCAATTACTAGTATTGAGCGGTCTTGGGCCAATCTTCGCCAGCTTCAGGCTGACATTGCCGACTCAATTCTCCATATCCTACCATACCTGGCTCTCGTTTGTGGTGAATGTAATGCTATCACGAGCTGCAATTGCCGAGGTCCGTGACATCGCTAAGTCACCCGACGGCAATGAAGTTAGCCTATTATAACAAAAGCCGCTAAATGTGTAGGGCGAGATAAGCAGCAGCAGCAGTTGCAGCAGCACTACCGTCGATCAAAGTTTCCAGATTTCCCATTGTCTCCAATGTCCAACTCTTAAGAGAACCCGAGAACGGGACGCCACTCTCTCCTAGTCTCTTCTGTTTCATCGTTTAAGGACAGCTACCTGTGATAATCATCCCATAGATCTCTCCGGGCGATTTCCTGAGTTCCGTACATCCTGAGACATCAAAGAACAGCGAACTCTGAAGCTTACAAACAGAACGTGGTAGTTTCTTCATTTGGCAATTTTCTCGCGAGTCAAGATATTGCAGCTGCATTATGTCGCCTATGGAACTAGGCAACTCCTCAAAGCTTGAATGGTGCAGGTCGAGAACCATTTGATACTTACAATTTGAGAGGCGCGTACTAGCAAATTTTCCCTTAAATTCAAGATTGGCAAACCTTGCATGCATCGTGCACGACCTGCTTCAGTTTAGGTTGTTCGTGGATCTCGAGATCTCATCGTCTTTCAAATGCTTTTTGTATCAAAGTCTCTGAGAATGAAATATATCTGCTGCGTTATGGAATTCTCTTAGCGCTCAAAATTCCAGTCAGATGAAGCTAGATCTTGCACATGCATTTTCGAATAGCAAAACCTGGCCGAACTCCTCAGCTTCTTGGAAGAAGGATCTCGACGATTAATCTTTGACATAATTTCTGCCAACTTATACGAGGGCTTGGTCTTCATTCGCCGGACGTATGAGTCCACATGGGCTCCGAAGATTACTCAAAAGAGAGCTGGGTGCCAATGTTCGGGAAACCAACGAGTCTAGGGTCCTCTCAAGGGAAAATCTAGAAAATTTTCTTTAGTTGATTGATTTCTGAAGTTATTGGAAAATTTCTGATACCGTTGGTAAAAATAGCATGAAAAGTAATTTGATTTTCAAGTAACCTGTTGATAATTTACCAGCTTTCAAGTTATATAGTATTTGCAACATACATATTGCACATGGATTGATTGAGTCACGATTTCAATGGACGACTTTTCATATAAATGAAAAAAGAATATTGATATTAACTCGTGGGCACATTATTTTGTACATATCCATTCAATTTGTAATAAATAATCCTTTGGAAATAAGAAATACATACATCGACAATGGGTAGAAATTTTTCTTCGATATAGCAATGAAAAAATAATGGGGACATAAAAAAAGGTGAATCTTCAAATCTCATAATGTAAAGACTTGCAACAAAAAAATTGTCAATACAAAGGTCGCTAAAGATCAGGGTTTATTTCGTTTGGTCTTTTCTAATGTTAGCGTTGGCCGGCAATTGGAGGAGACAAAAGTACTTGATAGGGGTTCATCATCCTTATAAACTCATTGCAAACTATTCTTGGAATGAATGCACCAATTTTGGAGTAATAGAGAGAAAGCTACATGATTGGTCATTGCCAAACTTTTCATAACCACGAATTCGAAATAATGTACTTGCGAGACTAACGTTGAGAAGGCTTTGAGCAGATAACAAAACTTATATTGTTCATGTAATTAGCCCTTGTGCATTCATATTCATAAGATCTAGTCTTAGGAGCAGTAGGGGGATAACATAATTTTCCATGTAGAAATGAAGAAAAACAAATTACAAATGGAAAAAATTAATGTGGTTCTTTAAGTACATTATTTTGATTAAATCCTTTAAATAGTCTAGTGAAATAATTATATAACGATTGAGTGGCTGACACTAATTTATCAAAATAAGATTTGATGGTGCATCATCATTTCATACATTGCCCATAAATGAAAAATAAACCTCGTTCAAAAAGACCTCAAACTCATGTAATGCGCAAGTATGACATTATCTGAAGAGAAATTTAGCAGCTTTCAAGTTATATAGTATTTGTAATATTTGCATTGCAAATGGATTGATTGAGTCACGATTTCAATGGACGACTTTTCATATAAATGAAAAAAAGAATATTGATATTAACTTGTGGGCACATCATTTTGTTCCTATCTATTCAATTTGTAATAAATAATCCTTTGGAAATAAGAAATACATACATCGACAATGGGTAGAAATTTTTCCTTCGATATAGCAATAAAAAAATAATGGGGACATAACAAAAGTCGAATCTTCAAATCTCATAATGTAAAGACTTGCAACAAAAAAATTGTCAATACATCGCTAAAGATCAGGATTTATTTCGTTTGGTCTTTTATAAAATTGGCCAACATAAAATTAGCGTTGGCCAGCAATTGAATGAGACAAAAGTACTTGTCATCATCCTTATAAACTCATTGCAAACTATTCTTGGAATGAATGCACCAATTTTGGAGTAATAGAGAAAAAGCTAAATGATTGGTCATTGCCAAACTTTTCATAACCGTGAATTCGAACTAATGTAGTTGGGGGAAAAGTGCTAAAAAAGTCATAAATCTTTTGCATTTGTGCTAATTTAATCCCAAACCTTTCTTTGGTGCCAATTAAGTCCTAAACATTTTTACGTTGTGCCATTTCAGTCCTTTCAGGCTAATTTTGGCCGAATTTTGCTGACCGAATGCCGGCCTACGACGTGGACAACTTTTAATAATATTTTAATATTTTTGAATCTTTTATTTTTATTTTTTCCTTTTTCATTTTCATTTTTATTTATTTTTATTTTTATTTTTTTCTTACCCTCTTCTTCCTCCAGCCTGGGTCGGACCTCAACAACCGACTACATGCGACAGCCGGCCAGGTTGACCTCGACCTCACAGGCCACCTTGCCAGTGGCCACAAGGGTGGCCTTGCACGGGGTGGCGAGGGCGAGCCTCACCCGCTCGACGGGAGGCCGCCCTCGAGGCCTAGGTGGCGAGGGTCGAGCCTCGCCCATGGCAGGCAAGGGTGAGCCCCGCCAACTCGACGTGAGGTGGCGACCTCAATCTGGCCTCACGCTGAGCTGGCAAGGCTTACTCTTGCTGCCCAGGCCTCGAAGGCGGCCTCACACCGAGCGGGGGAGGCTTGCCCTCGCCGGATCTGGCAAGGTCGAGCCTCGTCGGCCATGGGCGAGGCTCAACCCTCACCGCCCTCGCGGCCACTGGTGAGGTGGCCGGTGAGGTCGACCTCGACCTTGTTGGCCGTCGCCTCTGGCCGGTCGCCGAGGTCCGGCGACCGGCTAGAGGAAGAAGAGGATAAGAAAAAAAATAAAAATAAAAAGGAAAAAATAAAAATTCAAAAATTCAAAAATATTATTAAAAGTTATTCACGTTAGTGCCGATCATGCTATGTCAGTCGGCCGGCGTCTAGTTAGAAAATCTGACCAAAATTGGCCGGAAATGACTGAATTGGCACAACGTAAAAATGTTTAGGACTTAATTGGCATCAAAAAAAGGTTTAGAACTTTTTTTAGCACTTTTCCCTGTAGTTAGGATACTAAAGTTGAGAAGGTTTTGAGCAGATAACAATCACTGCATTATGTTTTGATCCTAGTGGAACTTGTCCGGTCACTACCTCCGTCTATGGCAACAATTTATGTATTTGGTATCATGCCGTCTTGCACATGAGGAGGACCTAAAAATAATTGTGGCTCACATGATGTTATACTAGTAAAACATATTTATTATGTGAAGGTGCAACTTTTATAAATAAAAAAATGTACTTTGATGAAATGCATCTATTGAATACATCTATTAATAGCTTATATAAAGCGTCTAGTCCTCTTTCTACCGTAGACAAAAAAGTCACATTCCATTATCCATCAGAAAAAAATACATTAAGATTGAAGTGGGTTAAGGGAGAGAAATCATATCTTTTCGTTTCTCCCATTTTTGTAGCAATCATCCTTCTTAAAGTCAATACTATGGAAAAATGTATGTCTGTTGCGAAAAAATTATGAAGATCTAACATTCCTTAATTTAGAAATTCCGCATAAAGAATTATAAAGATTCTAATACTCATGATTTTCCAATCATTAAAAATATATATGGTTTTATTAATGATCTCGTTAATGCCATTAAAGATATATACATATATTGAATTAATTAATACAAATACTTGCTTTATGAAACTGATTTTATCATCGGATAAGAAATTATCGTATTACTTATTTTGTCAAAATTTGTTACACAATCCAAGAAAAGCAAATAGAGGACGTCGGGGGTTCTGACGGTCGGGACGACGGATTCTCCGGCGAGGAGGTCGTGGACTTCCTGGTGGCTCTACTCGTCGCCAGCTGTAATGCCGCCTCAACAATCACGACGCTCGGCATCCAGTTCCTCACCGAAACGCTTCTCGCCTTGGCCCAACTCAAAAGGTGTGCGTATATTTGAATTTGTCCCCAGGAGTTTAAATGATAAGTCCGCCCAATTGAATTAGATTAATTATGACCCAAAAATTGCTTTATGGGTCTTCCAATCGTTGGCTTCCTTTCAATAATGCTAAAAAAATATAAAAATCGGACCTATAGAAGTCCACCCTGAAGATGAAAAATCCATTTTCTTTTACACTCAGCTTATGCATTTGCTGCGGGAATGTTTGCATAATAGCATAGCAGTGAATCGCATCCTCGCTTCGACAGGTTTGAATGTTGCTGCCACTTGTGTGTAGTTTGCTCCATTGCAGCAACGGACATTCTGGCATGATTCGGCGGTCCCCAATATCCTAAGCAGTCCCTTCAGCAAAGACACTAGGAGGTGGATTCGCGACAATATCCTAAGCAAGGTCCGGTTTTATAGACCTAAGTGACATCTGGTATGGGACTTTTGAGTCATTTAGCCAAGCAGAAATAACTTTGCTTTTGGAAAATCCGGTTAGAACTCCGAAACTAACGTCTCTTTGTCTGTCTAAAGCAGAAGAGTTTTTTGCATCCGTTAGGAAAATTGATATGTCGGTGGCGGACGAGTCCTGAGAGATCGTCGTGGAAATTGGATACCCGGTATGTCCAAAAACGTCGGGAGAGCTAGTGCTTTTGCAACTGAAATAGGGGCTCTTGAGAGATGGAATTAGACTTGCCATATAGATCACAGCATCTCAAGCCTACATACTGAACTTGATGCCGACAAGATCGATTTGGTCATTCTTCTTTTCTTGCCATTGAAAAAACAGTAGGGGTTATCAAGAGAACATCATGAACTGAGACAACGAATACCAACGTAGTCTTGCCTTTGGCAGTTAATCATAATGGCTATACTAAAAACCGTTCCAACTAAAGGATCAATCTATTTGATAAGCAATTGACAGAACATTAAGGTTTTAATTTGGTGCAAGTCGACCTGTGGTTCTTCTGTTAGCTTTTTGTTCCCTCTCTCATTCTAAAAGATGATTTCATCTTCGAATGATCCCGACTTGGGCTAAAATTACAGATTGAACCCCCTCAACCTCATTCTCTTCTTCAAGATGTCCAATTCAAGCAATTCTGTGTGCTCTAGTGTAGTTATCAAATCGATTGAGGCGGTGTTGAACTTATGAGGAACTATAGCAGATATAACATTGATTTCAAACGAATGTACTTGGGAGACTAAAACTGCCAAAGGCTCGGAGCAGATAACATAAACTTATTACTGTTCATGCAATTTGTGCATTAATTTTTCATAAGATCCAGTCTCAACAGCAAAAGGGGAAAAATAATACTCCTATTTAGAAGTGAAGTAAAACAAATAAAAACGGGAAGATCAATGTGGTTTTTCAATTGCATTGTTTCAAGAAACTCTTTAATAGTCTAGAGGAAATTTATTAAAAGATTAACTGACTCTAGTTTACCAAAGATAAGAATCGGTGATGTCTCATGATCTCATACATGACCCATGAATGAAAGATAAATAATGGTTCTAAGGAAATTCAAATATTGATAATGCTCCAATTGGTCACATACAATACGAATATGTCTCCATAGAGAAATTTATAATACAAACACAAGCAAATCATAAGTAACAACACAAAATTCAAGGAAAGAAAAGAGTATAATAGCAACGACTAGGGTTTCATCCCTGAAAATGAAAAGAGATTGATGAATGATTAGTTGAATGCACTTCCAATTCTCTATAGAGATCCACGTGACATGGCAGATAGATCATGGGAGTTCCCCTACGCTCACGGGAAGAAAAAAATAAAATGAGCTTGGAGTATATACGACATAGTATCATGGCATAGGTGCCATGTGAATTTGTCATTCTTAGATATTCTATTTATCAAGATACCTTTCATTTGTTCAGCAAAATCAAATTTTTATGTGTGTACAATTACTTTCACTGAAAATTGATCTAGAAAATAGTGTTTTGCTCTGAAATTCTTTATATATATATGTTGACACTTAATTTTAGCAAATCTAGGAAAATAAAAATTACATTAGAACAAATAAAAGGAAAAAAATTTGAAAAAGTGGGGAAATTGATTTGATTAATTATGCATGGAAATTTGAAACTCTGATGAATATTCGGATTTTGTTAAATACATAAGCAATTTAAAAATCAAGTGAATAAAGGGCAATCATTTTTACAAAATGGAAGAAATCTTAGCAAAATCAAACTGATTGTAAAATCATATTCTGATTTACAGCTTTGATTTAATGTGACAGAAGATGGAAACTCGGAAAATGCCATACAAAGCGGCTGTCTAGAGTCATTATAAAAGAGAGCTTCATTTTTCAGAATCGGGAGCAAATTTAGACAAATTTTCAAAGCAAAACAAGTGAGTGGTTCCTTCATTTTGTTAGAGTTCGAAATTCAAAAAAAGAAAAGAAAAGAAAAAAAAGGTTATTTCGTCTTTGTTTTCTAGAAAAGAGTCGAGGTCAGAAAGTGTTCCAAAAGTCAGCAGAAAAGTGACCTGAGAGGAAAAAAAAAAAGGATAATACCTTTAAAAACCCCAAACTGGTACACTTGTGACAAATTTATCCCAAACTATTTTTTTGACAATGAAAAACTCTAAACTGGTAAACTTGTGACAAATTTACCCCGACTGATTATAAAAAACCCTAAACTGGTACATTTATGACAAATTTACCCCAAACTAATTTATTCGACTGTAAAAAACCCTAAACTGGTAAATTTGTGACAAATATACCCTATGCTAAATTGGATTAATACCACAAAAAAAATCATAAAAATTGTAAACTGTGACAAACGGAACGTAAAATCCTAAATTGATATACTGGTTAATTGTCACGTGTCATTTAACTTAATAATTTGAGAATAAAATTTAACAAAAACTAACATAGGGTAAATTTGTCACAAGTGTACCAGTTTTGGATAAATTTGTCAAAAATATACCAGTTTGGGGTTTTTGGTGGTCAAAAAAATAGTTTGGGGTAAATTTGTTACAAGTGTACCAGTTTGGGGTTTTTTAGGGTATTATCCCAAAAAAAAAAAAAGGGAAACGCTACAGTGTCGTCTTCCCCGAAGGGGCCTTCCCGATCGCGTCAGGCGTGCCCGCGCCGTCCAGCACGCCGGCGCCGCCTCCGCGTCTCCGCCGCTGCCGCTCTGACTCGCAGCACCGACGCCGACGCCTCAGCAGCTCACCTGGCCGCTCCATCTGCACCACCCAGCCGACGCCCGAGCTCTGCCGTTGACCCCGCACCATCTCCGTCACCATCTCTGCCCGAGCACCAGCGACACCACTACTCACCGCCGTTGCCCTACAGCGCTCGATCCCCCTCTGCTCACCGCGACCCAACGCCTGAGGCCCTCACCGCTCAACTGCTGCTGTCCCGATTTCACCGCTCGAGTGCCCCGACACCTGCAGATCTGGGCTCGCTTCCACCTGACGTCGTCGCCGCCCAGCAGCCCGCGACCCAGCGCCTGACTCCGCTGCACCAGCCGACGCTACCTCTGCTGCTTGTCCACGAGCACCGCGCGACGCATCTACAACCGCTCGTCCTCCTCCGTCGCCACACCTCAGCAGCCCGCATCACCGCCGACTGCTACTCACCTGACTGGGCCCTTCCGCCTCAGCAGCTCGTCTCCGCAGTGCCGCCGCCCGCGTCACCCCCGCACCTGACCGATCCCCTCTGCCTCGGAGCCTGACGCCGCCGCGCCTCTTCTACCGCCCAGCCCTCGCCGAAGCTCCGACGGCGGCCACCCCCACTCCGGCTATCCCATCAACGTTGCTGTCCTCCTCCTTAGGTAGTTTAGTTTTATTATTTTTTTAAAGTTTCGTTATTATTGTAAGGTGGTTTTCATTTTATAAATATTATAGGCATTATCCACAGAATTTTACCCAAAATTATCGTAATTATTAATTTGATCTGTAAGATGTCGGATCATTTTTTAATTATATTAATTTTTGGGTATTTTGATAAAATTTTAATTGTTATCTCATTATAATTATTAATTTAGTCCGTAAGACTTCGAATTAGATTTTTAATTATTTTGAACTCTTTGTCGTGATGATTAAAGTTAGAATAATCGTTAATTTGATCCGTGAGATAACAGTTATTTTTTCGATTACTTTAATCTTTTATTTGTTGATTATATTGATTGTTTAGATTTAATATTTAATTATTACTCATCCAAAAAAAAAAAATCAAAAATCAAAATCCTCCATGAGCATATAGGTTTAGTAAATTAGACATGTAGGTTTAGTCAATTAGATTTTTTTTTAGGATTATATTTTTAGAATTGCATTTTTAGATAATTTTTATAGGTTAGGGTTGGACCTAAATACTCCTCTTTTTTTTTTTAAAAAAAAAATAGGGTCTTAGATAAAGTTGGCATATTTTTATAATCTCATCCCCTTTTTAAGAAAATAAATAAATAAATAATTTTCTAAGATAGGCTAGGGTTTAAATCAAATTAATCCCTAAAATAAATTAAAAAATAATTCATTTTAGATAGTTTAATTATGATTTTTATTAATTCCGAATTTCTAATAAAAATAATAAAAATTAGGTCATGAGATGCATATTAATTAGTTTGCATAATAGGATTATTTGATTAGAATTTGTTGGTTAGTAAAATTAGGACAAGTAGTTAAAAATGCATTTTCAAAAAAAATCTAAGAAAATCCAAAAAAAAATTATTTGTTTTGTGTGATGCAGTTTATTTTATTTGTTGAATGTTTAATAATGGTTGAGCACCCGTGTGATCACCTTTTGACATGGTAGCAATTTAGGTTAAAATAAATTCAAGCTGCCTGCAAAAATATTTTTGAAAAATAAAAGAAATGGTACCGAAAGGACATTAGATAAATTTAGTGTAACAAAGTCCCATTATTTTACTTAGGTGTTTAATCGACTTACCGTAAACCGATTAGTGACGACTCCTAGTTAATAACCTTTTGCATATTTAAAAATTTAGACTTAAGTCACGATTTGATATGGGCTTGGGAGAGCCCAGGCTAAGTTTAAAAACTTAATAGTCCATTAACCTAGTTTTAGGTGGTGCACCCGAAATTTTAGGTCGCAATAATATATATATCATTACTTAAAGGGGGAGGAACCCAAAATAACATGTGGAAACCATACTTTTTATATGTTGTGTATGTAAATAAGCGTTTACCTGTTTGATGGTTCACATTCTATCTGAACAGTGTGATAATGGTACTCGAATAACGAATCTTAATTTACTATTATTAGGTTACATCAAAACGGAGAGTCCACATACAGCCCTAATCTAAAAACCTACGACACAGATAGTAAGACTTTTTGTTAATATAAAACACCTGAAAATTTCGTAAATTATAAAATGTCAGCAAATAAATTCGCATATAATATTCTCCTAATTTTCTGAAATTTGAATAGTATTTTAAAAGTGAAAAAGTAAAAACTTACTTTTTACTTTTGCTTAACGGGAAACCAACAAATCCTTAAAGTTGAGCATGCAATGCTTGACCGAGGACTGGTAAAGCTTTCAATTTACTATATATTAATAATACTGGGTCCATACGATATAGTTTATTTATTAGGAAAAAGATACTGAAAAGTGCCCCTAAGTACTTACAGCTTCGATGAATGCGTTTCGATAACTTAAGGCCTTATCTGGTGCCTCAAAGTTTCCAAAATTTTCTTTGTTTGCGTTTCCATTTAAGAATGAAAAATTATAAAATGCATTTGATTTTAAAAACAATCGTCAAATTAAAAAGAAGGAAACTGTTTTTGAATTAAACGTATAGACTCAAAATAATCTTTTAGGTATTCTCCGTGCTTTCATTCCAAATGAAAGATGGAGTTTTTGAAGACCACCCATTTTACAATTTTGGTGGAACATAAGTATGTGCTCGAGTGCATCTTCTTCAATAAATTTCCAAGTATTTCATGATTTTTTTTCGATATGGTCAGTGAACCAAACTAGTCCTTTTAGGACACTTGCAACAGATTCATTTGATAAATTATATTCAAACTGTCAACTTTAGCTAGAGCAGCTTTTTTATGCTCTGGGAAATGAAAATAGGTGATCGTTAAGTTAGTTCGATCAGTTAGTTCAATTTAAATTTGAACAACGACCGCTGATAGTATTATCATGATTGAGTGTGAATGCATGATGTCCTTCAACTTCAGGTACGGCAGAAAAAAAAATTCTAATTGATTCATAGATTCAGCCTTCTGTAATAATAATCGCTTTCCAAGTAAAAGAAGAATACGAGTTTCCATCGAAGGGAATAAAGTTTTATTTTCAATGTTAAATAGGGATTTGTAAAAGTCGTCCAAATATACAGTCAAAGTTGTCAATATTATGAATGAGCATACAGAATTATTCTCTTATCCTAATTTTCTTTAAGTGAATATATATGGCTATTCTTACATTTAAGAACGAAAAAAGAAATGAAGGGAGGTGCAAATAGATGGTGTACCTAGTCATCCGTCCATTGTACTCGTTTCCGATCAACTTTGATTCGAGGAACATGAGCGATTTTGTGTCATTCCTTGCTAGTTTGAGGCTCACATCTTTTGCTCAATTCACCACAATGTACGATGCGCAATTCTTTTAGGGCAGTAAGGCATCTGATTCCTTGCGGCATGGACGATAAGTTGGGACATCGGATCAAGCGAATTAATCTGAGACATGTATGATTTGGCAGCCATTCAGGTACAACCGTCAAGCTTGGGCAGTCATAGACAAAAAAGGTCTCCAAAGTGCAGGCCGATCTTTCGAGACATTGGAGTAGCTCCATCACTTGTTCGAACTTTTGAATTACTAGTGTATGAAGATTCAACGAAAAATTGGACCTTCCCTCTTGGGTCAACATGAGCTGGCATTTATTAATTGTCAAGCACTCTAAGGCAACTAATTCCCCAAAAGGCACATACATTGGTCTCCCACAATCTAAAATTTCCAACTTTTGAAGGCGAGTTAGTTGACAAGTACCTTCAAACAAAACTTCGAGATTTTTGCACCCTTCGAGTCCTAAAAGGCGTAGATTTTCAAGATATTGTATTCCACTTTCTTGCAGACTCTTTTGCTTCGTTGTTATGTATAGATATCTAAGACTGATGAGCCTTTTCATATTTTTGGGCAAGTGGCCTAGCTCTAAGCAACGGACAAGAGATAAGTATAGCAAACTCTGCAACTCACAAATGGTATTTGGAAGCTTCTTCAATCGCTTATTATATTGGAGAGATAACATTCTCAATTGCTTCCAGTTGCATATGGAACAGGGCAGCTCGACAAAACTACCAAATGGCAAATCCAAATACCTTAAGGAATTACACTTTGAGATGCATATTTT
The DNA here is from genome assembly GCA_014182885.2 of Eucalyptus caleyi. Classification (NCBI taxonomy): domain Eukaryota; kingdom Viridiplantae; phylum Streptophyta; class Magnoliopsida; order Myrtales; family Myrtaceae; genus Eucalyptus; species Eucalyptus caleyi. The sequence continues at coordinate 24,265,672 of CM024476.2, forward strand.
CGAGAACTCTTTAGTAATAATTCCATCAGTAACTTTCAATTGAAGTTTGATTGCACATAGCCTCTTCGAAGTTGGATTTTTTAGAAAAGGTGGAACCCCATTAAAATTTGAGATTCCTTTTAATGAAATCTCCATGCTATCCAAGCCAACAATAGAACAATCATTTTGTGCCACACTCATTGCAAGAGAATGGATGATATCATGAACTTTAAATGTTAAGATTGATTCATGCCCCTCAACTTCTCGGATCAATGATCTCTTCCACAATTTTTGATGTACTCAACACCGATATCTTCCAATGCTAGTTTGTTCCTTGTTGAACTAATGAATCCAAAAGCCATCCATAAATCAGCAAAATTTGTGCTCTTGATTTTATGTCCTCTTGGGTAAAGTGATAAAATAAAGAAACATCGTTTTAAGTGGGATCGTAAATGATCATAGCTAAGCTTAAGTGCCGGCAAGATGTCCTTTTTCGCTTCCACTAGCTCCCATGTTTCGCTATCCCTTATATGTTTCCAATATCGTTCTTCATCCTTTGTGTAGAGTAGACTCCCCAAAGTTTTCACAAGGAGAGGCACTCCTTGAGATTTTTCAACAATATCCTTTCTAATTTCAAGGAGTTTAGGACAAAGCTCCTTTTCCTTTTCATCGAATGCCCAATTTTTGAACAAGGCCATTGAGTCTTCATGAGAAAGACCTTTTAGATTATGCACTGGATGGGTACTTATTATAGAGGCGACTTCAAAACTGCACGAAGTCACAATGATCTTGCTTTCACTAGCTCCTACACTAAGCAAAGCTCTCAATTCATTCCATTTATGACGGTCGTTGCTCCATACATCATCCAAGACAAGAAGATATTTCTTCTCTTTGATAATGTTTTGCAAATGAGTTTGTAACTGCTGAATATTGAAGTTGCCCAAACTTTGACCAGTTGCATCTTCAATGATTCCGTCAATAGTTTTCTTTAAATCGAAGTCCTCAGGCACGCACACCCATATGCGCAACTCAAATTGCTCTTTCACGCTGTCATCATTGTAGACTAATTTAGCTGCCGTTGTCTTGCCCAAACCTCCTATTCCAACAATGGGAATCACTGAGAGGTTTTTGTTATATGTTGGCTGCAACAACTCAATTATCTTTTTCCTATCAAGATCTCTTCCAAAGACATCTGACTTGTTTATGAACGAGTAAGTCATATCTCGTGATCGCGTATGTGGCACACCATTGTCAGCACTCTGCACATTAAGACCGAATTGATCTTTATCGGTAGAAATTCTGGATAGTCTCTCCCTTATCTCCTTGATTTTATGACTGATTTTTGCACGGAACGTGATTGGATTAGAGAGGGAAAAGAATTTGCATACCTTCCCACAGATGCCCCCATAGCGGCTTAACACCTGCTTTCTTAAAGCTTCGCACTCGAGCTCATCCAGTACGTCTTCCGCATCATAAAATACATCTTGAAGCTGATCTAACCACACTTGCAGACGGTGGTTCTTCGCCTGCTGCTCCTCTGCATCTAACAACACTGCCTTAATGGCAGTCAACGTCTCTCTGAGCTCGCTGATCTGGTTCTCGATGCCACAAATCGCTGCGGCTTCTTGGAGGGTGCGGGGGAGGCTATCTTCCAAAGCACCCCCTCTGAGATGCTAAAAAGGCGTGATTCTGCCATGTTTTTCCGGGGAGGGAATAGGCTAAAACGGTGGAGGAAATTGATTCTTGGCTGTTTGCCTCGTAAAATTTGATGGTCTAAACAAGAATGTCTCAATGTCCACGTTTCACATTAGCATTTGTCCCTCATATAATGAAGGATTCCTGGAATGGGACAGTCATTTCGAAAACGAGAAAAAGAAAGACGTCGAGACATCTCTATATGACAAAGAAGCCAAACGTCAATGAAGGCAACGACCTGAATATAATACCGGGTGGGTTTCTAATTATTCATGTCAACGGATATTATACATGTTCAACGGTCAAGTAATTGTATTATATATTGCTAGGAGTTTATTGCCGATCCGTGTTCTTTCGGGAATTACCTGCTCCGCTACTCAGCCATCAACCGCCTCCACCCACCAAAAATAAATAAATAAATAAATAAATAAGAGAGCCAATGCCCAAAATAAGCGTAAAAAATAAAAAAACAAAAAGAGAAAAAGACCACCATATTACCATTCTAGCAATTACCTGACCCAAAAACAAATTAAATCTAACAATCATCTAGCAACAGATAAATTACCCAGACTACAAAATCAAGAAATCCTGGACATTGACAGGAAAAAAAACACTAATAAAGGTTGAGATTAAGGTTGAGATTTTGATGTAAAGCAGCAGCAGCAAGAATTATAATGTTTGCTTGGCAAAAAATTCAAAACTACAAAGCAACATAAATGCTCTGTTTTTTTTCGCGAAAAGTAAATAATTCAAAAATCTTTTGCTAGAAATGATCACTTATATTGCTGATAAAAATGAATAAAAATATGTTTTCATCATTGCTGAAAATGTTTAGACATCAAACTATGCGGATGGAGATGCGAAGGCAAGGCCTCATGGTGACAATGGTCGGATGGCGACGTGGTGGCGGGTGAGCGGCAGATCTATGCAGCCTTGGTCAGGATGGGAAGATGTGGAAACAGAAAAAAATAGCAAAAAAAAGGAAAATTTTACCCCAACTCAACCATTGATTGTGATGTGTGTTCATAAAAAGACCTAAACTTTACAAATTTTCATCCAAACAGTAGACAGAGAGTGCAATCTCATGAAATGCGATTGCCTGAAATGTTAAATCCATCGGTGGATTCTTTCTCAATCGAACTAAAATGAGGCTTTAACGTTCGAATTTACTGTCAAATACTCACTTTGTGAAACTGATTAAGCAAGATTCTGCACTAGATCATGCATTTTGAATAGCAAGCAAGACTCGGCTTCCTTTTGACATGATCTTTGCCAGCTTCTTCCTGCGCTTGCTTTTCGCTAGACAAGCGTATTAATCAAGATGTGCTCCAAAATTACTCAAAACTCAAAAGAAAGCAGGGGTGCCAATAATCTTTGCGAAAGATGACACAAAATGCGAAACAAGGTTTCCATGTTACCGATTAATTCGAGTGCAGGAAGGATATCGTTTTGTCTTTGTTACCGATTCCCGCATGCTGCTATTCTCTCTTAGCGATGCCCATTATCGTTGACCGGTCGCTTTTGGCATATGAAGTAAACCCCCGAGAGATTTCACAGGAAGAGGAACTAGTTTGCATTTGTAGGCGATTTTGATTGCAGTCTCCAAACCTGGATTTTCTTGCTTGCGGTGGAATGCCCATCTGAGGAAAAGCAAGAGAGTGTCCCGAGAAGAAGAAGGGCTTTTAACTTGAATGCTAATACAAATGCATTAGGAAACTGCTTCGTGTCTGCAGGTTGTCGCAGCTAGAAAACTTCCCTTAGCGCCTTCCGTGAACTTTTAGATCCAAATCATCGGATATGCAAATCCATATATCGAAATGCATACTCAAGACCCTTTTGTGGCTATACACGAATTCAACAACCCCGGTTTTTACTTAAGATCCCATTCCAATTATGGGAGTGCATGAGATCCGAGCTGGCAGTGAATTAATTTTTCATAAGATCCAGTCTTTACAGCAAAAGCGGAAAAAAAATAATTTTCCTATTTAGAAAAATCAATGTGGTTTTTAAAGACATTTTTTTGAGGCAACTCTTTTAAGAGTCTAGAGAAAAAGATCAAATAAAAGACTCTAATTTACCAAAAATAAGATCTGGAGATACATCGTGATTTCATACTCTATCCATGAATGATAGATAAAAATTGTTCTAAGGAAGTTCAAAAATAAATAATGCTCCAGTTAGTTTTATACAATACAAATAAGGTACTTTCTCCATAGAGGAATTTGTAATACAAACACAAGCAAATCATAAAGAACAACACCGATTCAAGGAAAGAGAAAAGTACGATATCAACGGCCATGGCTTTAATCCCTGAAAATGAAAGACTGACGAAGGATTAATTGAGTGCGTGTCCAAATCTTTCCGGAAAGCCACATGGCATGGCAAATAGATCATGGGAGTTCACCTACACTCATAAGAAAAAAACAAAAAACAAATAAGCTTGGAGTATCTATAACATAATATTATGGCATTTATTGTGGTGCCATGCAAATTTGTCACTCTTGTATAATCTATTTACCAAGATGCTTTTTAATTTGTTTAGCCAAATTAAATTCTAAATGGGTGTCCGATTTGTTTCTATAAAAGTCCATGTAGTAGTTTTAGTCTAGTATAAAAATATGTGGAAATTTTAGTGCTCTTATCGGTGTTTTTGAAATTCTTTTTTAAAAGAAAATAATATCATAACTCCAAGGGACAAGTATCTGAAATAACATGTGGAAACCATACTTTTTATGTGTCGTATGCACACTATGTATAAGCACTTACCCATTTGATGGTTCACATTAGTTTTGAACAGTGTGCTAATGATACTCGAGTAATGAATCTTAATTTACTATTGTTAGGTTACATCAAAATGGGGAGTCTATATGTAGCCCCAATCTAAAAACCTATGGCACAGAAACTTCGGCTTTTGTTTATAAAATATACCTGAAATTTTGACAAATTATAAAAGTAAATATACGCAAGTAGATTCGCATATAATATTACAATAAATTTATGAAATTCAAATAACATTTTAAATTTTGATGAAAAAGAAAAAGGTAGTTTTCCACCTGTGCTTACTTACAAACAAACAAGTCTTAAAAGTTTGAATAATAACCTGCAATGCCTGGATGAGTAGCTGTAATTCTTTCAAGTTACTGTATACTGATCATTTAGGGTGAATATGACATGGTTTATTTATCAGGAAAAAAGAAATTGAAAAGTGCACCTAAGTACTTATAGAACCTCGCTGAATGCGCTTCGAAAATTTAAGGCTTTATTTGGTTCCTCAAAGTTTACAAAATTTTTTATTTGCTTTTCCATTTAAGAATGAAAAACATCGTGAAAATGCATTTAATTTTTTAAAAATAATTGCCAAAGTACAGTGAGGGAAAATGTTTTCGAATTAAACGTATAGACTCAACATAAACCTTCCAGTATTCTCCATATTTTAATTCGAAGTCGAACTCAGAAAGACAACCTTTATTTTTGCTCAAACTTTTCAAACCTGTTTCTGCTTCTCCTTTTACTAAAAAATAAAAATGGAAAATGAAAATTTTTCTGAAGTAAAAGGAGTTGTAAAGTTTCTTATAAATGTGGCTTTTCTAGTAAGTGCATTTTCTTCAATATTTGTCCGACTATTTCACAACTGCCTTTTGATATGGTTTTAAAAGTCAACTAGTCCTTTTGTACACTTGCAAACGATTCATTTGATAATTTATATCAACCAACTTAAGCTAGACGAGCTATCTGATGTATCGGAAAAATGAAATTCCCCAAGAACAATTTGATAAATAAATCAGGATAGGTGATCATCAAGTGAGTTTAAGTATAACTTGACATGAATACTTTTGTGTGAAATCATTTTTAAATTATTATTATGCTTGATGATACCAATTGATTGAGTATGAATGTATGATGTTCTTCAACTCCATATAAGCAGAATAAAAGTGCCAATTGATTCATTGCTGTAGCCTTCTACAATAATAATCATCAAAAGAAGTACGCATTGAAAACATTACGTCGCATTGCAGTTTTCAAGTTAAAGGAGAAAACGAGATTGCATCATAGGAAAATCAAATTGTACTTTCAATGTGATGAGTGTGCATGATGCATTCGTAAACAAGTCGGATCAAGTGAAGATGTCAGGAAAAAATATATAAGAAGTGAATCTCACTATATACGGCTATATCACATCTAAGAACGAAGAAGAAATGAAAGGAGAGGCAAACTGATGCGTACCTAATCTTCAGTCCATTGTACCTTCCTATAATCAAGTTCAATTCGAGGAATGTGAGCAATTTTGGGCCAATCCTCGCCCGTTGTATGTTGACATCTTTTGCTCAGTTCGCCACAATCCGCGACATACAATTCTTTGAGGGCAATGAGTGATCGGACTCCTTGCAGCAAAAAAGATGAGTTGGAACAATCGAAGAACTGAATACATTTGAGATGTGTATGATTTGGTAGCCATTCAGGTACAACTGTGAAGTTTGGGCAATCATTAATGTATAAGTATTCCAAAGTGCAAGATCCAATGAGACATTGGAGCAACTCCATCACTTGTTCGCACTTTGTTATACCCAGCACTTTAAGATTTAACGGAAAGTTGGACTTATTCTCTTGGGTCAACGTGAGCTTGCAATCTTCAATATGCAAGGTATGAAGGGTGATTAATTTCTCAAAATGCACAGAAATTGGTCCCCCACAATTTTCAATCTTTAAGTGCTTAAGGCGAGTCAACTTGCAAGTGCCTTCAAATAAAACTTGGAGATTTTCGCAGCCGTCGATCTGCAAAAGATGCAGATTTTCTAGGTATTGTATACCACTTTGTTGCAGACTCTTTTGTTTGTTGTTACCCATAGATATCTAAGACTAACAAGCCTGTTCATATTTTTAGGTAAATTACCTAGCTTTGAGCAACCAACAAGGGATAATGTTAGTAAATTTTGCAGCTCACAAATGGAATCTGGAAGCTTCTTCAATCGCTTGTTATCAATGAGATGTAACGATCTCAATTGCTTCAAGTTGCCAATGGAACTTGGTAGCTCCTCAAAACTACCATTTGGCAATTTTAGAATCCGTAAATGTTTACACTTGGAGAGGCACGTTCTAACAAACTCTCTAGTAATAATTTCATCATCAACTTTGCAACAAAATGTAATTGCACGCAACTTCTTTGAAGTTGGCTTTCTCAGAAAAGGGGGTACTCCATCGAAATTCGAGATTCCCTCTGACAGAATGCTAGAGAATGAAACATGTCGTACTCCTTTTGAAATCTCTACAGTATCTAATCCAACCATAGAATAATCATTTTTTGCCACAATCGATGCAAGATAATAGACCAGATCGTGCATTTCAAAAGTTAACAGCGATCCAAACTGCTCAACTTCTTGGATCAATGATCTCTTCCCCAACTCTTTGACATACTCAACACTCACGTCTTTTAATGCTTGTTTTTCCCTTGTTGAATTAATGAGTCCTAAAGCCATCCACCAACGAGTGACATCAATGCTACTATATTTATCCTCCTTTCCAAAAAGTGACAATGTGGCGAAACAACGTTTTAAGTTGGATGGTAAATGATCATAGCTAAGCTTAAGTACTGGCACAATGTCCTTTTCTGCTTCCGCTAAAATCCATGTTTCACTATCTCTTATATGTGCCCAATACTGTTCTTCGTGATTTGTGTAAAGTAGACCCCCCAAAGTATTCACAAGAAGAGGCACTCCCTGTGATTTTTCAACAATCTGATTTCCAATCTCAAGGAGTTTAGGACAAGGCTTTCTTTCCTTATAATCAAATGCACATTTTTTGAACAAAACCATTGAGTCTTCATGAGAAAGACCTTTTAGATTATGTGTTGGATGGGTGCCCATTATGTAAGCAACGTCTGAATTGCGTGTTGTCACAATTATCTTACTTTCACTAGCTCCTTGGCTTAGCAAATTTCTCATTTCATTCCATCTCTCGCGGTCATCGGTCCATATGTCATCCAAGACAAGTAGATATTTCTTGTCTTTGATGGTTTCTCGCAGAAGCCTTTGCAATTGCTGAAGATCAAAGTTACCCAAGCTTTGACGGGTTGCATCTTTGATGATTTCTTCGATAATTTTCCTTAAATCAAAGTCCCGAGGTACACTTACCCATATTCCCAATTCGAATTGCTCTTTCACATTGTCATCATTGTAAACCAATTTCGCTAGTGTCGTCTTGCCCAAACCTCCCATTCCAACAATGGGAATCACCGAGATATTTTTGTTATCTACTGGCTGTATCAACATCTTGATTATCTTTTCTTTATCAATATCTCTTCCAACAACTTCCAACTTGTTTACGTACGAGTAAGTCGTCTCTCGTGATCGAGTATGTGCCGCATCATTGTTAGCACTCCGTGCATTAAGATCGAATTGATCTTTCTCATCGGAAATTATGGATAATCTCTCCCGTATCTCCTTGATCTTATCACTGAGTTTTGCACGGAATATTAGTGGATTAGAGACGGAAAAGAAGCGGCGTACCTTCTCTTTGATGCCCCCGTAACGACTTATCACCTGCTTCCTTAAGGCTTCGCACTCAAATTCATCAAGCACGTCCTCCATATCATACAATACATCTTGAAGCCGATCTAACCACACTTGCAGACGGTGGTTCTTCGCCTGCTGCTCTTCCGCATCTAACAAGACTGCCTTGATGGCAGTCACCGTCTCTTCAATCTCGCTAAGCTGGTTCTCAACACCATAAATCGCGACGGCTTCTTGGGCGACCAGGGAGGCAATCTTCCCAAGCACCCCTTCCGCGATGCCGGAAAGGAGTGATTCTGCCATATCATTCCGAGGGAGGGAATAAGCTAAAACGGTGGAGGAAATTGATTCTTGGCTGTTTGACTAATGAGTATAGACCGCTGGTTTATGGAGTATAAAAGCCACTTTCCTCAAGCTCCCGAACCCGAAATAGTAGCCAAAGCCATCTGGCTCATCTGGAAACAGAGGAATGCAGCAGTTTTTCGAGCAAGGATGCCAGATCCGCAAGGCGTGGTGGCTGATCTGCTCGCGTCAAAACAAAAATTCAAAGATCCAGCTTCATCACAACAGCAAAACATCAGCAGAGCTACCGAAGTACCTGTAAGATGGAGACCGCCGGAGGCGGGATGGGTGAAAATTAACGTCAATGGAGCCTTCACACCAGGAACTAACGACGTATCAGTAGCAGGGGTGTGCAGGGACGAGAATGGGGTGCTGCTCGGCGGTTTTGCTCGCATTGTGAAGGCACAATCTCCCTTGAATCTAGAAACCCTAGTGATATGCGAAGGCTTGGAACGCTGTGAAATGGGGAGAGGAAAAAGGGTCACGTGGGGCTGCTGTTGAGTCTGACTGGTACACAGCAGTTCAGACGATTTTGGGGTAAGATACACCCCCTAGGGAAGTGAACGAAATAGTCCAAAGGGGCCCGGCTGCTCTAGCTCCATTTCCTGGATTAAAATTGATCCATGCACCGAGAAATCTAAATAAAACCGCCCATTAGTTGCCAAAGCCAAGCTCAATCAATCTCTACCTCTGAATTGGGTCTCTAGTCCCCCTCAATCACTTTTGAATGTTCTTTGTTCTAAAGCTTATTTGGGTTGTTCATCTAATTTTACTACTTAAAGTGAAAAGAGGACTTTTTTGATAAAAAAAAAAAAAAAAAAAAAAACACGAATGTCCTGAGGTCTCATTTTCACATATAATAGCATGTATCCTATACGTAATGGCCGACTCCACTTAATGATGGGGCCCACCACGAGGAGTATATATATAAATATATGTATATAGACTTTTGCCTTTCACCTTTCTTGGTTGTGCTTTCCAATTATGGAGAGAGAGGGAAGGAGTCCGACGTTTTTTCCCCGTCCCCCCACGATCGTATGTTGGGTCGGCCACTTCATGGTCATCTCATCCTGTTCATTTGATTAGAAAAATGCAACAAAAAAACACGATTTGATCCTGTTTAAGAAGAAAATTGCCACTTGCTAATCCCGTTTCTTATTGATGCTATGGTATGAAATTTACATTTCAGGGAACTTTGGATTAATTAAAGACGTACAATTTCTTGTACTTTGATTTTTCTCTTAGATCATTTGACACTTTGCAATTATTCAAACTTAATTAGTAATTAAAGAATCAAACTTCTACTTTCTTACTTGAATTGTTCTAATTCAAACTAAAATTCAAGGCATAATTATTTTTTTAAGCTCTTTCGTTGTGGTGTGATTCTTTGGGGTCTAGTGCATGTCCTCTGATACTATGCATTGATTGTTTATTTATTTTCAAAAGTAACAACATGAAACTACTTATGGAAATTATGGGTTACAATCTTGGCAAATACGTCTAGCAGAGAGCTATTTTTTGTATGAGTCGTCAAATATTATTGCATAAAACATGAGTTAATTTACGTTGGGTCTATTTCTGTGACATCCTAAATTTCGACCCCGTTCTGAATATATCAAATGGGCATCTCGTCGGGGCGCCTATGGTCCTTTTTCTTTGAGCTGATCACTCATGAGTTAACTAATCTATTGGGTGAAGTCGTTAAATGATATAACCGTGGTAAAATCCCTAAAAAACTATCCGGTAGATCGGATCGGACTAAAATCGCATTCGATCGATTTTAACCATGAAATAGAATTCAGTTTTGGTAATGGGACGTTCGAGTATGTCATGATTCATTTATAGGACGTTGTCTTGTCTTTCAGAAAAATTCCGTCGAGTTCAGGATTTTTACAAAAGATTGATTCGGACGTCGCGGAAAAATAGCGGAAATTCGGATGGACTCAATTGAAGGAAATTTGGACTAACAAGCTGAGCTATTTGACGTTAGGGATTTGCAAAAGTGGTATGGGCTTTTTCTTCGACGACATTAGACATTGAATTGAGGAAATCGGAAAAGGAATTGAAGCTTAAATTATGAAATTCGTATGCTTCAATTTGGTTTAATTGTGAGATATTATGCTTGAAAATGATGGAGGAAGACATAGAGGATGAGATTGAGGATTGGTGGGACGAAGTATCTAATGTTTTGGCTAAGCCGTGTTGACTATTATTTTCCCTCTTAGTTGGCTTCTCCCTCACGCACGGCCCCACCCCTCCACGTTTCTCTCTCTTTCCGCTGAAGCCACGCACGAAAGGCCCCTCATCAGCCGACCACCCTGACTCGATCTTCTTTTGTTTACTCATTTCCTTCGACTTTTCACTCATGCTTATCCCTTCTCTTACCCTCTCTCTCTCTCTTTCTTTTCATTTTTGCACGTTTCCTCTCTTAGCTGTCCTCGGCTTCTTTCTCATCTTCGTCCGCGACAGCCGCCCACGATTTCTCTCTCCCCTTTTTGTCCCATGTCCGTGCAGCTCCATTCCCTTTCAATTTCCTTCGTCGACTCCAGCGCCCTGCAAACCTCCCCAAAGCTGACCGCAAGTCTTCATCCACCATCCCACATCCATCTCCATCATCATCATCCCATCCATCTTCTCTCCACCGAACGCCAGCAGGCCGCCCCATCTCCACGCGTCTTCGTAGTCAACGAAACCAACAGCTCCTCCATCTTGTTGACCGAAGCCAGCGAGGCCGAAGCCGCACGCGTCCAACGTCTCCACCGAATTTGCTGCCGTTGCCATGTTCATCAAGATCGAAACAGCGGCCAGCACGTCTCCAACAGTCCACCGAAGACGCCAGCTCTCTTGCTCGGTTTCCCCCTAGCTCGACGCCAACGAAATTCTCCAGCAAAGTCAGTAGGTCTTTAGCGCTAGCGAAGTTGCTTCGCTTCTTCTTTCTGTACAGCACGGCCCAAAACACCAACAAGCAGCCCACAGTTTGGCCCGCATCATCAGCAGCCCAGTTCAGTTTTCAACCCAGCAAGGCCCGCAATTTGGCCCAAGAATTCAACAGTTCAGTCCTCCTTGAAGTCCAGCGAATTCGGTCCAGCAAGCCCGCAATCCCCAGTCCATTTGAAGCCCATCTCCAAAGTTCAGCCCATCTTGGATCCGTGAAGTAGGCCCAAGTTGCAGCCAAGCCAAAGCCCAGACCAAGCCCAGCAATTTGCTATGGGCTTGCAAGGCCTTTGGGCCTGGCCCGAGTGATCGTCGACGTTGCCGAAATTCGGCTGCCGTCGCGCCATCGTGGTGTTCCGGTCATCGCTTTGCACAAGTGAGTTTTACTCACTAAACCCCTCTTAGTGAGCTAATAATGCTTAGGGATTGTTTAGATTTAATTAAGTGTAATTAGGTGGTTACATTAGTTTAGAATAATTAAATTAGTGACTTAATAATGCATGTTATGTGGTTAGATATAGCCATTAGCAAGTAGACATGCTATATTATTTATTGAACAGGTCTCGGTAATTTTCCGGGTCCGTCTTGGCTTCCAATTAGGTGATACAGGCCTAAATTGGATTTTTAGTATTTATTTATTAATTTTCGAAATTAATTAATCAATTATTTATTTTTCGGAAATTAGGTTGGCATAGCTGATGAAGAAATTTTATTCGATTATCGTGGTGCAGTCTGTTTATCTATTTGAGCTTTGAATCGTGCTGAATTGATTTTAATTGTGGAATTTTAGGATATATTCTTAAATAGTTGTTTTTGATTATTTGATTGAGAATGATGGGATATCATTTGTCAGTATCGATAGTAAAGTGGTGGTTCAGTATGGCATCTAAAAGGACACGTGGGCTCGGTGATTTGATGCATTACTTTGGTGAATCTATGCCTAAGAGAAGGCATGTGGGCCCAACGATTTGAGTGTGGCATCGTTAAAAGGACACGTGGGCTCGGTAACCTGATGCATCACTTTGGCAAACTAGTGTAATTAGAGAACGCACGTGGGTTAGTGTTGAGTACAGCATTGTGAAAGGGGCACGTGGGCTCGGTGATTCGATGCATCATCTTGGTGAACTAGTGCCTTAGAGAATGCACGTGGGCCCAAGGATTGAGTATGCCACTTGATAGAGGTCGCGCCCGTTGGGCCGTAAATTGCCATTTGATAGAGGTCGCGCTCGTTGAGCCGTAAATTGCCACTTGATAGGGGTCGTGCCTAATAAGGCCGAAATCTGCCTCCTTTGAAAGGTTGCACCCATTGGGCCGTAATTTGCCACCTAAGATAAGTTGTGTCATTTGGACCGTAATTTGTTACCAAGAAATTTGATAGATTGTGCTCGTGGAGCCGTGAGTAAAACTTGAGACTGAATAAGGGAGACGATTGGGGAATGGTCGAATTGACATATAATCGACTAGTTCAATTGATCAAGACATCGATCTGTGATGTGACTATTTGAGTGCCTATTGAACTGTGCTAATATGGAGGTGGAATCTGAGGTCAAGGTAAGTCCTCTAACCCATGTGTGCATAATCAGCTCAAGTGTATTGGTTTACTAATCGGGTTTTAGGAGGTAGAACTCGCTGAGACATAGTCTCATCCCGGTTATGGGACACTATTTCAAGACCCTGATGAGGAACCTGAGGAGAAAGAACCCAAAGAGGAGTACCTGGAGGAGAACCCCAAGAATGATCCAGAGTAGGATCCTGATGAGGATTGAGACTCCATTCCTATCTGATGACTTTTGTTGTGGAACCTGTTTGAGTAGAAACCGACCTTTTAGTATGGCTTGTATATGTATATATATGACTGAGTTGTTATATATGTACATAAGGGTGTTGGTTTTCAAATTCAAGGTTTTAGTCCTACTTATCTATCACATTACTTTATTGTTTGGGGATTCTTATTATATGCTTCCGCATGCGTAATAAAAACGAAAGGGTCGGCGATGCGTCCTAGGACGTCGCTATTAATCGACTAGGTGAGGGATGGACACGTGTTCGAGGATCAGGACATGAGATCCGACCCACCCAAAGATCAAATTGATTAAACATGTTCGACAAGTCTAGATGACTAAGCTCAAGTGTTCATATACATATAGTAGCAGCTCCACAGTTTTTACATTAAAAATCTATTAGGGAGCTCCGCAATAATGGGATTGAATTGCAATATCGAAGTTAAACATAGACCTTTTTTTAACGTTCTTTATACCCGATCAAGGGTTAGACCTTTGTGGTCGACTAATTTTTGAAGAAGCTTGACCTCATTGGACTTGAGAAACATGAGCAAGCACCTGAACACAAAATTATGTACAGCCTATAGTAAGAAAAAGGATAGACACCAACAAAATCGTTGACAGCATCAAAAATCAAGCTTGAGGATCAAGCATCACTGTACATTATACAATGGAGCACTTACTTATGTAAAACATCATTGGAAAGTCTCTTAAGGCATTAGACAAGAAATATTGGGGACTAACCTAAAGTAAACATCATTTCCATAGTGCACAAAAAAACCAGTTCCACAGCAATATCACAAAATGTTGGCATAATTATTCATTTATTAGACATGTAACGCATTGCTGCGACAACAGTGCAAAAAATCAAAGCCTCGACTCGATCGCCCTTGAAGTTACTATACATTGTGCGATTCACTCCCTGACCTTCGAAAGTAGTCATCTGGAAAACAATAACGAATGATAATCAAGAGAGTTCTAAGGAGGGGAGGAGACATATTTTTCCATCAATATTCGTTATTAATTCTAACTACCGCAAGAGTTCAGCTAGGAACTTCCAGATAATTGTAGTTTTTAGAAAATCTAGGAAAATCTGGAAAGAAAAAATTGATCAATAGTTTAACAACTACGAACTTTTTTTTTTTCCTTTTGTTTTTGATGGGGTTTTCAGGAGCGGTTGATTGATGAAACTACCCTCTACCCGGACTTTCCCGATTTTTCCGATGGTCAAAGTCTTTTAAGATTTTGCTTAGGACTGGACCTTTTAAGGTCTTGCTTAGGATCATTCTTACAGGAATTTCCCTAACCGCTATATTTATCGAGGCACAGGAGCTACCTCTACCCCACTTGTTTAACGCCGGAAGGGGAAGCTGTGTGTAGCCCCGGCGAGTTGCTTAAGGCAACCAATCTATTATCAGCCATAAAAGGCAAAGGCATAAATTAAAGTAACTTTAATTTACCGATTTGGTGGTCATTTCTGCCTTTCCTACGGCTTTCCGTTCACTTCAGGCCCACCACGTAACACGCGCTGGTACGAGACGCATCCCACTGACTACATGATGCTTCTCCTAAAATATACTCCGGTGGTGGAACTGCTTTCGCGAATTCCCACTGAATTAGACAGCGACCCGATAATTGTTGGCCATGATCCAAGGTATCTAATTGACTGGCTGGTTATCTGATTGGACCTTGATTGATTCCGTATCTCCAGACTTTTTCAAAAGTTTTCTTTTGATAAAAGTCATCGGCAATGCATTCCCCCACCCCCTTTTTTTTTGGGGTTTAGGCATTCCCCTATTTTTATGTAAAAATATAAAGACAGCTTCACGCTGAGATCTTCTTCTTTAAAAAAATACAGTTTGCAATGTATAGCTAGGTTCAGCACCTTTAATACTATCACTACATGAAGAAAACAATATATTGAACCACCACAGATTAAACGCCTTTGAAAAACATCTGAATTTAGACTTAGATTGGGAGACATAAGCTTCCAAATCTAGATCTAAATTACCAAATCTCGGGGAAGTCATCGAACCACATATTGAGCATCGTGTTGGCTGGGCTGATGATGATGTTCTTACTAGTTTTCAACTGCAAGTAGATTTATTCACCATAATGAGCAAAAAAAAAAGTAATAAAGATGATTGAAAAAATACACTTGACAAGGCCTAAAGAGATTTCCATGTTAGATCGGGAGAGAAAAAGCAAAATATCAAAGTCTTGAAAAGAAAAACAGAGCAAAGCAAGCTCATAGTTTCTTGAAACTGAGAGCTTATGAGAGGATTACTGACATTGAAGGGTTTCGAAATGGTGGTAGGTTTAGGTTGTCCAATTTGGGCAGTTGTAGTGTAGTCATCAAATCGATTGAGGAGATAATTGAGGAACTATAGCAGACATACTCAAGAGTTCAAACAAATGTACTTGGGAATCCGGAAACTGACGAAGGCTTTTAGCAGATAACAAATGAACTGAAGATGGCCAATTTGCACAGGTCCGCAACTGACGAATGGCGCCATCTTTGGTTTAGATAAATTTCAGCAAATGCCTGGTCAAGTATGGTCAGCGTCGTCTCTGACGTCTGGCTCTGCTGACCTCCTCCTCGGGCAATCCTCGTGGCTTGTGAAGATCTTTTGCCGTCTCATTCGGAAACAATCTATCCACGCGGCAAAGCAGTGAACGAAGCACCTTTGAGCTGATGGCATCTGCAGTTAACTCGTTTTAGAGTTTTCTTAGTGACAGATAGAAATGAAATGCTGCATAGTGTTTAACCTTGTGCCAGTCTCTAGACGTGGTTTGATTTGTTTTCCGTGGAAGAATGCATGTGCCACGCTCAAGAAGAGCTAGACTTTCGAAACCGCAGGATCAAAGTAGCCTGATTTGAGTTTACCCCTTTTTTAGGAGGAAGGAGATGACTGTGGTTCTGCACCAATAGCTATTCCCAGGCTTATTTCTTAGTCCAATTCAGTTTCATCCATACTACCAATTAGTGAAATGACCAAATTTCCATTTTTCGAGGAAACCTGTAAAATTGTTACTTTGCTGTTACCATTCAAATCCACAAATTCCGATTTCAAAGATAAATTTGCTAGAGATTTAACATCTTATCCACTTACCACATCTATAAGTTCCATCATTGAGAAATACCATGCCATGTTGGAATGGGAACAAGATGACTAGATTTGAAGACCCCGTTAGGTGCCGGGATCTGAATGCACTCGTCACTGACAGCAATGTTGTGTGCTGAGAAATGAGTGAAAATCGCAAAAGTAAATTTGAGGAAATTTAAAAAGTAGAGTAGTCGGCCATCTGCTCATTCTTGAAGATCGTAAAAGTCCGGTGAGGATGGTGAGGGTCTCGTGTGCGAAGGTGCTTAGGAGGCTGAAGCAGAGTCAATTGCACTTCAGCAACCTCTTCTCTGGCAACTACCCGGAGAGATCTGGCGGCAATGGCGAATGAGGTCGTGCGGATGGCGTTGGACATGGGTTGTCTTCAATGTAAGGAAGGAGAGGGGAAGAAAAGAAGAAAACAAGTAATTTGATTAAAAAAAAAAATTCACTTTAGGAATCGTATTTATTTTATTCAGCCTTTTTTTTTTTTTATGATAAAAGTGCTAACTTTTTGATTGTCAGAAAAATTACTTGCTAATCTGCCAATGAGGTTAAGCCCTTATTTCAAAATGACTTATTTACTTTAAACTTATATTTAAAACAAAATTCACTCTAAGCATTTTTTTGAAAAATCCCTCCTTTGCATTCTTATTTAGAATTTTCCCTTTTATTTATTCTTTTCAAGCACAACTTTCTTCCAAATTATTTTGCTTACGCTTAACCTAAAACATGTGTCTACGTTACATTTAACTCCCTTGAAAGTTACAAGCGGTGGAAACTTATATTCGCTCTAGCTAGATTGTACACTACGCATATGTCATTCCTTGCTTTTCTTTCGTCTTTCGGTACGCATTTCTAGTTTCCATTAATACTGACGATGTAAACATTGCCGACAATGATTATCCATGAGAATCACGTGGTTGATTTTCAGCCTATTTTCCATGATTGAACAACATGTGATACAAGATTACTTCGTTTTAGCTGATAAAGCGATCCGGTTATCGTTGGCCATCTTACATAATACATTGCTATGTAGTAATTTGGATAATTTTCTTGAGAGAGGGAAAGAAATTGATTCTTGGTTATTTGGCTAGAGAATTTGATGGTATTTACAAGAATGTCTCGATATCTACGTTTGTCCTATGTGTAATGAATGACAACACATCAACGATGGTGCGCCATCATTAGAAGTGCAAGCAATAGAAATTGCTTAATCTGCCTAACTCCCGCCCTATTGCCATTGGACTGTTCAAACAATAATCATCTAAAAAGAACCAAAGGAAGCAAAATAAATAATGAAAAAAACTAAACACGATTCCAAGCAAAAAGAAGGATCATAACCATTAACAAAATATTAAATTAGGACGCAATGGTGGAAACAATTGGACGTTAGGCATAGGTCCAATAATTATTTGTGGAATTTGGATGGGCCCCAGATGGAAACGGTTTCACTGCATACGCGCTCAGCATGAACAAAAGTTGGTAGGGCATCTACTAGCACAATAGTGTTGTCCTTTGCTCCCTTTTGCACTTAATTTCTTCACCTTTATTGCTTGGTGGTGTCCAATTCGAGAGAGAGAGAGAGAGAGAGAGAGAGTCCGACGTCTGTTCCCAAATCCCCCCGCTATCAAATGTTGGGTAGGCCATTTCGTCCTGTTCGTTCATTCGACCAGAAAATGCAATGTAAAAACAAATATTTTATCCTATTCAAGAAGAAAATTGCCACTTGCTCATCCATTTTCATACTGAGGTTGTAGCAAGAAATTTAGATTTCAGGACCTCTAGATTATTTAATCATGTATACTTTCTTATACTTTAATTTTTCTTTTAGATCAATTGACACTTTGTACTCATTCGAACTTGATCACTAACTAACATACGTGTGGGGATTCAAACTCCCACTTTCTTGTTCAAAATTTTCTAGTTGAAACTAAAATTCGAGGCATAATTATTTTTTGAAGCTCTTTCTCAGTGGTGTGATTCTTTTGTAGTCTAGTCCGCTTCCCTTGATATTATAATGATTTGATTATTTTATCTATTTTCTAAAGCACTACTATGAAAATATTTATGGAAATAATGGGTTGAATCATGGCATGTGCCCTTGCATCTTTTCCTTACTAGGGACTACGTGAAGGTAGACATATGAGACAAGGTTGCGTACTTTACTGTGTAATTGTGTGATGTTTGGTATGTAAGTTTTAATTGACATGTTACGGGAAAATATGATTGGGAAGATAAATTTGAAATTCAAAGCAGAATGAGTACAATATCATTTTTATTTGTGATCGTTACATATATATAATTTTTTATTTAATTTGTGTCTATTATTTTTTTTAATATCTTATTTAGTTCTATTATGGTGGCTAATATTTTAAGGCTGTTTCTCACTAATCCCCATTTTAGAAAACAAGCCCAAGACGTCCCATCTCTTTCCTCCAAGTGCTTAACAAAATATGAACAAATTGTGAAAAGCGGAAAAAGAGCGTTTCGGCTTATGAAAGATGAGCCCTCATGCACTCTTGCACCAAATCTAAAGCAATGACCATGCTCGGACGATTTTTACAGATCAGGGTATTTCCTGATTCCTTTCGTTTTTTTCTTCTTCCTCTTTTATACAAATAGACAAGCGACGGAAACTACCATATATTGAATATTTTGATGATGTAGACATCTTTTGATGGGATAATGGAGCAAGAAGGAAGTTATTTTAAGAGAAGGAGACATGTGGGATCGAAAATTGGAAATAAGTGGAGATTTTTGAGCACTTTATTCAAGGAAGTAGTACAAAATCGTGTTCTACCTTACTCGACCCATTTTAGTAGGAAAGCCCAAGATGTCCCATCTCTTTTTGAGCATCCAACGAAGGAGGCCGTGGAAATGCTTCAAGAGATAAAGTGGAAATGAAGACTCGTCATCCATCGACCAGATGGGATCAGATTTCGAGCTAGTAATCTCCAAAATGTAATTGCTTCTCATCAGAGACTCGTCTGCGCACAGCATCGGGTCATAGCTGCATGGAGATTTCTTTATCTGAATCAAGCATCTCATGATGAGCGGTAGGAGATACACGACATATCACGATGCAGTTGAGATGGAATAAAATTGATATCGCACGTAATAATCATTCAGCCAAACAGCTCCGGCCATCAACTTCAATCACCGGGAGGTGAGCCATGATGGGTCACTACTCGCCAGCTTCAGGCTGCTGCCGCCGGCTCAATTCCCCACATCCTACACCAAATTTTCTGATTAAAGTGAGGTGACATACTCCCTGCGGTATGAATGAGAATTTCCAATAATAAAACAAAAAGATCTGGACCGTGCTCGTTGCGTTGCTGCCGTCACAGCTGCCACCACTGCTGCTGCAGCCACTGCCGCTGCCGCCCCACCGCCATTGTCGTTGCTTTTCCTCTTTGTACAACCGAGCACTGTGACAAACGTCTGTCAACCATCTAGTGTTCAATTGTTGTAATCTCATGGAATGAGACTACTTGGAATGAAAATCCTTTGATGGATTCCTTGTCCATTGAATTAAACGAGGCGTTAATGTTTGAATTTACTGTCAAATACTCACTCCGTGCCACTGATAAAGCAAGAGTGTACACTAGATCGTGCATTTTGAATAGCAAAGACTCAACGAACTCCTCAGATTCTTTTTGTCATGATCTTTGCCAACTTCTTCTGGTGCTTGGTTTTCGCTCAACGGACTTATTAGTCCACATGTGTTCAGAAGATTGCTCAAAAGAGAGCAGCCGTGCCAATAATCTTTGGAAAAGATGAATTAAAATGCAAAACGTCTTTTCATTTGGTGCGGCAAATTGTTGACCCTAGGTTGAGTGCAGGAAAGATGTCCTGTTGTCTTTGCACCGATTCCCACGTGCCGCCATTGTCTCTTATCGATGCTTTTAGCATGAAGTTAGCCCCCAAGAGATTTAACAGCAAGGGGAACTTCCTTGCATTTGTTGATGATTTTGACTACAATCGCCCAACGTTCCTTTTCTCGCTTGCGGTCAAATGCCCATCTGCTGAAAAGCAAGAGAGTGTCCTCAGAAGAAGGACCTTTAGTTTGAATGCTAACTTAATTACCATCAGATAAGCGATTTCGTGACTGCAAGAGGTTGCAACTAGAAAACTTCCCTTAGCACCTTCCATGAGCAAATCTCTCATCTCATTCCACGTGCTATGAGGGCAAATGCTGCCCTATACATCGGCTCGTTTGATTCAGCATTCCCAAATGGCTTTCAGCTCTAAAAGCCCCTTAGGAAAAAATTTGGTGTTTGGTTCAGCATTTGGAGGTGTCCTTACTAAATGTTGACCTTTAAAATGCTAAAAGCCTAAAGCAGGTGGAGACTTGCTTTGGGCATTCAGTATTTGCAGAATGCTAGTCTTCTTATTAATGAATATCTTTTTTCTTGACATATATGACCATGTTTAATATCATGAAATGACTCTTTCTAGTCAATTTGTATGAGATGAACTTGGTTTTATTTTTCTTAATGAGAACTTCCATTTTTATATGCGGTGTTTACTCAAAAAAATTAGCATCCATAATTGGTCACTTCACCATCCACCGAATAAGTTCACCTTTTTTTTTTTTTTAATCATTTTTATATTTTGATAATTAATAGCCTAACTTTTTATCAATACACTAGAATGATCATTAATTAACGAAGATGATTAATACTATAATAATTAAAATAAAAAAATTCAAAGTTGAAAACAAACCTAAAAGAACCCTAGGCCAAAAGTTGAGCTTTGCATCTAATCTATAATCAAATTCTTTTAATATAATTTTTAAATAATTTTACTAATATGTATCTTTTACATTACTCCCAACATGAAAATGTAAAATGTTATATAGTCATTATTATTATTTTTTGCAATTTTAAAAATGCTAAAATTAAAAGACTTAATTTGGTCACACCAAAGGGCTTTTTAAATATATATTTACCAAACAGTTTTGCATTTCCCTAAAGAACTTTTCAGTTATAGTTTACCAAACAATCTAGCATTTTGGAAAACCCATTTACCTCAAAGGTATTTGCATTCTCCCAAGGACATTTTCCCAAAGCCGAACCAAACAGGCCCATCATCTAGCACAAGGAAAAGTTTCTCGTGGTTCACCGAGAATCTTAAGTGGGTTTGCAATTGCTCAATGTTCAAGGTATCGGCTGAACTCTGACCAAGCCTTCAGAAACGCAAGCCTTGACTAATAGCGTTTCTCAAGGCTTTTGCAAGCGTTTTCTTTACATCAAAATCATCGGAAAATGCATTCCCATATTTCGGAATGCATACTCTTACGACTCTTTTGTTGTTGTCCATAAACTAAGCGAGCACGGCTTTTGCCTTGAAATCCCATCCCGATTATGGGGAGGGGGTGGGGGGATGGTATGCCATTCAAGCGGGCTCAGTACACTCTGCTATGTCGAAAAGTATCGTTTGGTCAATTTTCTTTCACTTGCCATTGGAAAAACAGCAGGGGGTATCGAGAGAGCTCATGAACCGCAGATGACGAATGCCAACGTGGTCTTGTATTTGGTAGGTGATACATAATGGCTATAGTAAAAACGTTCCAGATCATTTGACGGAATATTAAGGTTTTAATATGGTGTGAGTCGACCATCGGTTCTTACAGTTCATATATGTTAATGGCCATCTTTTTGTTTCCTACTCTCAGGCCGAAAAATGATTTCAGCTTCGAAAGATCCCAACTTGGCTAAAATTAAGGACTGAACCCCTCAACCTCACTCTCTAGTGTAGTTATCAAATCAGTTAAGGAGGTGTTGAACTTATGAGGAACTGCATATATAATCATGAGTTCAAACAAACGTACTTGGGAGACTACCACTGACCAAGGCTTTGAGCAGATAAGAGAAACTTTATATTGTTCATGCAATTAACCTTTGTGCATTAATTTTTCATAAGATCCAATCTTAACAGAAAAAGGAGAAAAAAATATTCGTCCTATTTAGATGTGAAGTATAACAAATTAAAAATTGGAAAATCAATGCGGTTTTCCAAATGCATTATTTTGAGAAAACTCTTTAGTAGTCTAGAGGAAAATTATAAAAGATCAAGTAACTACCTCTAATTTACCAAAAATAAGATTTAGTGATGTGTCATGATCTGACATGCTATCCATGAATGAAGATAGGGATAAGTGCATTAAAAGTCATAAAGCTTATCATGAAAATGCAATTGAGTCCTAAAACTTTCAAAAATACAATTAATCCTAAAACTTATCACAATAATTCAATCAAGTCCTAAAACTTTCAAAAGGTTCAATAAAATCCTAAAACTTGTCTCAAAAGTGCAACCAAGTCCTAAAACTTTCAAAATGTGCAATCAATGGAATGACTTAGATTGAACCATTTTGATAAATTTTAGGACTTGATTGCACTTTTTGAAAGTTTTAGGATTTAATTGCACTTTGTAACAAGTTTTATGACTTAATTGCACTTTTTGAAAGTTTTAGAACATAATTGCATTTTTATGACAAATTTTAGAACTTCCAATGCACTTATCCCATGAAGATAAATAGTTTTCTAAGGAAATTCAAATATAGATGATACTCTGGTTGGTCTTATACAATACAAATAATGTATTTTCTCCACTAGAAATTTTACAAAACACAAGCAAATCATAAAGAACAATACTCATTCAAGGAAAGAAAAGATAAAATATCAATGGCCATAGTTTCATCCCTAAAAATGAAAGAGATTGCCAAATAATTAGCTAATTGCACGTCCAATTCTTTGCAGAGATCAACATGACATGGCAAATAGACATGAGAGTTCACCTGCGTTCACAAGAGGAAAAAAATAAAAGGAAATAAGCGTTGAGTATTTATAACATACTATTATGGCAATTATTGTGGTGTCACCCGAATTTGATATTCTTAGATATTCTATATACCAAGATACTTCTCATTTGTTCAGCAAAATCAATTTTTTTATATGGGTCTACAATTTCTTTCAATAAAAACCGACATAGACAATAAGTTGGGACATCGGATCAAGTGAATTAATCTAACATTTGTGTGATTGCGTAACCATTCAAGTACAATTGTCTAGCTTGGGCAATCATAGACGAAAAAAGGTCTCCAAAGTGCAACCCGATCCTTCAAGACATTGGAGTGGCTCCATTACTTGTTCAAACTTTTGAATTACTTGTGTACGAAGATTCAACGAAAAACTGGACCTACTCTCCCAGGTCAACATGAGCTGGCATTTAGTCATTGTCAAGCACTCTAAGGTGATTAATTCCCTAAAAGGCACATATATTGGGCTCCCACGATCCAAAATTTCCAACTTTTGAAGGTGAGTTAGTCGACAAGTACCTTCAAACAAAACTTTGAGATTTTCGCATACTTTGAGTCCCAAAAAATACAGATTTTCGAGTTATTGCATTCCACTTTCTTGTAGACTCTTCTGCTTTGTTGTTACGTATAGATATCTAAGATTGATGAGCCTTTTAATATTTTTGAGCAGATGGCCTAGCTCTGAGCAACCAACTAGAGATAAGTATTGCAAACTCTGCAGCCCACAAATGGTATTTGGAAGCTTCTTCAATTGCTTATTATACTGGAGAGAACATTCACAATCGCTTCAAGTTGCATATGGAACTTGGCAGATCCTCAAAACTACCAAATGGCAAATCTAGATACCTTAGGGAGTCACACTTTGAGATGCATAGTTTCGAGAACTCTTTACTAATAACTCCATTGGCAACTTTAATTTGAAATTTGATTGCATGCAGCCTCTTTGAAGTTGGATTTTTTTAGGAGGAACCCCACTGAAATTTGAGATTCCCTTTAATGAGCTGCTTGAGAGGGAAACGTACCAAATTCCTTTTGAAATCTCTACAATATCTAAGCCAGCAATAGAACAATCATTTTGTGCCACACTCATTGCTAGAGAATGAACCAAAACATGCACTTTAAACGCTAAGATTGATCCATGCTCCTCAACTTCTTGGATCAACGATCTCTTTCACAACTCTTTGACATACTCAACACCGACATCTTCCAATGCTAGTTTGCTCCTTGTCAAACTAACATGGCCAAAAGCCATCCATATATCAGCAAAATTAGTGCTTTTGATTTTATGTCCTCTAGGGTAAAGTGGTAAAATAGAAAAACATCATTTTAAGCGGGATGGTAAATGATCATAGCTAAGCTTAAGTGCCGGCAAAATGTCCTTTTTTGCTTCCACTAGCTCCCATGCTTCATTATCTCTTATATATTTCCAATTTCGTCCTTTGTATAATGTAGGCTGCCCATAGTTTTCCCAAGGAGAGGCACTCCTCGAGATTTTTTAAACAATTTCATTTCCAATTTCAAGGAGTTTAGGACAAAGCTTCTTTTCATTTTCATCGAATGCCCATTGTTTGAACAAGGCCATAGAGTCTTCATGAGAAAGACCTTTAGATCATGCACTGGATGGATACCCATAACAGAAGCGACTTTATAATTGCGCATTGTCATAATGATCTTGCTTTCACTAGCTCCTACACTAAGCAAAGCTCTCAATTCATTCCATTTACAATGGCCGTTACTCCATACATCATCCAAGACCAAACCAGTAGATATTTATTGTCTTTGATGGTGTGTTGCAAATGAGTTTGCAACTGCTAAGTATCAAAGTTGCCCAAACCTTGACCAATTGCATCTTCAATGATTCCATCAATAGTTTTCTTTAAATCAAAGTCCTTGGGCACACACACCCATATTCACAACTCAAATTGCTCTTTCACATTTTCATTATTGTAGACTAATTTAACCATAGTTGTCTTGCCCAAAACTCCTAACCCAACAATGGGAATGACTAAGAAGTTTTTGTCATTTGCTGGCTATAGCGAAAACTCAATTATCTTTTTCCTATCAAGATCTTTTCCGAAGACATCTAACTTGTTTATGAACAAGTCATCTCTCGTGATTGTGTATGTGGCACACCATTGTCAGCACTCTGCACATTAAGACCAAATTCATCTTTATTGATAGAAATTCTGGATAGTCTCTCCCTTTATCTTCTTGATTTTATGACTGATTTTCACACGGAACACGGTTGGATTAGAGAGGGAAAAGAAGCGGCGTACCTCCCCGTAGATGACCCCATAGCAACTTAACACTTGCTTTCTTAAAGCTTCGCACTTGAGCTCATCGAGTACGTCTTTCGCATCATGAAATACATCTTGAAGCCAATCTAACCACACTTGCAGACGATGGTTCTTCGCTTGCTACTCCTCCGCACCTAACAACACTGCCTTAATGGCAATCAACGTCTCTCTGAGCTCGCTGATCTGGTTCTCGACGCCATAAATCGCCACGGCTTCTTGGAGGGTGCGGGAGCAACCCCTCTGCGACGCTAAAAAGGAGTGATTCCGCCATGGGTTTCCGAGGAGGGGATGGGCTAAAACGGTGGGGGAAATTGATTTCTGGCTGTCTAGCTTGTAAAATTTGATGGTCTAAACAAGAATGTCTCAATGTCTACGTTTCATATTAACATTAGTCCCATATAAATTGAAGGGTTCCTGGAACGGGACAGTCATTCTGAAGACGACCAAAGAAAGACGTCAAAACATCTCTACATGACAAAGAAGGCAAACGTCAATAAAGGCAACGACCTGAATATAATACCGGGTAGGTTGCTAATTATTCATGGTCAACGGATATTATAGATGTTCAACGGTCAAGAAATGTGTATCATATATTGCTAATCTTTTATCGCTGGTCCATGTTCTTTCGGTAATTACCTGCTCCACTTCTCAGCCATCAACCACCCCCACCAAAAGTTAAAAACAAAAAACAAAAACAAAGAGAGCCAATGCCCAAAATAAGCGTAAAAAAGAATAGAAGAAGAAAAGACCACCATATTACCATTCTAGCAATTACCTGACCCAAAAACAAATTAAATCTAGCATTTATCTAGCAACTGAAAAATTGCCCAAACTACAAAATCAAGAAATCCTGGACATTGAAGGGAATAAAACACTAATAAAGGTTTAGATGTTGATGTGAAGCAGCTGCAAGAATTATAACGTTTACTAGGGGGTCGCCCCAGCGGGTGGTGGCCCTTGGCCTAGCCAGGCGAGGGCTGGCAGGCCCTCACCACAAGTCAGCTAGGGTTACCAACCCCTGGCCAGGGCTCGGCAACCCCAGCCAACCCTCCCCCCCCTTCCCAACGATTGTAGGGCGGCGGTAGCGAGGGCTAAGCCCACAACTGCTGCCGCCTGTTCATCTTCCTCTTACCTTCCCTTTTTTTTTTAATTCTATTTTAAATTTAATTTAATTAATTTTTATATTAATTATTTACCACATCAGCACCAAAACGACGTCATTTTGGCATTGTCTAGCCACATCAACATGCAAAACAATGTCGTTTTGCACTAGGCTCGCTAGAAAATTACAACATCAGTGTTTTGGCCAGATTTCCTCCCCATTGGCACTTAACTGATCCATTTTCTCTGATTTTGGCACTTAAGCGTCACTTTCCTAACTTTTGGTACTTAAATGTCCCTTCATGCCAAATTTTAGCATTTCAGGTGTCCTTGTGTCCATGAAAATATTTAGATATCAAACTATGCGGTTGGAGATGTGAAGGCAAGGCCTCGTGGTGGCAATGGTTGGATGCTATGTAGCACCGACATGCAAAATGTGACACGTGACACAACACGATACGACATGCGACACATCATTTCTCAAAAAGTAGAGAATATCGACACGTTCCGACACGTTAAATATTAAATAAATTTTTTATTTTTTAATTAATTTGATTTAAATTCATAAATAATTAATTAATTAAAAAAGAGCCTACAATGAATTTACACTAATAATATTAAAATTAATTCATTGGAAATTCGAAAGACATATTCATAATTAATATGTATCCATGTTTGGAAATTAGAATCAACTTATTTAAATGAATCTATGATTTTTTTACAATGATCAAAATTTATTATCATTTAAAATTCAATATTTTTATTTTTAAAAATTATTTCTTTATTTTTTCCGATTAAAACAAAGTTTCCCCACTCCCAAATTTATTTCACTTTTTTCCCTCCGTCCCCATGAGAGACTATTCCCCCTCCTAAATTTATTTTAATTTTTTTCCCTACCTTCCCACGTCAGACTATTTCCCCACCCCAAATTTATTTCACTTTTTCCCCTCCCCCACCCACGTGACACGCTGTCATTGACGCACTTCACCCCATTGAGTTTCCAAAACCCTAGCTACTGAAACACTTTTTTCCCCTCGCCGCACGACCTCACAACCCCTTCCTCTCCTCACTTTTTTCCCCTCGCCGCACGGTCTTCCTCTCGATCCATCTCCATCTCCTCGCCAGATGACCTCCATACGACCCCCTTCCTCTCCTCTTCCTCTCGATCCTTCTCCTCCTCCTCCGCCTCACCTTCGGCCCTTCCTCACTTGCAGTTGCAGCCTCGTCGCCGATCCCGTAGCATCACTGCGGCCGCCATCGCCTCAATCTCTACGGCCGCCCTTGCCTCGGTCTCTACTTTTTCTCTAGCGGTTTCTCGCCGTCGCGGGCTCGCCGCTCGTGGCCTCATCTCTCCTCCCTCGCCCTCGCTTCCATCCGACATGCGTGTCGAGACGAATCGAAAAAAAGTTGACTATGTGTCGAAAAACTCGACACGCGTTGACCGCGTGTCTGAGCGTGTCCGAGCATGTCGACGTGTCCGACACGATCCGACACGTGTCGGACATGACACGGAAGCATAGAGAACGTGTCCGTGCTTCATAGGTTGGGTGGCAACGCGGTGGCGGGTGAGCGGCAGATCCATGAGGCTTGAGTCGGGACGTGAAAATGAGATACAGATAAAGAAAGCAAAAAAGGGAACATTATACCCAACTCAACGAATGGTTGTGATGTGTTTTCATAAGAAGATCTAAACATCACAAATTTTCATCCAAACATTGGAAAGATGGTACAGTCTCATAAAATTTGTTTGCTTCGAATGTTAAATCCATTGATGGATTCTTTGTCAATCTAACTAAACGAGGCTTTAGTGTTCGAATTTACTGTCAATTACCCACTTTGTGAAACTGATAAAGCAGGACTCTGCACAAGATCATGCTTTTGGAATAGCAAACACTAGGCTTCTTTTCGACATGATCTTTGCCAACTTCGTCCTGCGCTTTTTCTTTTCGACATGATACAAAATGCGAAACAGGGTTTCCTTGGGTGCGGCAAATCGTTGTAACCAAGTTCAAGTGCAGGAAGGATATCGTTTTGGCTTTGTTACCGATTCCCACACGCCGCTTTGTCTCTTATCGATGCTCAGTATTGTTGATCGGTCGCTTCTCGCATGAACTAAGCCCCCAAGAGATTTCACAGCAAGAGGAACTCCTTTGCATTTGTTGGCGATTTTGACTGCAATCTCCAAACGTGCATTTTCTTGCTTGCGGTCTAAAAGCAAGAGGGTGTCCCGAGAAGAAGAAGGGCCTTTAAGTTAAATGCCAATACAAATCCATTAGGAAACGGCTTCGCGTCTGTAGGTTGTCGCAACTAGAAAATTTCCCTTAGCGCCATCCGTGATCAAATCTTTCATCTCGTTTCCCGTTCTAAGAGTACAACTGTTGTCCTATTCATCATCCAGTACGAGGAAAAGCTTCTCAACGTTTACTAATTATCTTATAGCAGCTAGTACTGTGATCTAGCTTTGCTGATAGGGTCTCTCCAGACTTTTTCAAGAGCTCTTTTAGATCCAAATTATCGGAAATGCATATCCATATAACGAAATGCATTCTCAAGACCATTTTGTGGTAGTACACGAATTCAACGAGCAAGGTTTTTCCCTAACATCCATTCCAACCATGGGAAGGCATGTGCTCCGAGCTGGCAGTGCATTAATTTTTCATAAGATCAGTCTTTACAACAAAGGGCGAAAAATAATCCTCCTATTTAGAAAAATCAATGTGGTTTTCGCTTCAAGGAAACTCTTTACTAGTCTAGAGGAAAAGATCGAATAATTGACTCTAATTTACAAAAAGAAAAAAAAAAAAAAAAAGATCCATAGATGCGTCATGATTTCATGCACTATCCATAAATGATAGACAAAAATTGTTCTAAGGAAATTCAAATATAGATAATGCTCCAATTAGTCTTATACAATACCAATAAGGTCCTTTCGCCTTAGAGGAATTTGTAATATAAACAGAAGCAAATCATAAAGGACAACACTCATTGAAGGAAATAAAAAGTACAATATCGACGGCTATGGATTTCATCCCCGAAAATGAAAGAGATTGACAAAGGATTAGTTGAGTGCATGTCCAAATCCTCGTGGAGATCCATATGCTATGGCAAATAGATCATGGGAGTTCACCTATGCTCACAACAAAAAGGAAAGAAATGAGCTTAGAATAGCTATAACACAGTATTATGGCATTTATTGTGGTGCCATGCAAATTTGTCACTCTTAGATATACTATTAGCTAAGATGCTTTTCATTTTTTAGCCAAATTATTTTTTATATGGGTGCACAATTTCTTTTAATAAAAAAACCATGTAGAAGTTTTTGTTTAGTATTAAAATGTGTGCAAAATTTTGTGTTTTTGTAAGTGTTTTTGAAATTCTTTTTTAAAGAAAATAATATCATAACTCCAAGGACAAGCATCCGAAATAACATTTGAAATTCATACTCTTTACATGTTGTGTACACACAACATGGGTAAGCACTTACCTGTTTAATGATTCATATTAGTTTTGAACAGTGTGCTAATGATACTCGAACAACGAACCTTACTTTACCATTATTAGGTTACATCAAAATGGAGAGTCTACATATAGCCCCAAGCTAAAAACCTATCGCAAAGACACTTAGGCATTTTGTTTATGAAAAAACACATGAGATTTTCACAAATTTAAAAATAATAATATTCTCATAATTTTCTGAAATTTGAATAACATTTTAAATTTTAGTGAAAAAGAAAAAAGTACTTTTCTACATTTCCTTAATCAGAAAGGAACAAGTTGTAAAAGTTTGGATGAGAACATGCAATGCTATAATTTATTATATAAGGATAGGTGTATTAGAAGTCTTAATGTTTATTATGAAAATGCAACTTAAATTTTAAAACTCTCAAAAAGTACAATTAAGATCTAACACTTATTAGAAACGTGCAATTGAATTATAAAAATTTCAAAAATACAATCAAATCCTACAACTTATCCAATTTATCCATTCAAGTCCTTCAATTGATTGCATTTTTGAAAGTTTTAGAATTCGATTAGACTTTCGTAATAAATTTTATGATTTGATTGTACTTTTTGAAAGTCTTAGAATTTGATTGAACTTTCATAACAAGTTTTAGGACTCGATTGTACTTTTAAAATGTTTTAGGACTCGAGTCTACTTTCATGATAAATTTTGGTACTTGAGTGCACTTTTAAAAGTTTTAAAACTTAATTGCACATTTATAACAAATTTGAAAACTTATAGTGCACTAATCTCTTCTATATACTAATCATATTGGGTCAATATGATATGGTTTATTTAGCAGGAAAAAGAAATTGAAAAGTGCCCATAAGTACTTAGAGAACTTCACTGAATGCATTTCGAAAATTTATGCCCTTATTGGTTCTTCAAAGTTTTGAAATTTTTTTGTTTGCGCTTTCAATTAAGAGTGGAAAAATGTCCAAATATTTCACAATTGCTTTCTGATATGCTTGGGAAACTTCACTAGTCCTTTTAGGACACTTGCAACAGATTCACTGGATAGATTATATATAATCTATCAACTTGAGGTAGAGCAGCTATATTATGTATCTGGAAATGTTTTCCAAGAAAAAGAAAATGTATACATGCAAGACATTACAACAAATTGCAATTTCCGAGTAAAAGCAGAAAACTTGATTCCATCACGGGGAATTCAATTTTACCTTCAATGGGCCACATGAAACTGGGAAATTGGGATTTGCTAAAAGTAGTCCAATTTTATGGTTAAATTCGTCGATATTACGGAAGTGCATATTCCATCATTCTCTTATCCTAGTTTTCATCATGTAAGGATGTTTGGAAAAAATTACATATAAGAAGGGACTCTTACAATATATGGCTTTATTACATCTAAGAATGCAAAGACTGCGTTTCAAGGAAGGCAAATCTAAAGAAAATAACTTCAAGAAATCTACTAAAATCTGTTAATTTTGCCCTAAAATCTCCCTCACATTTCGAAAATCTGCTAAAATATTTAATTTTATCTAAGATTTTAGTAGACTTGTCATGGGTATAACCCTTAGGTATTAGATGCGATATGAAAATTAGTTTAGTGTAATGTACTGGTTTGAGAAATTTTTGTAACACAATGAGTAAATGCTGCACGAGTGTACTAATTTGGAATTTTTTTATGGCTTTAACCCAAAAAATATTAGAAGGGAATGTCAATATGTATGACTATATTATATCTAAAAACGAAGAGAAATAAAGGAAAATGTAGATAGATGCGTACCTAATCATCCTTCCATTGTACATTCCTCGAATCAAGTTTGATTCGAGGAATGTGGGCAATTTTTTGCCAGTCCTCGCCAATTTGGGGCTCGCATCTCTTGCTCAGTTCACCACAATGTTCAATGTATAATTCTTTGAGGGCAGTGAGGGATTGGATTCCATGTGGCATGGACGATAAGTTGGGACAATGTCTCAAATAAAAAAAAATTGAGATGTGTATGATTGGCCAGCCATTCGGGTACAGTAGTCAAGCTCGAGCAATCAAAGACACTGAAGAACTCTAAACTGCAGGCCAGTCCTCCAAGACAACAAAGCAACTCCATCACTTGTTCACACTTTTGTATTACCACCTTGTGAAGGCGAGTCAGTCGGCAAGTACCTTCAAATAGCACTCGTAGATTTTGGCAATCCTTGATTACCAATTGATGCAGATTTTCCAAGAATTGTATTCCACTTTCTTGAAGACTACTCTGCTTTGTTGTTACAATTAAAAATGTAAGGCTTGATAGTCTTTTCATATTTTTGGGTAAATTGCCTAGCTCTGAGCAACCATCCAAGTTTAATAATAGTAAATTTTGTAGCTTGCAAATGGTATTTGGAAGCTTCTTCAGTCGCTTATTCTCTCTTAGATCTAAAAATCCCAATTGCTTCAAGTTGCATATGGAACTTGGGAGCTCCTCAAAAGTACCATATGCCAAATCTAGATATCGTAAGGAGTTACATTTGAAGATGCATGTTCTAGCAAATTCTCTAGTAAAAACTTCAACATGACGCTTGACTTGTATAATTGCACGCAGCTTCTTTGAAGATGGCTTTCTCAAAAAAAGGTAGGACTCCATCAAAATTTGAAATTCCCTCTAACGAAGTGCAATCGAGTGAAATGTATCGAACTCCTTCTGCAATCTCTGTGGTATCTATGCCGAAAATGAAGCAATCATGTTGTGCAACACTTGCTGCAAGATCATGGATCAAATCGTGCACTTGAAATATTAACAGTCCCTCACATTCCTCAACTTCTTGGATCAAAGATCTCTTCCATAACTCTTTCATGTACTCCTTAGCAACATCTTCCAATTCTATTGTTTCCATTGTTGAACTGATGAATCCAAGAGCAATCCATATCCACGCAATAAATCTGCTGTAGTGTTTGGCTTCTCTAGGTAAAAGTGAAAATGTTGCCAAACAACGTTTTAAATGGAATGGTAAATGATCATAGCTAAGCTTAAGTACTGGCAAAATGTCCTTTTTCGTTTCCACTAACTTCCATGTTTCACTATCCCTTACATGTGTCCAATGCCTCTCATCATACTTCGAATACAAAAGGCTCCCTAAAGTTTTCACAACGAGAGGAACTCCTTGAGATTTTTTGACAATGTCATTTCCAATCTCAAGGAGATTGGGGTGTGATTGCTTTTCCTTTTCGTCAAATGCCCATTTTATGAACAAGGCCATAGAGTCTTTGAGAGAAAGACATTCTAGATTATGCAATGGAAAGGTACCCATCATGGAAGCAACTTCTAAACTGCGTGTTGTCACAATTACCTTGCTTTCACTAGTTCCATTGCTTAGCAAATCTCTCAATTCTTGCCATATTTTGCGGTCATTGCTCCAAACGTCATCCAAGACAAGTAGATATTTCTTGTCTTTGATAATTTCTTGCAAACGAGTTTGCAACTGCTGAATATTCAAGTTACTTGAGCTTTGACCAGTTGCAGCTTTTATAATCTCTTCGATTGTTTTCTTTAAATCAAAGTTTTCGGGAACAAACACCCACATCCGCAATTTAAAATGCTCTTTCACACTATCGTCATTGTAGATTAATTTAGCGAGGGTTGTCTTGCCCAAACCTCCTATTCCAACAATGGGAATCACCGAGAGGTTTTTGTCATTTGCTAACTGCAACAACATCTCAATTATCTTTTGTTTATCAATATCTCTTCCGATGACAGCCGATTTGTTTACAAATGAGTAAGTCATTTCTCGTGATCGGATTTGTGCCACATCATTGTCAGCACTCCGCATAGTAAGATCGAATTGATCTTTCTCAGTTGAAATTCTAGACAATCTCCCCCGTATCTCCTTGATCTTATCACTGAGTTTTGCACGGAGTATTAGTGGATTAGAGAGGGATAAGAAGCGGCATACCTTCTCTTTGACACCCCCATGACGACTTATCACCTGCTTCCTCAAGGCTTCGCACTCGAATTCATCAAGCACGTCCTCTGCATCGTACAAGACATCTCGAAGCCGATCTAACCACACTTGCAGACGGTGGTTCTTCGCCTGCTGCTCCTCCGCATCTAACAAGACTGCATTGATGGCAGTCAACGTCTCTCTGAGCTCGCTAATCTGCTTCTCGACACCATAAATGGCGACGGCTTCTTGGAGGACCAGGGTGGCAATCTTCCTAAGCACCCCCTCCGCGATTCCGGAAAGGAGTAATTCTGCCATAGCTTTCCGAGAGAGATAGTGAATGGGCTAAAAAGGTGAAGGAAATTGATTTTTGGCTATTTGGCTTGGGAATTTGATGGTCTAAACACAAGTGCCTCGATGCCTCCGTCTCATATATAATAGCATGAATCCCATATGTAATGGACGACTCCACGTCAATGATGGGGGCCCACCAAGAGGACTGCAAACGGTAAATATTGCTCGATGTTGGTCTAGGCATGCGAGCAAAAAAAATTATAACAGCTGCGTAATTCCCGCCCCATCTAAAGTCTTAATTGATTTTTCAAGCATTAGCCATTAAAATGATACCAAAATAAACAAAAAAAGAAGTATCGTTATCATTAATGAATGTTAAAATTAGGAAACACTGGTTGAAAACTTCGGACTTGAGGCACAGGTCCAATAATTATTTGTGGAGTTCGGCTGGGCCATGCGTGAAAATGGTCAACTCTGCATATATGCTCATCGTCAGCAAAAGTTGGTAGAGCATCTGTAAGCACAACGATGTTGTCCTTTGCTCTTTTTTGCACTAAAGTTTTGCCTATAGTTATATAAATATTTTTCAATACAAATATATATTTACTTTTTCCTTTCACCTTTATTGGTCGTGTTTCCAATTTTAGAGAGAGAGAGAGAGAGAGAGAGAGAGAGAGAGAGAGAGAGAGAGTCCAACAGTTTTTTCCCCGTCCCCCCATTATCAGATATTGGGTCGGCCATTTCATGGTCATATCATCCTGAAGACAAAGGCAATATAAAAAAGACGATTTGATTATGTTCAAGAAGAGTATTGCTTCTTGCTAGTCCGATTTCATACTGAGGCTATAGCATGAAAAAAATTTTAAGGACCTCCAGATTAATTAATCATGTGTAATTTCTTTTACTTTGGTTTTTCTCGTAGATCATTTGACACTTTCTACTCATCCAACTCGATTACTCAATTATATTCATGCAGGGAATGAAACTCCCACTTTCCCGCTCGAAATTTTCTTATTCAAAGTAAAATTCAAGGCATAATTATTTTTTAAAGCTCTTTCTCCATGGTGTGATTCCTTATAGTCTGGGCCATGTACATTTGATTCTTTATCTATCTTCAAAAGTAATATTATAAAACTGCTTATGGGAATTATGGGTTAGAATCATGACAAGTGCATCTAGCAAAGTTATTCGAGCATGGATCTTTAAAATTGTATCACATAAGAATCGGTCAATTTGGATTGGGTCCATGTTTGACCCACCCAAATTTGATCTGATACGCAGATTTGACATGTCTCGACAATTGAGCTCAAATATTCACGTACATATAGTGGCATCTCCTTAGTTTCTCCATCAGAAATTTAGCCAGGGAGCTCTGCAATAATGGGATTGAATTGCAATATCGAAAGCTCTGCAGTAATGGGATTGAATTGCAATATCGAAGTTGAATGGAGACCTCTTTTTTAACATTCCTTTTACCAAATCAAGTGTCAAGAGTCTCATAATCGACCAATTCTCGGGGAAGCTCGACCCCATGGACTTGAGAGAAATAAGCAAGCACCTTAACACAAAATTATGTACAACCTACATGATGATATTTCTCCCATATAAGATGAACGGTTCCGTGTCAATGATGGTGACAACCCTAATATAATCCTTGTTAAGTTGCTAATTGTTTTGGTGTCAAGAGATATGGATAAGAATGTCTAAGCAAGGATGTCTGTCTACATTTCAGATTAACATTAATAGCATATAAAATGAACGATTCCACGTCAATGACGGTAACTACCCGAATATAATACTTGGTAGGTTGCTAATAATTCTTAATCAAGGGATATGGACAAGTATGTCCGAGCAAGAATATCTCAATGTCTACATTTCACATCGACATTGATCCCCCATAAAAATATACGATTCCACATCACTGACGGTAATGACCCGTATATAATACTCTGTAGGTTGCTAATAATTCTCAATAAAAGGATATGGCAAAGAATATCCGAGCAAGAATCTCTCACTGTCTACATTTCACATTGACATTGATCCCACATGAAATGAATAATATAATACCTGGTAGATTGCTAATTATTCTCGACAAGTAAATGTGGACAAGGATGTCTACATTTCATATTGACATTGATCCCATATCAAATGAATGATTCCACGTCAACGACGGTAGCAACCTGAATATGATTAGCAGTGTCAAATGAAAAACCCAGTCGGTTGCTAATTATTTTCGATTAATGGATATTATATACGGACAATGGTCAGAATATGTATATAATTTATTGCAAAAAAGAAAGAATCTAGCAATTAGCAAAAGATAAATTACCCAAAAACTTTGTCCATGTAAAATTTCTGAAAAACTTCTCAATGTACTTCTCTTGTGATAAGAACAACTTCTTAACATCATTGTCTTGGGAAATTTTAATATTAAGAATCTACTTCGTCACGCCCAAGTCTTTCATGACAAAAGACTTGTTCAATTGTTCTTTGATAACTCAATTCGTGAAACACTCCTACCGACAATTAG
Source organism: Eucalyptus caleyi (assembly GCA_014182885.2). Lineage (NCBI taxonomy): Eukaryota > Viridiplantae > Streptophyta > Magnoliopsida > Myrtales > Myrtaceae > Eucalyptus > Eucalyptus caleyi. Next base: position 24,302,442 of record CM024476.2, read on the forward strand.
CATATCATCAACATAAAGTAAGAATAATAAGGTCATCATTAGAAATTTTTTAGAAAAACCCACGGTATTCGAGTAAGTCTTCTGAAAACCTTACTTCATCATAAGCGACATAAACTTTTTACACCAATGTCTCAATACTTGCTTTAGGCCACAAAGACTCTTCTTCAACTTCCACACATAGTCTTCTTTCCCTTTCACTTTGAAATCCTCTTATTGTTCCATATATATCTCTTCCTCCAATTCACCATCTATGAAGTTTTTGACATCCATGTGCTCAATTTCCACGTCTAGGCTAGCCACCAAGCCTAGTACCACACGGATAGAATACATTTTCACTACTAAAGAAAATATATCATCAAAGTCAACACCCTTTTTTTTTTTTTTTTTGATCGAATCCCTCAACAACCAATCTGGCTTTGTATCATGCTTGTGAAGTATGTTCATCTTGCTTCAACCTGTATATCCACTGGTTCTTCAAGACTCTTTCGCCTTCAGGCAATTTGATCAATTCAAAAGTATAATTATCATAAAACGATATTTCATCTTACATAGTATCAAGTCATTTGCTTTTACATTCATCTTATATTGCTTCTGCATAGCACTATGGTTCACTTGCATCAATCAATAATACATATTCATCTTCTAAATATCTGGAAGATGGTCATCAGTCTCTAATGAATCTTCGAACTAGAACATCCGGTGGAGCTTTTGGTTCAGGAATGGTATTATTAGTTTAAACATTTTCAGGGACTTGTGCATTGTTTGGGACATTCACTCTACTCCTCATCAACCTGTGCAATAATATATGTGAAAAGAACTAATCCAAGTCAACCAAATCAACTCTAATTTCTCAATATTTTGTATTGTCTGATCTTCCATAAACACATCTCTGTTGCTTACAATTTTCTTCTCAATTGGATCATAAAACTTGTAATAAAACATATCATGTCTATCGCCAATAAATATGCACTGTCGTGTTTTTACATCAAATTTGGACTTCATTTTTTGGAATATGCACAAATGTTTTACACCCAAAGATACGCAAATAATCATAACAAAAACATCTTTGCCTTTTCAAACTCTATTAGGAATATTAAACTCTAAATCAATGCATAATAGCTTTAATTATGGAAGTAAGCAACTTACCTTTTCAACCAATATCCTATTCATCTATTAATTAAGCCATTTAATTGAGTTGTCTTGGGAGGCATCTTTTCATGTCAAATACCCTGTCGTCTACAATATTTATCAAACGGTCCAATATACTCCCCCTGTTATTAATTCTGACGCATTTCAACTTCTTTTCCAGTTTGTCTTTTAATTGATGCTTGGTATTGTTTAAAAGCATCTAATACTCTGAATCTTTCATTTTGAAGGTATAAACTCATATTTTCCTTGAATAATCAAGTATGCCTGACTTTCTTGAAAGATTGAAGCTTTTGAATGCAACTCTATTTCATTTTCCTACTAAATAGTGAGGATGCTTCTTTAACTTTGAACTTTTCATTACTGGAATGAGCTTCTTTTTGGTTAATATTGACAAACCCTTCTCATTGATGTGACTGAGTCTCTTGTGCCATAATCCAGTTTTCTCTTCATTATCTACTAAATTAATTTGGTCTACTGATAACTCTACCCACATAATGCACAACAAAAATATTTTTCACCACTAAACACAATTAAAGAACCTTTAGTGAGCTTTCATGAACTATCACTGAAAGTGTTACAATACCTCCCATCATCCAGCTTGCCTATGGAAATCAAATTCAAACGAATATTAGATATATACTTAACATTATTCAATATTAACCGCATGCTTTTAGTGGTCTTTAGTTATCCATCACCAATGCTTACAAATTCAACTAGTCTATTATTTCTCATCTTCACAAATCAAAATCACTTGACCTATATGATGAAAAGAGATGTAGTATGAATAGATACATTATTATCAATTACCTAAATGATCTCATGACATACAAAATTCAATGCATCACCATCAAAGATAATGAAAAAGTCTTCTCTAAGTGCAGTAACATGATTGTCATCACTGTTATTATCATTTTTTTTATATTTACCTTTCTCTTCCTATTTCTCCATTTTATACTAACAGCATGTCCCTTCGATGACAATAATGACACTCAACATTAGCAAATGTATTGTATTTGTCTATGCTTTTATCTATATATATCGAATCTCGAAACTCATTTCTTCCATTTTTCTCAACAACTAAGATATCATAATGTGAAAAGAATGATTCATGTGTCTTTCTTCTCATCTCTTCATTCAAAATACTATTCTTGGTTAAATCCATGATAATCGTACTAAGTAGGGCAGAATTAGACACAGACGTTTGAAACGTCTCTCACAAGTCCATAACACTTGTATTTCATCATCAAACTCGATTCTCATCATAGCCAACTAATTGACAATTTCTTGAAAAGAATTTAAATGATAAGTCAAACGAATACTATCTTGATATCTCAAAGTCATCATCCGTTTTATTATAAATAACTTATTCTTTCTAATCTTTTTAGCATATAACTATTCGAGCTTATTCCATAAACTGTATGCATGTGTTTCCTCAATGATATGATTCAAAACATTATCATCTACGCATTGCCTAATATAACCACACACTTAATGATGAAATATATATTATTCAGCATCAGCTTTATTTTCTGGTTTCTCTTCATCAAGTACGGCAAATAATAATCCTTCACATATAAAAAGTCTTTCATTTTCTCTTTCCAAATATGATAATTCCAACCATTCAATATAATCATTCTACTCGTATTCGCTTCAATTGTTTAACACAAGGCAGAAATAACCAAAGTTCTTATATCACTTTGATGGGAGAATAGTAACAACCCGAGCAATATTGGATTAATGCAATTGAACAAAGTAATCTCATCTCTTATGTAAACCTAACAGGAACTGATATAGTAGAAAAAATAAATATCAAACACGCGAACACCGGGCGATTTTTTCACATGAAAAACATCTTAAGTGTAAGAAAATAAAAATTTGGGGACCGAAGTCTATTAAAAATCTTCACTATCAATAAAACTGGGTGAACAAAGTTTTTCTCTAGTAAATACTAGAGGTACATAGTAACAAAGGCTTCAAGAACATCATTTTTGACAATATGCACAAATTTCATAAGAGATCAACAATAAATCTCACCAAAAACACAGGTTTTGTTCAACCCATGAAAAACCTAATATAGGGAGCTTTAAACAAAAGTCAAATCGTTTGGATTCGAAAAGAGTGTGCCACGAGCACGCTAACAAAATTTTAGCTCAATCGAACTACGAATCGAGCTCTGACTAACTTGATGAAAATCAGACTTTACCCTAAACCCAAATTTTCTACTCTTTCTTTCTTTCTTTCCTATTTCTATGTCTCTACTAACGTTCTTTGCAGCTACCACATAGAAGATAGTAAGAAATCCTATTTTTCCATAGGACCGTCATATGGAAAAATAGGATTTCTCACTATCGGGCTCAAGCCCTTGAGCTTACAATTCATTGGGCTTCCTCCACATGAAAGTAAACCCAACCCACACCTTGTCATAATGAGAGCAGCCGCAACGATAAATCAAGAACAATGGTAGCTTAGTGATGCAAATGGGCAGGTAGGCATCTGTGCCTATGTGCTCCATATTAACTCCAATATCGTTTCCAACTTTAAGTTTTGACTCCCTCAAACTTGAATTCCTTAGATTTGTAAAACCCTATAAGGTAGTAGTCACATGAACAGTACCACCAGAATCAAGCCACCAAAAATCCAAAGGAATATCAACCAGATGTGATTCAAAATAAAGTAACAACTCACCTTGGTGACTTTCTTTTTTTACTTTTAGCCAAACTTTGAACTTGTAACAATTGGCTCTCTTTTGATCCTGCTTCTTACAATGAAAACACTTGAAATCATTATCTCCATTTCTCCCATGATTCCAATTTTTCTTGAAGTCTTGGCCTTTCTTTGGACCATGAACATTTGACCCTTTAGGCTTCCATTTTCCTCTAGATGAACTCAACTTGGCATTGGCAATTAAGTGGGCGGACTTATACTTCTCCTTCTTTAACTTCTCCTCCTCAGTTACACATTTGATAATTAAGGCATTGACGTTTCATGTCTCATTCTGAGTGCTATAAACAGTCTTAATTTGGTTAAATTCAGCCGACAAAACATTTAAGATATGATGCACAATATAATTTTCAAAAAGGACAATTTCATGGGCCTTAAGTTTGGACTAAATATAGACCATTTGTAATATAAATTCTCGAACACCCAAAGCAACATCGTATCTCATGTTCGTTAACTCAGTCAGCAAGTTCCCAGCTTCAGCCTGGTCTGAAACTCTACATCTTTCTCTTACTACTTCAAGGAACTATCTTGCATTCGTATCTTCTGGCAAACCACTAATAAGCTGTTTAGCAATGGACATCTTCATAACAATGATGCTTAGTCAGTTGGGATTTTCCCATGTAACATAATGGGCCTTTTGATCTGCAGTATTTTGATCATTTGGCTTGGAAGGTTTATCCTCACGTAGAGCCAAGTCCATATCCACAATTCTAAAGCAAACTCTATATTTTGCTTCCATCTCTGGAAATTTTATTCAGTTTACATTTCAACCGTGGCATTGTTGTTGTTTATAACAAAGGTAACTGTTTGTCACATATAATGTAATAAGATCAATTATGAGCAATAAACAATTTAACAAAAATTAATAATTAGTATATTATAAACTCTCATTTGGGCAGAGTGTATAATGCATCATTATTTTCCGTAGTATGAAGTTTGTAAAGCGACAATTAGGAGAATTATATATAATTGTCAAGGATCCATTCCATTTGGGTAGACAAATCATTTAAATTATACACCTCCATTATATCAATATATAGAGACGATAACGAGAATTACATATAGTCATTGAGGGCTTATTCATTTTGTGCAAACAAGACCTTTAAATTATACATCTCCATTATCACAATATAGAGGAGAATTACACATAACTCTAAAAATTTATCCTAATTAAGAAGATAGAAATTTTGAGTCATACATCCCCATCAATCATCTATATTATATCAATATAGAATGGAATTACATATAATTTTCAAAAAATTTATCTCCTATGGGGATAAATTTTTTACAATTATACATCCCCATCTTTTATAGTGGGAATTCATCTTCATGAAATTTTTTAAATAATATACACAATAACTCCCTTTAGGCTAGTAATTATATATACTAATTTTTATGAATAGAGAACTCCAAAAATTTATAATGAATGTTTCATTTAATCAATGCCCAAAATTTATCTAATAATATGAAGACTTTACGACATATGCTTCTCAAGATCATATTACATTTATCAAATAACAAATTTTGTCACAATTTTTTATTTATATATTCCATATTTTTCATGTAATTAAATATGGATGACAATAAATAATTCCAAATAGATATTTAAATATGCCTAAATTATAATTAATCATACAAATATTTTTCAAATTAAAATTAGGCATATATATATAAACAGACCCAAAATATATTGGACGTGGATGGCCCAAGCCTTCGCCTAGACCTCACGGATCAACTCCTGACTTGGAATGGGCAGGGAAAACGTTGCCGCAAAAAGCCTGACCCATAGGATCTGAGCCCATGTTCCACCACAATATTGCCTCCACTTGGGTCACAAGTTCGCACAAGTGAGCCCAGCCCGATGGAATGGTTCTGGGCTCACGCCTATGAATCAAGAACAAACCAGTTGGGCTTATGCCCGTATATTGGCCCAGCCCGACTGGAGGTCTTTTTCAACCTCCAACCGAGTCCCAAAGTCTACAAACCGGGTCACACGACCTGATTTCGACCTGAACCTAAAAAAACACTTATTAAGGTTGATTTTTGATGAAATTTTTCCATAGGTCTTGCTTCCAACATCATTATAAATTGACTAGAGTGAATTAAATGAAGAACGAACGAAAAAATCATCCATATTCAAGCTTAAAATATTTCGAATCTAACACCCATGGCCGAAATTTGATTTTCTCAAGTTTAACCCCAAAAAACTTACCTCAGTGTAACCAAAAGATTCTAAAATATATATAACAATACCCATAAAAAAAATTATAATGTACATCATTCAATTGCAAATAATTTAAAAATTCTAGAACTTTTTTTTAAAGTATAAACCCTAGAATTTCAAATTCAAGATTCTCCCTCAATTCTCAACAAAAATATACAAATTATATATAGTTGGAAAAATCTCGACATGTAGAATAGAAAGCCTAAGATTTAAGAATCAATCGATCAAAAAATCCACATGAAAAAATAACAACAATATTTGGTTCAAGAGAAAAAAAATTTCGAATTTGTTCATAAAAAAATAATTTTGGGTTCTACAATCATTTATGATCAGCTTTGATATCAAATGTAGAAATTATCCACATAAACAACTAATTAATCAAGAACAATCAGATCCATATATAACTATGAAACATCAAAATCGACATGCACAAAAATTAAAATATACTTGTTTGAGCCATTCCGTCACTCAAAGAAAATAAACAATCAGCGATTTATTGAAATACCATATCTTTCTCTCTATGACCTATTTCAGTATGACAACTTTTAATGGGATTTTTCCACTGATAAATATAACCTAGCTAAAGAGATAACCTAGCAAACCCTAATTAATAGTGTGTTAACTAGGTCCCTCTCATTATGGGCTTCAGTTAAACTTCTCTACACCCTTAACTAGGCTTGTTATTATTATATGCCAAAACTCAATTCAATAAGATCACTTAAGGTTTAACATATATTGGAATATCCATTAAACCGATTTTTTAAAATAGAAAATCAGTTAATTAATGTAAGTCCATAGTATAAGAAATTTACAACACAAACATGATATATTAACATCCAAACTATCAGGCATATATCATGGACATAACTCGACTTCGCTTGATTCGTTAGATCCATTGATTCAATTCAATAATTTGACGCCGCTAGGATAGAACAGAGCAGGGCTTGAGCGAGGGGATTTACCTGGTTCAGGAATGGATCTTAGACATCGTGCAGTCACTGGTGAAGCTTCGACAGACGATGAACAACCTTCTTTCACATCTAGGGATCGTGTCTACGATCTCCCCTCAGTCGTGGACAGTGTGATGACCGGCAGTCACGCAAGAGGCTCTCCAATGGCTAGCTTCCTCCTCGCGCTGAAGGTCTCCCCGCTCAAAGGAGACGCCACGAATTTCCAAGAGTCTCCGTTGCAAAGCCCTACGAAAAAGAGCTCGTCTGGTATTCTTTGAGGACGAGGCCAGCGACGTCGATGAATAGTTATGAGCGGATGGCGTTCAGGGGTGGCTGAATTTCAGAGGAGAGATGATAGGTGGACGGGCAGAGGGACGATCGGGAGGACTATGAGCTGAGAAGAGATGAACAGAGAAGGTGGGATCGTGCTTGGTCTCCAGAGAGCTCCCTCCCAAGCGAGCCTTGTGCCTACCAAAAACCAGTATGGGGCTGGGCTTTCTTTTGTTTGACTCTATGATGGGTCAGGGAGATCCAAAAAGATATGGCTAAAAAAAGAAAAAAAGAGATGGGCCAAGGGAAATAAAAGAAATGGATTGGACTAATGGAGGGAGGGGGCTTAGAGGGCTGAAATTGCCAAATGGGCTGGAGAGACCAGCCCACTCGATTTTATTTTGATATCTTTTTTATTTTTTATTAAACTTTTGTTATCTCTTTTTCGCTTTTATTTTTTATTTTTGCCAAAAAAGGACAGTTAACTGGTCGACGAAATTTGGATGTTAACAGTCACGTCGTCCGGAATTCTGCTTGTGCCACAATAGGGGCTTAGCGGACGTAAATTGAAGGGGGTAGAGTGACGAAGTGCAGCAAAGAAGGAGACCACTTTTTCACTATTTCTTTTCTTTTCCAGTCAAATATTCTCCCCCGTCCTTTCTGTAAGGACGTTCCCTCTCGACTTCTTATCAAGGTGTCAGAGAGGACAAGCTCTCACTTTTCCTCTGGACACTCTCTTCTCCCTTCCGAGAACCTTGTCTCTCCATATGGCCGAACTCCCCTTCTTCTGTCGGTGAATTCTCCCTCTCCGATTATGCGTGCCGCTCACTGCGAAAAAGAACCCCAGGTCGAGTCAAATTATTTTCTCTCTTCTCTACGTGGCTGAATTCTCCCTTTATTTTTTTTGCTTTCTTCCCGGCTGCCGAGTCCTCCCCTCTATTTATAGGGGCATATTGATAAGAAATTGTTTTTAAACCTTGTTTTCTGTTTTTTATTTGGACCCCATGACCAGACTTCTTGCTTGAAATATCTTTTGAATCGGTGAAAGAATGAGTGAGAGAGTTTCGACATCCGATCTTTGCCTAGGTCCCTAAAATCCACTAAATTATTTATAGCCAAACCACGTCCGTACGTGTCAATATCTAGAAGTTCAAACGAAGATAATCCCTGCCCTCATCTTCAATTTTGGTGAGACATCACTCCCGTTTGAAACTCTAGTCTACAAACCCAATCTTTAGTACTTATGGGAAAGTAATTCGATCTACACTCGTTCGCAATATGAATCCTAAATACAATGCACATATGGATCATGTGAATGATATTTTTATTTAGAGATCAAACAACTCCTAATTTTTTATGCAATTATTGACTAATATGACAGCCAAAACTTAGATATCAACAAATTTCCTCTTTTACGGTTGTAAATCTTGTTAGTGATTGTTCAATTATCCCGATCATTGCGATTATATTGACCTATTGGTCTATAACTATCCAATATGCACTATAATCTTTAGAAACGGACTTGCTCTTTCTTTGCTTCCACTTCCGGGAAAGTAGGAGGCGACTATTTGCGTCAATCTTGCTTTTTACTCCCCATTACAAGAAAATAGTGCATGTTTAGCATTGCTGCTTGTCAATTCCATTTTTGGTTTAGGGGCTAGGTGTTTAGGGTTTGGGGTTTGGTTTGATTTACATTATGGCATCTTGCAAAAGAACTGGATTTTACGTGGGCTTCTAATTTTTCGCTACCCTAGTAATGGGATTTGACTGTGAGCTCTAATTCGTAGCATGACAGCCTGTGCATCAGAAGCAGGGAGAGTACACCTCATTTCAGTTCAACGAAGCGACTTCACTTTTGAATAAGCTTTTGAAACCAATTTCGTAAGAACAAGCCCAAAAGGCCCAGCCCATCTCACCTCGATATACCAAGAAACCCGAGTATGAACCCGACTGGCCTCAAAGACTATCGATTGCTATAGGGGTAGCTGAGGGTTTGGCTTTCCTCCATCATGTTGCAGTGATTCACCTCGATATATCTTCCGGAAATGTATTCTTAGATGCAAATTTCAATGCCGTGGTTGGGGAGGTTGAGATATCTAAGCTCTTAGATCCATCTCGAGGCACTGCAAGTATTAGTGCAGTGGCGGGATCCTTCGGGTATATTCCTCCAGGTATGTTTCTCTGAAAACACTAATGATGTTCGCTTTTTCCTTCTGAATATATATTTTCTTGCCCGACTGGCATGTGTTGTTTAGCCCCCTTTTTTGAACTATCTCCATGTTTTATCTGCTGACTGTTCACTACAATGCTCAGAGTATGCATATACGATGCAAGTCACTGCACCTGGAAATGTGTATAGTTTTGGTGTAATTTTGCTCGAGATCCTTACGACAAGGATGCCGGTGGATGAGGTCTTCGATGAAGGGGTGGAAGTGGTGAAGTGGGTTCACAGTGCCCCAGCAAGAGGGGAGACCCCGGAGCAAATTCTCGATGCGAGGCTCAGCACGGTCAGTTTTACGTGGAGAAAGGAGATGCTGGCCGCTTTGAAGATTGCATTGCTCTGCACCGACGGCATCCCAGCGAAACGCCCAAAAATGAAGAAGGTTGTGGAAATGCTTCAAGAGGTAAAGCAGAACTGATCATCTCATAATTTTAATGGCATTGGATCTACGGTCCAGAATTGGTAATCTTCAGGGCCTAGAAGATTGTAACCGGTGGACGCACAATGCATCTGCTGGAAAATGTCATCCTTTGAGGGACATGGCAAGTTCACTGCAATGCTCATCATCCATCGACGAGATTTGATCAGGTTTGGAGCTCATGTTGATAACATTCACCAGTAGTGGGAAAAAAAAATTGCCTAGAAGGCATCAGTTTTACTGAGCTTCTTATTTTATAGTGGGCCTCCAAATGTAATTTTGATGTTCTCTAGTTGGAACTGTGTTGAGTTCTGTGCTATTATACAAATTGTTAAATTATGACTCGATTTTGAATGTTTTGTAAAAAGAGGCAATTAGCTGGATTTACAAAAGAGAAAATATAAAATAATATTTAATTTGGAGGAAAGTTTCCTCTTAGCTGCGAAATCGTGAAATCACCGAAGTCTCCTTTGCTTTATGAAAGACGCCACTGCAACCTGCCAACCATACGGAAATAAAGAAGCTGTTGAAGTCCACGCGTAAAAGAAAAAAAAAAAGGGTGGGTCCCACTTCTGGCACACACACATCCGAAGGAAGAAGTCCTTCGCATGCTTGAAGAAGCCAATATCGTGGTGGGCCCAGGTCAAAGGTTTGACCTTCTGGGCCCACGTATAAAAGCAGAAGAAAACTACAGGTTTTTCTTTGCTCTTGGCAAGAAGCTGCCGAAGGATCCACGAGAAGCCGCACGCCGCGAGAGAGAGAAGCTGCACGAGGAAGCTGAAAATTCTTTCAGTTTTTTTGGCGTGCGACTTGAAGGTGTGGTAATTTGTGCCATGAATTTATTCTCAAGTAAATTATTTATGTATAAACACTTTGGGTTTTGGGTTAAATCTAGTGTGGAAAACATTTAAGCGATTAAGCGATTGTAAATTCTGATTCTCCGATTTTAGTCGATTATTTGTTGCTGGCTCTCCCCGTAGACGTAAGTACTAATATTCGGACCGAACCACGTAAATTTTCTGGTGTCCTTATTTTTCTCATTTATTTCTCTAGTGATTTCGCGTTGACGTAAATTGCAAAGATTCGATAATTCCGTATTATATCCCAACACAAATCATATCAACATTTCAATAGGAGTTTTCTGACCTTGAAGAGGGTTATTAGCTTATTCTGAGTTGAACTTCGAGCGCTTTTCATGGGAGGCATTGGATTTAAGATGCAAAAATGTTGTTTTCGTTCCGAGTTTTCGATTCAAAAGAAGTATTTCACCATTTAGTTCAATTACTAGTATTGTGCGGTCTTGGGCCAATCTTCGCCAGCTTCAGGCTGATATTGCCGACTCAATTCTCCATATCCTACCATACCTGACTCTCGTTTGTGGTGAATGTAATGCTATAACGAGCTTCAATTGCCAAGGTCCGTGACATCGCTAAGTCACCCGACGGCAATGAAGTTAGCCTATTATAACAAGAAGCCGCTAAATGTGTACGGTGAGATAAGCAGCAGCAGCAGCAGTTGCTGCAGCACTACCGTCGATCGAAGTTTCCAGATTTCCCATTGTCTCCGACGTCCAACTCTAAGAGAACCCGAGAACGGCACGCCACTCTCTCCTAGTCTCTTTTGTCTCATCGTTTAAGGACAGGTACCTGTCATAATCATCCCATAGATCTCTCCGGGCGATTTCCTGAGTTCCGTGCATCCTGAGACATCAAAGAACTGCGAACTCCGAAGCTTACAAACAGAACGTGGTAGTTTCTTCATTTGGCAATTTTCTCGCGAGTCAAGATATCGCAGCTGCATTATGTCGCCTATGGAACTAGGCAACTCTTCAAAGCTTGAATGGTGCAGGTCGAGAACCATTTGAGAGGCACATACTAGCAAATTTTCCCTTAAATTCTAGATTGGCAAACCTTGCATGCATCGTGCACGACCTGCTTCAGTTTAGGTTTTTCGTGGATCTCGAGATCTCATCCTCATTCAAATGCTTTTTTATCAAAGTCTCGGAGAATGAAATATATCTGCTGCGTCATGGAATTCTGTTAGCGCTCAAAATTCCAGTCAGACGAAGCTAGATCTTGCACATGCATTTTTAAATAGCAAAACCTCGCCGAACTCCTCAGCTTCTTGGAAGAAGGATCTCGACGATTAATCTTTGACATAATTTCTGCCAACTTATACGAGGGCTTGGTCTTCATTCGCCGGACGTATGAGTCCACATGCGCTCCAAAGATTACTCAAAAGAGAGCTGGGGTGCCAATGTTTGGGAAACCAACGAGTCTAGGGTCCTCTCAAGGGAAAATCTAGAAAATTTTCCTTAGTTGATTGATTTCTGAAGTTATTGGAAAATTTCTGATACCGTTGGTAAAAATAGCATGAAAAGTAATTTGATTTTCAAATAACCTATTGATAATTTACCAGCTTTCAAGTTATATAGTATTTGTAACATACGTATTGCACATGGATTGATTAAGTCACGATTTCAATGGACGACTTTTCATATAAATGAAAAAAGAATATCGATATTAACTTGTGGGCACATCATTTTGTTCCTATCTATTCAATTTGTAATATATAATCCTTTGGAAATAAGAAATACATACATCAACAATTGGTATAAATTTTTCCTTCGATATAGCATTAAAAAAAATGGGAAAAAGCCACCAAAAACCCCAAACATTGCCTCGAGTGACAGATTTACCCCGAACTTTATTTTGTGACGCGAAAAACCCCGAAGTTTGCTAACTGTGACACATTTACCCCATTAAGGGTATTTTCGTCTTTTTTTTTTCTTTTTTTTTTTTATTTTTTCTTCCTCTCTCTTCCCTCCGCCGGCTCCCCGTCGGCCATGGTGGAGCCGGCGGTGGGAAGCCGGCGTCCGGCGAGGGCTGCCCTCGCCGGTGTTGGGCGAGGGTCGCCCTTGCCTGGGCTTGGCTAGGGCCGCCCGACGCCGGCGAGGGGTGCCCTAGCCAGATCTGGCGAGGGGTGCTCTCGCCGGCGTCGGGCGAGGGCCGCCCTCGCCTGCGTCAGGCGAGGGGTGCCCTCGCTGGCTTCGGACGAGGGTGCCCTTGCCAGATCTGGCGAGGGGTGCTCTCGCCGGCGTTAGGTGAGGGTGCCCTCGCCAGATCTGGCGAGGGAGGCCCTCGTCCGATGTTGACGAGGGCCGCCCTCACCTACGTTGGGCGAGGATGCCCTCGCCAGATCTGGCGAGGGAGGCCCTCGCCCAACGCCGACGAGGGCGGACGTCGACGAGGGCCGCCTCGCCTGCGTCGGGCGAGGGTGCCCTCGCGGCGTCCCCCTCGCCCGACACGGGCGAGGGCAGCCCTCGCCGGACGCCGGCTTCCCTCCGCCATGGCCAGCGGAGGGAAGGAAGAAGAAGAAGAAAAAAAAGAAAAAAAAAAGTTTTTAAAAGTTAAAAAGACCAAAACACCCTTATGATTTAGGGTAAATGTGTCACACAAATGAAAGTTTAGGATTTTTTGTGTCACAAATAAAAGTTTGGGGTAAATATGTCACAGTTAGCAAACTTCAGGGTTTTTCACGTCACAAAATAAAATTCGGGGTAAATTTGTCACTCGAGGCAAAGTTTGGGGTTTTTGGTGGTTTTTTCCCAAAAAAAAATAATGGGGACATAAAAAAAGTTGAATCTTCAAATCTTGTAAAGACTTGCAACAAAAAAATTGTCAATACAAAGGGTCGCTAAAGATCAGGGTTTATTTCGTTTGGTCTTTTTTCAAAATTAGCGTTGGCCAAAAATTGGAGGAGACAAAAGTACTTGATAGGGGTTCATCATCCTTATAAACTCATTGCAAGCTATTCTTGGAACGAATGCACCAATTTTGGAGTAATAGAGAGAAAGCTACATGATTTGTCATTGCCAAACTTTTCATAACCACGAATTTGAACAAATGTACTTGGGAGACTAAAGTTGAGAAGGCTTTGAGCATGTAACAAAAACTTATATTGTTCATGCAATTAGCCCTTGTGCATTCATATTCATAAGATCTAGTCTTAGGAGCGGTAGGGGAATGACATAATCTTCCCATGTAGAAATGAAGTAAAACAAATTACAAACGGAAAAAATTAATGTGGTTCTTTAAGTACATTATTTCGTTTAAATCCTTTAAATAGTCTAGTGAAATAATTATATAATGATTGAGTGACTGACACTAATTTACCAAAGTAAGATTCGATGGTGCGTCATGATTTCATACATTGTCCATAAATGAAAGATAAACCTCATTCAAAAAGACTTCAAGCTCATATAATGCGCAAGTATGACATTTTCTGTAGAGAAATTTGCAGTACTAACACAAGCAAATACTAAAGAACAACACCCATTCAAGATAAAAAGGAAAAAAAATTACAATATCAATGGCCGTCATTTTCATCATTGAAAAAGAAAGAGATTGACGAAGGGATTAGCAAAGTTCACGATCAAATCTTTGCGGAGATCCATCGAGAATGACAAATAGATCATGGAAATTCATCACTGCAAAAGGAAAAAAGAGAGAGAAGGAAATGAGCTTAAGAGCATCTGTGCTATGGTATTGTGGTTTTTATTGTTGTGTCCTACGAATTTGTCATTTTTTGATATTCTATTTACCAAGATATTTTTCATTAGTTAGCTATATTAATTTTTTTTTTATGAATGTAAGATTTCTTTCAATAAAAACTGATGTGCAATTTTTTATTTTTTATTTATAACAAAAGATGTAAAGATTTTGGTTCTTATAAGTTTTTCCAATTTTTTTAAAAGAATAATAATAAGTGGGAGTCGTACATTTTATATGTTGTGCACATACTGGGTAAGCAATTACAGCATATAACAATATTTTACCTTAATCTCCTTTTCTAAAAAACTTCACAGCGAAGAAGTAATCATTCTAGAGTGCATGGTGCTTTACAGCTTCAAAAGAATTTTTATGGTCCTCGCTTCATCCACACGCTTCTTTTGAGCCATTATGCTAGTACATTTTAAAAGAGTATTGTTGATAACTTTTTACTTTCATGTATTGCATTGTGAGAGTTATGCATTTTATTTGATCATGGAAAGTAAAAGATTATTTATTAAGAGAGAGCGATTATGTTGAAAAACATATTACAATTAGTCACAAGAAGTCAAAGTCACCTTCAACAATCATGAACATATAGATATGGGCAACTAGTTTGATTTAACAAATTAATTGAAGACGTTTTGACATTCTTATAATAAGATTGAGAAAATAATTTTTCTCGGGTGGTAAAGTTAGGTTGAAGTGAATAGGTTTTGCTATGGATGATTTGATATATTATTGTTGTAGAATATTTTCCTAACCAATTACAAATCACTTGTTTCTAGATATTTGGTGATCATTACAAATGCAGATTTTGAGATTCATCCATGCCAAAAAACTATTGGCAATTGCAGGTTGTAATCAAGGATTTTGTTTCTCGAGTTGTTATATCACAATTCAAAGCCCACACAAGTCCAATCACTGCATTATGTTTTGATCCTAGTGGAACTCGTCCGGTCAATACCTCAGTCTACGGCAACAATTTATGTATTTGGTATCATGCCATCTTGCGCATGAGGAGGACATAAAAATAATTGCGGCCCACATGATATTATTAAATTATAGTTTAATAATTATCTAAATGCTAATAAAACATATTTATTATGAGAAGGTGCAACTTTTATAAATAAAAAAAATGTACTTTGATGAATGCATCTATTGAATACATCTATTAATAGCTTATATAAAGCGTCTAGTCCTCTTTGTACCATAGACAAAAAAGTCGCATTCCATTACCCATCAGAAAAAAAATACATTAAGATTGAAGTGGGTTAAGGGAGAGAAATCATATCTTTTCATTTCTCCCATTTTTGTAGCAATCATCCTTCTTAAAGTCAATACTATGGAAAAATGTATGTCTATTGCGAAAAAATTATGAAGATCTAAGATTCCTTAATTTAGAAATTTCCACATAAAGAATTTTAAAGATTCTAATACTCATGATTTCCCAATCATTAAAAATAGGGAAAAATCCACCAAAAACCCCCAAACTTTGCCTCGAGTGATAAATTTACCCCGAACTTTATTTTGTGACGTGAAAAACCCTGAAGTTTGCTAACTGTGACACATTTACCCCAAACTTTTATTTGTGACACAAAAAATCCTAAACTTTCATTTGTGTGACACATTTACCCTAAATCATAAGGGCGTTTTGGTCTTTTTAACTTTTAAAAACTTTTTTTCTTTTTTTTTTCTTCTTCTTCTTCCTTCCCTCCGCCGGCCATGGCGGAGCCGGCGGAGGGAAGCCGGCATCCGGCGAGGGCCACCCTCGCCTGCGTCGAGCGAGGGGGACGCCGGCGAGGGCACCCCGCCGACGCAGCGAGGCGGCCCTCGTCGATGTCCACCTCGTCGGCGGGCGAGGGCCTCCCTTGCCGATCCGGCAAGGGCACCCTCGCCCGACGCCGGCGAGGGCACCCTCGCCCGACGCAGCGAGGGCGGCCCTGCGTCGACGTCGTGACGAGGGCCTCCCTTGCCCGATCTGGCGAGGGCACCCGCCCGACGCCGGTGAGAGCACCCCTCGCCGCTCCGGCGAGG
This sequence comes from Eucalyptus caleyi, assembly GCA_014182885.2. Classification (NCBI taxonomy): domain Eukaryota; kingdom Viridiplantae; phylum Streptophyta; class Magnoliopsida; order Myrtales; family Myrtaceae; genus Eucalyptus; species Eucalyptus caleyi. Next base: position 24,318,982 of record CM024476.2, read on the forward strand.
GCACCCGCCCGAAGCCAGCCGAGGGCACCCGCCCGACGCAGGGCGAGGGCGGCCCTCGTCGGTGTCGGGCGAGGGCCTCCTCGCCGATCCGGGCGAGGAGGCCCTCGTCCAACCCAATCGAGGGCCTCCCTCACCCGACGCCGCGAGGGCGGCCCTAGCCAGCCCAGGCGAGGGCGACCCTCGCCGGACGCCGGCTTCCCTCCGTCGGCTCCACCATGGCCGGCGGAGGGAAGAGAGAGGAAGAAAAAAAAATAAAAAAAAAATAAAAAGAAAAAACTGAAAAAATAAGACAAAAATACCCTTAATGGGGTAAATGTGTCACGCTTAGCAAACTTCGGGATTTTTCGCGTCACAAAATAAAGTTCGGGTAAATCACACTCGAGGCAAAGTTTAGGGTTTCAGTGGCTTTTTCCCTTAAAATATATATGGTTTTATTAATGATCTCCCAACTAATGCCATCAAAGATATATATATATATATATATATATATCGAATTAATTAATACAAATACTTGCTTAATGAAACTGATTTTATCCTCGGATGAGAAATTATCATATTATTTATTTTGCCAAAATTTGTTACACAATCCAAGAAAAGCAAATAGAGGACGTTGGGGGTTCTGATGGTCAGGACGACGGATTCTCTGGTGAGGAGGTCGTGGACTTCCTGGTGGCTCTACTAGTCGCTGGCTAGTCGCTGGCTGGAAGGCCGCCTCAATAATCACGACGCTCGGCATCAAGTTCCTCACCGAAACGCTTCTCGCCTTGGCCCAACTCAAAAGGTATGCGTATATTTGAATTTGTCCCCAGGTGTTCAAATGATAAGTCCGCCTAATTGAATTAGATTAATTATGACCCAAAAATTGCTTTATGGGTCTTCCAATCGCTGGCTTCCTTTCAACAATGCTAAAAATTATAAAAATCGGACCTATAGAAGTCCATCCTGAAGATGAAAAATCCATTTTTTTTTCACACTCAGCTTATGCATTTGCTGCGGGAATGTTTGCATAATAGCATAGCGGTGAATCACATCCTCGCTTCGACAGGTTTGAATGTTGCTGCCACTTGTGTACAGTTTGCTCCATTGCAGCAGAGGACATTCTGGCATGATTCGGCGTTTCCCAATATCCTAAGCAGTCCCTTCAGCAAAGACACTAGGTGGTGGATTCGCGACAATATCCTAAGCAAGGTCCGGTTTTATAGACCTAAGTGACATCTCGTATGGAACTTTTGAGTCACTTAGCCAAGCAGAAATAACTTTGCTTTTGGAAAATCCGGTTAGAATTCCGAAACTAACGTCTCTTTAAAGCAGAAGAGTTTTTTGCATCCGTAAGGAAAATTGATCTGTCGGGGGCGGACGAGTCCTGAGAGATCATCGTGGAAATTGGATGCCCGGTATGTCCAAAAACATAGGGAGAGCTAGTGCTTTTGCAACTGAAATAGTGGCTCTTAAGAGATGGAATTAGACTTGCCATAGATCACAGCATCTCACGCCTACACACTGAACTTGATGCCGAAAAGATCGATTTGGTCATTCTTCTTTTCTTGCCATTGAAAAAACCGTAGGGGTTATCGAGAGAACATCATGAACTGAGACAACAAATACCAACGTAGTCCTGCCTTTGGCAGGCGATCATAAGGGCCTGTGGTTTTAATATTGTGCAAGTCGACCTGTGGTTCTTCTGTTATCTTTTTGTTCCCACTCACAGTCTGAAAGGTGATTTCATCTTCGAATGATCCTAACTTGGGCTAAAATTACAGACTGAACCCCTCAACCTCATTCTCTTCTTCATGATGTCCAATTCAAGTAATTCTGTGTGCTCTGGTGTATTTCTCAAATCGATTGAGGAGGTGTTGAACTTATGAGGAACTATAGCATATATAACATTGATTTCAAACGAATGTACTTGGGAGACTAAAACTGCCAAAGGCTCGGAGCAGATAACATAAACTTATTATTGTTCATGCAATTTGTGCATTAAATTTTCATAAGATCCAGTCTCAACAGCAAAAAGGGAAAAATAATCCTCCTGTTTAGAAGTGAAGTAAAACAAATAAAAACGGGAAGATCAATGTGGTTTTTCAATTGCATTGTTTCGAGAAACTCTTTAATAGTCTAGAAGAAATTTATAAAAAGATTAACTGACTCTAATTTACCAAAGATAAGAATCGGTGATGCCTCATGATGTCATACAAGATCCATGAATGAAAGATAAATAATGGTTATAAGGTAATTCAAATATTGATAATGCTCCAATTGGTCTTATACAATACAAATATGGTATTATCTCCATAGAGAAATTTATAATACAAGCACAAGCAAATCATAAGTAACAACACAAAATTCAAGGAAAAAAAAAAGAGTACAATAGCAATGACCATGGTTTCATCCCTGAAAATGAAAGAGATTGATGAATGATTAGTTGAATGCACTTCCAATTCTCTGTAGAAATCCACGTGACATGGCAGATAGATCATGGGAGCCCCTACACTCACAAGAAGAAAAAAAGAAAATGAGCTTGGAGTATATACGACATAGTATCATCGCATTTATTGTGGTGCCATGTGAATTTGTCATTCTTAGATATTCTATTTATCAAGATACCTTTCATTTGTCCAGCAAAATCAAATTTTTCTATGGGTGTACAATTGCTTTCACTGAAAACTGATCTAGAAGTTATTGTTTTGCTCTGAAATTCTTTTTTTTTTAAATATAATATCAATAACATGCAGAAACCATACTTTCTATATGTTGTGTATACATTGTAAATAAGCGCTTACCTATTTGATGGTTCACATTCTATTTGAACAGTGTGATAATAATACTCAAATACGAATCTTAATTTAATATTATTAGGTTACATCAAAACGGAGAGTCCACATACAGCCCTAATCTAAAACCTACGACACAGACAGTAAGGCTTTTTGTTAATATAAAACACCTGAAAATTTCATAAATTACCAAATGTCAGCAAATAAATTTGCATATAATATTCTCATAATTTTCTAAAAATGAATAATATTTTAAAAGTGAAAAAGTAAAAACTTACTTTTTACTTTTACTTAACGGGAAACCAAAAGTCCTAAAGGTTAGGCCTGCGATGCTTGAATGAGGACTGGTAAAGCTTTCAATTTACTGTATATTAATAATATTGGGTCCATACGACATGGTTTATTTATCAGGAAAAAGATACTGAAAAGTGCCCCTCAGCACTTACGGAGCTTCGATGAATACATTTCAATAACTTAAGGCCTTATCCGGTGCCTCAAAAGTTTCCAAAAGTTTCTTTGTTTGTGTTTCCATTTAAGAATGAAAAATTATAAAATGCATTTGAATTTTTAAAAACAATCGTCAAATTAAATTGAAGGAAACTGTTTTCGAATTAAACGTATAGACTCAAAATAACCTTTTAGGTATTCTCCGTGCTTTCATTCCAAATGAAAGATGGAGTTTTTGAAGACCGCCCATTTTACAATTTTGATGGAACATAAGCATGTGCTCGAGTGCATCTTCTTCAATAAATTTCCAAGTATTTCATGATTTTTTTTCGATATGGTCAGTGAACAAAACTAGTCCTTTTAGGACACTTGCAACAGATTCATTTGATAAATTATGTTCAAACTGTCAACTTTAGCTAGAGCAGCTTTTTTATGCATTGGGACTGAAATTAGGTGATCGTTAAGTTAGTTCAATTGAAACTCGAACAGCGACCGCTGATAGTATTATCATTATTGAGTATGAATGCATGATGTCCTTCAACTTCATATACGGCAGAAAAAAAAAATTCTAATTGATTCTTAGATTCAGCCTTCTGCAATAATAATCACTTTCCAAGTAAAAGGAGAATACGAGTTTCCATCGAAGGGAATCAAGTTTTATTTTCAATGTAAAATAGGGATTTGTCAAAAGTTGTCCAAATATACAGTCAAAGTCGTCAATATTATGAATGAGCATGCTGCATTATTCTCTTATCCTAATTTTCTTGAAGTGAATATATATGGCTATTCTTACATTTAAGAACGAAGAAGAAATGAAAGGGAGGTGCAAATAGATGTGTACTTAGTCGTCCGTCCATTGTACTCGTTTCTGATCAACTTTGATTCAGAGGAACATGAGCGATTTTGTGCCAATGCTTACCAATTTGAGGCTCACATCTTTTGAATTGTATGATGCGCAATTCTTTTAGGGCAGTAAGGCACCGGATTCCTTGCGGCATGGACAATAAGTTGGGGCATCTAATTAAGCGAATTGATTTGAGATGTGTATGATTTGGTAGCCATTCAGGTACAACCGTCAAGCTCAGGCAGTCATAGACAAAAAAGGTCTCCAAAGTGTAGGCTGATCCTTCCAGACATTGGAGTAGCTCCATTACTTGTTCGAACTTTTGAATTACTAGTGTACAAAGATTCAACGAAAAATTTGACCTGCTCTCCTGGGTCAACATGAGCTGGCATTTAGTAATTGTCAAGCACTTTAAGGCAATTAATTCCGGAAAAGGCACATATATTGGTCTCCCACAATCTAAAATTTCCAACTTTTGAAGGCGAGTTAGTTGACAAGTACCTTCAAACAAAACTTCGAGATTTTTGCACCTTTTGAGTCCAAAAAGGCATAGATTTTCAAGGTATTGTATTCCACTTTCTTGCACTCTTTTGCTTTGTTGTTATTTATAGATATCTAAGATTGATGAGCCTTTTCATATTTTTGGGCAAGTGGCCTAGCTCTGAGCAACTAACGAGAGATAAGTATAGCAAACTTTGCAACTCACAAATGGTATTTGGAAGCTTCTTGAATCGCTTATTATACTAGAGAGATAACACTCTCAACTGCTTCATGTTGCATATGGAACTTGGCAGCTCCTCAAAACTACCGAATGGCAAATCTAGATACCTTAAAGAATTACACTTTGAGATGCATATTTTTGAGAACTTTTTAGTAATAACTCCATCAATAACTTTGAATTCAAGTTTGATTGCACGTAGCCTTTTTGAAGTTGGATTTTTCAGAAGGTAGAACCCCATTGAAATTTGAGATTCCTTTAACGAACTGCTTGAGAGCGAAACGTACTGAATTCGTTCTGAAATCTCCGTAGTATCCAAGCCAACAATAGAACAATCATTTTGTGCCACACTCATTGCAAGAGAATGGACAATATCATGAACTTTAAATGCTAAGATTGATTCATGCTCCTCAACTTCTTGGATCAATGATCTCTTGCACATCTCTTTGACATACTCAACACTGACATCTTCCAATGCTAGTTTGTTCCTTGTTGAACTAATGAGTCCAAAAGCCATCCATAAATCAGCCAAATTCATGCTCTTGATTTTATGTCCTCTTGGGTAAAGTAATAGAAAAACATCGTTTTAAGTGGGATGGTAAATGATCATAGCTAAGCTTAAGTGCCGGCAAAATGTCCTTTTTTGCTTCTACCCAGCAATAGCGCCCGCCTGCAGATCGCCCTCCAGGTTGCTTGGATCCAGGAACGCATGCTCATCAAGAAACCCGGACCCGTGAACAGCCACAGCTTCTTCCACGAGAAGGGCAGGGTCGCCGTTGCCGCCACGTCCCCGGATTCGAGGTCGATGATGAGGATCTTTTCCCAGGACTGGAATGCGACCTCGTCCTCATCCTCGTCCTCATCCTCCTCGCCCTCGTCGCCCTCATTGGGTGAGGGCGGGGCTTGGGGAGGGGGCAACAGGGTATTGGACTCATCGTCTCGGTCCGGCTCATCGCTGGGGTGGTCGCCCTCCCGTGATGGGTCGGTGGCGCTGCTCATGGTGGCGTCACCGAATCTTCTTGAAACTTACCCTCGTCGGTGGCGGCCGATTCGGGTGGAGCAGGAGGATGAGAACGGAGACAAATATTCTCGCAATCCTACTCCTCCACTTTCGAGCTCGTTCGGTCGGCGAAACAGGTTGGATCTGTAAAACCGATCCGAGGAAACAATTCGAAGTTCTTTCTTGCTCTGTTGTCACCGTTGTGGTAAAAAAAGTGTTCTCCAAACCTGGATTTTCTTGCTTGCGGTCGAATGCTCATCTGAGGAAAAGCAAGAGAGTGTCCCGAGAAGAAGAAGGGCTTTTAACTTCAATGCTTATACAAATGCATTAGGAAACGGCTTCGTGTCTGCAGGGTGTCGCAGCTAGAGAACTTCCCTTAGCGCCTTCCGTGAACGAGTCTCTCATCTCGTCCCACTTTCTAAAAGTACAACTGTTGTCCCGTCCATCGTCCAGTACGAGGAAAAGCTTCTCAACGTTTACTAATTATTTATGTCCGAGGTATCTGACAGCAGCTAAGAACTATGATCAAGCCTTGACTGATAGCGTCTCTCCAGACTTTTTCAAGAGCTCTTTTAGATCCAAATCATCGGATATGCATATCCATATATCGAAATGCATACTCAAGACCTTTTTGTGGTTATACACGAACTCAACGAGCCGGTTTCTCCGTAAGATCCCATTGCACTTATGTGAGGGCATGAGATCCAAGCTGGCAGTGAATTAATTTTTCATAAGATCCAATCTTTACAGCAAAAGCGGTAAAAAAAAATAATCCTCCTATTGAGAAAAACCGATGTGGTTTTTTAAAGACATTGTTTTGAGGAAACTCTTTAAGAGTCTAGAGAAAAAGATAAAATAAAAGACTCTAATTTACCAAAAATAATATATGGAGATGCATCGTGATTTCATACATTATCCATGAATGATAGACAAAAATTGTTCTAAGGAAGTTCAAATATAGATAATGCTCCAGTTAGTTTACAATACGAATAAGGTACTTTCTCCATAGAGGAATTTATAATACAAACACAAGCAAATCATAAAGGACAACACTAATTCAAGGAAAGAGAAAAGTAAAATATCAACGGCCATGGCTTTAATCCCTGAAAATGAAGGAGATTGACAAAGGATAAATTGAGCGTGCGTCCAAATCTTTGCGGAGAGCCACATGGCATGGCAAATAGATCATGGGAGTTCACCTACACTCATAAGAAAAAAAAGAAAAAGAAATAAGCTTGGAGTATCTATAACATAGTATTATGGCATTTATTGTGGTGCCATGCAAATTTGTCACTCTTATATAATCTATTTACCAAGATGCTTTTTCATTTGTTTAGCCAAATTAAATTCCAAATGGGTGTTCGATTTGTTTCTATAAAAGTCCATGGAGTAGTTGTAGTCTAGTATAAAAACGTGTGGAAATTTTGGTGCTCTTATCAGTGTTTTTTAAACTCGTTTTTAAAAGAAAATAATATCATAACTCCAAGGTACAAGTATTCAAAATGACATGTGGAAATCATACTTTTTATGTGCTGTGTGCACACTATGGGTAAGCGCTTACCGGTTTGATGGTTCACATTAGTTTTGAACAGTGTGCTAATGATACTCGAATAATGAATCTTAATTTTCTATTGTTAGGTTACATCAAAATGGGGAGTCTACATATAGCCCCAATCAAAAAACCTATGGCACAGAAACTTGGGCTTTTTGTTTATAAAATATACTTGAAATTTGACAAATTATAAAAGTAAATATAAGCAAGTAGATTCGCATATAAGATTTTAATAAATTTATGAAATTCAAATAACATTTTAAATTTTGGTGAAAAAGAAAAAAAAAGGTACTTTTCCACCTTTGCTTACTTAGAAACAAACAAGTCTTAAAAGTTTGGATGAGAACCTGCAATGCCTGGATGAGTAGCTGGAATGCTTTTAAGTTACTCCATACTAATCATATTGAGTGAATATGACATGGTTTATTTATCAGGAAAAAGAAATTGAAAAGTGCCCCTAAGAACTTATAGAACTTCGCTGAATGCGCTTTGAAACTTTATTTGGTTCCTCAAAGTTTACAAAAATTTTTGTTTGCGTTTCCATTTAAGAATGAAAATACATCGTGAAAATGCATTTAATTTTTTAAAAATAATTGCCAAATTAAAGTGAGGGAAAATGTTTTCGAATTAAACGTATAGACTCAACATAAACCTTTCAGTATTCTCCATATTTTAATTCGAAGTCGCACTCAGAAAGAAAACCTTTATTTTTGCTTAAACTTTTTAAACCTGTTTCTGCTTCCCCTTCTACTAAAAATAAAAATGAAAAATGAAAATTTTTCTGAAGTAAAAGGAGTTGTAAAGTTTCTAATATATGTGGCTTTTCTAGTAAGTGCATTTTCGTCAATATTTGTCTGACTATTTCACAACTGCCTTTTGATATGGTTAGAGAACTTAACTAGTCCTTTGGACTCTTGCAAACGATTCATTTGATAATTTATATCGACCAACTTAAGCTAGACGAGCTATCTGATGTATCAGAAAAATGAAATTCCCCAAGAACAGTTTGATAAATAAATCAAGATAGGTGATCATCAAGTGAGTTTAAGGATAACTTGACATGAATACTTTTGTTTGAAATCATTTTTCAATTATTATTATGCTTGAAGATAACAACTGATTGAGTATGAATGTATGACGTTCTTCAACCCCATATAAGCAGAATAAAAGTGCCGATTGATTCATTGCTGTAGCCTTCTGCAATAATAATCATCAAAAAGAAGTACGCATTGAAAACATTACGTCACATTCCAGTTTTCAAGTTAAAGTAGAAAACGAGATTGCATCATAGGAAAATCAAATTGTACTTTTAATGTGATGAATGAGCATGATGCATTCGTAAACAAGTCGGCTCAAGTGAGGATGTCAGGAAAAAATATATAAGAAGTGAATCTCACTATATACGGCTATATCACATCTAAGAACGAAGAAGAAATGAAAGGAGAGGCAAACTGATGCGTACCTAATCTTCAGTCCATTGTACCTTCCTATAATCAAGTTCAATTCGAGGAATGTGAGTAATTTTGGGCCAATCCTCGCCCGTTGTATGTTGACATCTCTTGCTCAATTCGCCACAATCCCCGACATGCAATTCTTTGAGGGCAGTGAGTGATCGGACTCCTTGCGGCAAAAATGACAAGTTGGAACAATTGAAGAACTGAATACATTTGAGATGTGTATGATTTGGTAGCCATTCCGGTACAGCTGTGAAGTTTGGGCAATCCTCAATGCATAAGTGTTCCAAAGTGCAAGATCCAACTAGACATTGGAGCAACTCCATCACTTGTTCGCACTTTTTTATAATCAGAATTTTAAGATTTAACGGAAAGTTGGACTTATTCTCTTGGGTCAATGTGAGCTTGCAATCTTCAATCAGCAAGGAATGAAGGGCGATTAATTTCTCAAAATGCACAGAAATTGGTCTCCCACAATTTTCAATGATTAAGTACTCAAGGCGAGTCAACTGGCAAGTGCCTTCAAATAAAACTTGGAGATTTTCGCAGCCGTCTATATCCAAATATTGCAGATTTTCTGGGTACTGCATACCACTTTCTTGCAAACTCTTTTGCTTTGTTGTTACATCTAGCATTCGAAGACTAACAAGCCTATTCAGATTTTTGGGTAAATTACCTAGCTTTGAGCAACCATGAAAGGATAATTTTAGTAAATTTTGCAGCTCACAAATAGAATCTGGAAGCTTCTTCAATCGCTCGTTATCACCTGAGTTTTAATGATCTCAATTGCTTCAAGTTGCCAATGGAACTTGGCAGCTCCTCAAAACTACCATTTGGCAATTCCAGAATCCGTAAATGTTTACACTTGGAGAGGCACATTCTAATGAACTCTCTATTAATAGTTCCATCAAGTTCGCAACGAAATGTAATCGCACGCAACCTCTTTGAAGTTGGCTTTCTCAAAAAAGGGGGTACTCCATCAGAATTCGAGATTCCCTTGGACAGAAAGCTAGAGAATGAAACATGTCGTACTCCTTTTGAAATCTTTGTAGTATCTAAGCCAACCATAGAATAGTCCTTTTTTGCCACAATCGATGCAAGATCATAGACCACATCATGCATTTCAAAATAGACCACCGATCCAAATTGCATAACTTCTTGGATCAAAGATTTGCTCCACAACTCTTTGACATACTCAACAATTAAGTCTTCTGATGCTTGTTTTTCCCCTGTTGAACTAATGAGTCCTAAAGCCATCCAACAACAAGCTAACTCATTGCTATTCCATCGATCACCTTGTTTACAAAGTGACAATGCGGCGAAACAACGTTTCAAGTTGGATGGTAAACAATCATAGCTAAGCTTAAGTATTGGCACAATGTCCTTTTCTTTTTCTGCTAAATTCCATGTTTCATTATCTCTTATATGTGCCCAATACCGTTCTTCATGCTTTGTGTAAAGTAGGCACCCCAGAGTTTTCACAAGGAGGGGCACTCCATGTGTTTTTTCAACAATATGATCTCCAATCTCAAGGAGTTTAGGACAAGGCTCCCTTTCCTTCCAATCAAATGCCCATTTTTTGAACAAAACCATTGAGTCTTCATGAGAAAGACCTTTCAGATTATGCATTGGATGGGTTCCCATCATACGAGCGATTTCTGGATTGCGTGTTGTCACAATTATCTTACTTCCCCTAGCTCCTTGGCTTAGCAAATTTCTCAAGTCATTCCATCTATTGCGGTCATTGCTCCATATGTCATCCAAGACAAGTAGATATTTCTGGTCTTTGATGGTTTCTAGCAAAAGCGTATGCAATTGCTGAATATCAAAGTTACCCAAGCTTGGACCGGTTGCATCTTTGATGATTCTTTCGATAGTTTTGCTTAAATCAAGGTCCTCGGGTACACATACCCATTTTCTCAACTTGAATTGCTCTTGCACTCTGTCATCGTTGTAAACCAATTTTGCTAGGGTCGTCTTGCCCAAACCTCCTATTCCAACAATGGGAATTACTGAAATATTTTCGTCATCTACCGACTGCATCAACATCTTAATTATCTTTTCTTTATCAATATCTCTTCCGACGATATCCAACTCGTTTTCGAATGAGTAAGTCATCGGTCGTGATTGATAATGTGCCACATCATTGTCAGCACTCCTTGCAGCAAGTTTAAATTGATCTTTCTCAGTGGAAATTCTGGATAATCTCTCTCGTATCTCCTTGATCTTATTGCTGAGTTTTGCACGGAGAATTAGTGGATTAGAGAGGGAAAAGGAGCGGCGTACCTTCTCCTTGACGCCCCCGTAACGACTTCTCACCTGCTTCCTTAAGGCTTCGCACTCGAATTCATCAAGCACGTCCTCCGCATCATACAATACATCTTGAAGCTGATCTAACCACACTTGCAGACGGTGGTTCTTCGCCTGCTGCTCCTCCGCATCTAACAAGACTGCCTTGATAGCAGTCACCGTCTCTTCAAGCTCGCTAAGCTGGTTCTCAACACCATAAATCGCGACGGCTTCTTGGACGGCCAGGGAGGCAATCTTCCCAAGCACCCCTTCCGCGATGCCGGAAAGGAATGATTCTGCCATATCATTCCGAGAGAGGGAATGGGCTAAAACGGTGGAGGAAATTGATTCTTGGCTGTTTGACTAACGAGTATAGACCGCTGGCTTATGGAGTATAAAAGCCACCTAACCCGAACTAGTAGCCGAAGCTCTCTGGCTCATCTGGAAACAGAGGAATGCAGCAGTTTTTCGAGCAAGGATGCCAGATCCGCAGGGCGTGGTGGCTGATCTGCTCGCGTCTAAACAAAAATTCAAAGATCCAGCTTCATCACAGCAGCAAACCATCAGCAAAGCTACCGAAGTACCTGTAAGATGGAGACCGCCGGAGCCGGGATGGGTAAAAATTAACGTCGACGGAGCCTTCACACCAGGAACTAACGACGGATCAGTAGCAGGGGTGTGCAGGGACGAGAATGGGGTGCTGCTCGGCGGTTTTGCTCGTACGGTGAAGGCACAATCTCCCCTGAGTCTAGAAACCCTAGCGATATGCGAAGGCTTGGAACGCTGTGAAATGGGGAAAAGAAAAAGGGCCGCGTGGGGCTGCTGTTGAGTCTGAACTGCTGTAGCACTAGCGGTTCAGACGATTTTGAGATACACCCCTGGGAAGTCAACGAAATAGTCCAAAGGGGCCGGGCTGCTCTAGCTTCATTTCCTGGATTAAAATTGACCCATAGACAGAGAGATCTAAATAAAACCGCCGATTGAGTTGCCACATTCCTGTTCCGTCAATCTTTACCTCGGAATTGGGTCTCTAGTCCCCATCCATCTCTTTTGAATGTTCTTTATTTTGAAACCCATTTCGATTGTTCCTCTAATTTTACTATTAGAAATGAAATGAGGACTTTTTCGATCAAAAAAATAAAACACGAATGTCCTGATGTCTCCGTTTCACATATAATAGCATGTATCCTACACATCAATGATGGGGCCCACCACGAGGAGTGCGTGCAGTAGATATTGCTTGATATATTTTTTTTTTTGGTAAAGCGATATTGCCCGATGTTGGTCTAGGCATGTGAGCAAAAAATTTATTACAGCCACGTGATTCTCGCTCCCATCTATTATCATTTTTATCGGACTTTTCAAGTAAAGTCTTGATTGATTTTTTAAGTATTAGTCATAACATGATACCAAAATAAACAAAATAAGAAGAATCGTTATCGTTAATGAAATGTAAAATTAGGAAACACTGGTTGAAAACTTCGGACTTTAGGGCACCGGTTCAATAATTATTTGTGGAATGCGGGTGGGCCCCACATGAAAATGGTTAACACTGCATCATCGTGAGCAAAAGTTGGTAGGGCCATCTATTAGCACAACGATGTTGTCCTTTGCTCTTCCCTCCACTACATATATATATATATATATGTATGTAGGCTTTTGCCTTTCACCTTCATTGGTTGTGCTTTCCAATTATCGAGAGAGAGGGAAGGAGTCCGATGTTTTTTCCCCGTCCGCCCCACGATCGGAAGTTGGGTCGGCCACTTCATGGTTATCTCATCCTGTTCATTTGATTAGAAAAATGCAATAAAAAAACACGATTTGATCCTGTTTAAGAAGAAAATTGCCACTTGCTAATCCCGTTTCTTATTGAGGCTATGCTATGAAATTTACATTTCAGGGAACTGTGGATTAATTAAAGACGTACAATTTCTTGTACTTTGATTTTTCTCTTAGATCATTTGACACTTTGCAATTATTCAAATTTAATTAGTAATTAAAGAATCAAACTTCTACTTTCTTACTTGAATTGTTCTAATTCAAACTAAAATTTAAGGCATAATTAATTTTTTAAGCTCTTTCTTTGGTGTGATTCTTTGGGGTCTAATGCATGTCCTCTGATACTATACATTGATTGTTTATTTATTTTCAAAAGTAACAATATGAAACTACTTATGGAAATTATGGGTTACAATCTTGGCAAATACGTCTAGTAGAGAGCTATTTGAGTATGAGTCATCAAATACTATTGCATATGGACCTGAGCAGGTCCTTAAACTGCTCCCTCCTGAATTGGATATCCCGAGAGGACTCCCCCTCACAAGCCATTTAAGGCAAGTGAGAGGGAGTAGTATGGAATAATGTTCCCATTGGGTTTCCAGGTGGCCGGCCGGCCGGGCCGGCCACCCCAGGCGGCTTTCATGAGTTAATTTACATTGGGTCTATTTCCGACCTGCCTAAAGATCGAACTGATTAAACATGTTCAATAGGTCTTGATAACTAAGCTCAAGTGTTCACATACATATAGTAGCAGCTCCTCAGTTTTTACATTAAAAATCTATCAGGGAGCTCTACAATAATGGGATTGAATTGCGATATCGAAGTTAAATGGAGACTTTTTTTTTAGCGTTCTTTATACCGGATCAAGTGTTAGACTTTTGTGGTCAACTAATTTTGAAGAAGCTCGACCTCATTGGACTTGAGAAACATGAGCAAGCACTTGAACACAAAATTATGTACAGCCTATAGTAATTAAAAGGATAGACACCAACAAAATCGTTGACAGCATCAAAAAACAAGCTTGAGGATCAAGCATCACTGTACGTTATACAATTGAGCGATTACTTATGTAAAAAACATCATTGGAAAGTCTCTTAAGGCAGTAGACAAGAAATATTGGGGACTAACCTAAAGTAAACATCATTTCCATAGTGCACAAAAGAACCAGTTCCACAGCAATATCGCAAAATGTTGGCATAATTATTCATTTATTAGACATGTAACGCATTGCCACGACAACAGTTCAAAAAATCAAAACCTCGACTCGATCGCGCTTGAAGTTACTATACATCGTGTGATTCACTCCTTGACCTTCGAAAGTAGTCATCTGGAAAACAATAATGAATGATAACCAAGAGAGTTCTAAGGAGGGGAGGAGACATATTTTTCCATCAATATTCGTTCCTAATTCTAACTACCGCAAGAGTTCAACTAGGAACTTCCAGATAATTGTACCACCCACCATTGTAGCGTAGAGGGTAGAGCTTGTGTTTTCCATCGAGGAGAACCAGGTTCGAAGTCCCCGCAGCGAGGAGGTTGAAACGTGTGGTGCCTTGCCGGGTGCGTGGGTGGTGGTTTTCTGCGTGCCTCCCTGGTTTTCTTTCCATTGCGCCGTGCGCGGTGGTTCACCGTCACCAAAAAAAAAAACTTCCAGATAATTGTAGTTTTTAGAAAATCTAGGAAAATCTTGAAAGAAAAAATTGATCAATAGTTTAACACCTACGAATTTCTTTTTTTCATTTTGTTTTTGATGGGGTTTTCGGGGGCGGTTGATTGACGAAACTACATTATCAGCCATAAAAGGGAAAGGCATAAATTAAAGTAACTTTAATTTACCGATTTGGTGGTCATTTCTGCCTTTCCCACGGCTTTCCGTTCTCATCAGGCCCACCGCGTACGAGACGCATCCCACTCACTACATGATGCTTCTCCGAATATATACTCCGGTGGTGGAACTGCTTTCGCGAATTCCCACCGAATTAGACAGCGACCTGATAATTACTGGCCATGATCCAAGGTATCTAATTGACTGGTTGGTTATCTGATTGGACCTTGATTGATTACGAGACGCATCCCCACTCACTACATGATGCTTCTCCGAAAATATACTCCGGTGGTGGAACTGCTTTCGCGAATTCCCACCGAATTAGACAGCGACCCAATAATTATTGGCCATGATCCAAAGTATCTAATTGACTGGCTAGTTATCTGATTGGACCTTGATTGATTACGAGACGCATCCCACTCACTACATGATGCTTCTCCGAATATATACTCCGGTGGTGGAACTGCTTTCGCGAATTCCCACCGAATTAGACAACGACCCGATAATTATCGGCCATAATCCAAGGTATCTAATTGACTGGCTGGTTATCTGATTGGGCCCTGATTGATTCCCTATCTCAAGACTTTTTCAAAAGTTTTCTTTTGATCAAAGTCATCGGCAATGCATTCCTTTTTTTTTCTTTTTGGTTTAAGCATTCCCCTTTTTTTAATGTAAAAATATAAAGACAGCTTCACGTTGAGATCTTCTTCTTTAAAAAATATAGTTTGCAATGTATACCTAGGTTCAGCACCTTTAATACTATCACTACATGAAGAAAACAATTTATTGAACCACCACAAATTAAACACCTTTAAGAAACATCCGAATTTAGACTTAGATTAGGAGAGATAAGCTCCCAAATTTAGATCTAAACCTAAATTGGGATACCAAATCTCGGGGAAGTCATCGAACCACATATTGAGCATCCTGTTGGCTGGGCTGATGATGATGTTCTTACTAGTTTTCAACTGTAAGTAGATGTATTCACCATAATGAGAAAAAAAAAAAGTAATAAAGATGATTGAAAAAAGACGCTTGACAAGGCGTAAAGAGATTTCCATGTTAGATGGGGAGAGAAAAAACAAAATATCAAAGTCTTGAAAAGAAAAGCAGAGCAAACCAAGCCCTTAGTTTCTTGAAACTGAGAGCTTATGAGAGGATTGCCGACATTGAAGGGTTTCGTAATGGTGGTAGGTTTAGGTTGTCCAATTTGGGCAGTTGTAGTGTAGTCATCAAATCGATTGAGGAGATGCTCAACTTATGATTGAGGAACTATAGCAGACATACTCAAGAGTTCGAACAAATGTACTTGGGAATCCGGAAACTGACGAAGGCTTTTAGCAGATAACAAATGAACTGAAGATAGCCAATTTGCACAGGTCCGCAACTGACGAATGGCGCCATCTTTGATTTAGATAAATTTCGGCAAATACCTGGTCAAGTGCGGTCTGCGTCGTCTCTGACGCCTGGCTCTGCTGACCTCCTCCTCGGGCAATCCTCGTGGCTTGTGAACAGTAGATGATCTTTTTCCCTCTCATTTGGAAACAATCTACCCACGCGGCAAAACAGTGAAAGCACCTTTGAGCTGATGGCTTCTGCAGTTAACTCGTTTTAGAGTTTTCTTAGTGACAGATAGAAATGAAATGCTGCATAGTGTTTAACCTTGTGCCAGTCTCTAGACGTGGTTTGATTTGTTTTCCGCGGAAGAATGCATGTGCCACGCTCAAGAAGAACCAGACTTTCGAAACCGCAGGATCAAAGTAGCCTGATTTGAGTTTACCCTTGTTTAAGAGGAAGGAGATGACTGTGGTTCTGCACCAATAGCTATTCCCAGGCTTATTTCTTAGTCCAATTCAGTTTCATCCATACTACCGATTAGTGAAATGACCAAATTTCTATTTTCGACGAAACCTGTAAAATTGTTACTTCACCGTTACCATTCAAATCCATAAATTTCGATTTCAAAGATAAATTTGCTAGAGATTTAACATCTTATCCATTTACCACATCTATATGCTCCATCATTGAGAAATACAATGACATGTTGGAATGATAACAAGATGACTAGATTTGAAGACCCCGTTAGGTGCGGGGATCTAAATCACTCGTCACCAACAGTAATGTTGTGTGCCAAGAAATGAGTGAAAGTCGCAAAAGTAAATTTGAGGAAGTTTAAAAATAGAGTAGTCGCCATCTGCACGTCCTTGAAGACCGGAAAAGTCCGGTGAGGGCAGTGAGGGTCTCGTGTGAAACGGTGCTAAGGAGGCTAAAGGAGGGTTCAGTTGCACTTCAGCAACCTCTTCTTAGGCAACTACCTGGAGAGATCCAGCGGCGATGGTGAGAATGAGCCCGTGCGTATGGTGTTGGAGGACATGGGTTGTCTTCAATGTAAGGAAGAAGAGGGGCAGAAAAGAAGAAAAACAAGTAATTAGATTTTTATTTTTATTTTTTTACTTTAAGAATCATATTTTTTATTCAGATATATATATATATATCTATATATAGTGCCAACTTTCTGATTGTCAATAAAATTACTTGCTAGTCAGCCAATGAGGTCAAGTCCTTATTTAAAAATAATTTTTGAGTTCAAAATTGTATTTAAAATAAAATTCAATCTAAGCATTTTTTAGAAATTTCTCCTTTGAATTCTTATTTGAAATTTTCCCTCCTATTTATTATTTTCAAGTACAACTCTCTTCCAAATTATTTTGTTTACGTTTAACCGAAAACGCGTGTCCCTGTTGATCTAACTCTCTTGAAAATTACAACGCGTGGAAATTTACTACGCTCTAGCTAGATTGTACACTACGCATATGTCAGAGAACATCAAAGAAGATCATTCCTTGCTTTTCTTTCTTCTTTCGGTGCGCATTTCTAGTTTCCATTAATACCGACGATGTAAACATTGCTGATAATGATTATCCACGACAAACACATGGTTGATTATTGGCCTATTTTTCATGATTGAACAAGACGTGATACGAAATTACTTCGCTTTGGCTGATAGCGGTTATTGTTGACCGTCCTATGTAACATATCGCCACGTAGTAATTTGGGTAATTTTCCTGAGAGAGGGAATGGGCTATGAAGGTGGAGGAAAATGATTCTTGCCTATTTGGCTTGAGAATTTGATGGTATTTACAAGAATGTCTCGATATCTACGTTTGTCCTATGCGTAATGAACGACTCCACATCAATGATGGTGCCCCATCATTTGAAGTGCAAGCAATAGAAATTGCTTAATCTGCGTAACTCCCGCCCTATTGCCATTGGACTGTTCAAACAACAATCGTCTAAATAGAACCAAAGGAAGCAAAATAAACAATGAAAAAAGCTAAACACGATTCCAAGAAAAAAGAAGGATCACAGTCATTAAAAAAATATTAAATTAGGACGCAATGGTCAAAAAAATTTGGACTTTAGGCACAGTTCCAATAATTATTCCTGGAATTTGGATGGGCCCCAGATGGAAATTGTTTCACTGCATACGCGCTCATCAAGAACAAAAGTTGGTAGGGCGTCTATTAGCACAATAATGTTGTCCTGTGCTCTTTTTTGCGCTAAAGTTTTGCCTATAGTCAAAAAGGTAATGTATATATTATTCCTTTTCACCTTTATCGCTTTGTGGTGTGCTCTTTTTGCGCTAAAGTTTTGCCTATAGTCAAAAAGGTAATGTATATATTATTCCTTTTCACCTTTATCGCTTTGTGGTGTCCAATTCGAGAGAGAGAGAGAGAGAGAGAGAGAGACCGACGTTTTTTCCAAATCCCCCCACTATCAAATGTTGGGTCGGCCATTTCATCCCGTTTGTTCGTTCGATTAGAAAGGCAATGTAAAAACAAATATTTTTTCCTGTTCAAGAAGAAAATTGCCACTTGCTCGTCCATTTTCATACTGAGGTTGTAGCATGAAATTTAGGTTTCAGGGCCTCTAGATTATTTAATCATGTGTACCTTCTTATACTTTGGTTTGTCTTTTGGATCAGTTGACACTTGGTACTCATTCGAACTTGATTACTAACTAATATTCATGCGGGGATTCAAACTCCCACTTTCTTGTTTGAAATTTTCTAGCTGAAACTAAAATTCGAGGCATAATTATTTTTTGAAGCTCTTTCTCAGTGGCGTGATTCTTTTGTGGTCTGGTGCACCTTCCTTGATATTATAATGATTTGATTATTTTATCTATTTTCAAAAGCACTACTATGAAACTATTTATGGAAATAATGGGTTGAACCATGGCAAGTGCCCTTGCATCCTTTCCTTACTATGTGAAGGTAGACACGTGATCTCACGAGGTTGAGGCTTTCCTGTGTAATCGTGTGATGTTTGGTATGTGAGTTCTAATTGACATGTTACAGGAAAATATGATTGGGAAGATAAATTTGAAATTCAAAGCAGAATGAGTACAATATCGTTTTTATTTGTGATCGATACATATATGTTATTTTTAATTAATTTGCGTCAATTATTTTTTAAAAATATCTTTTTTAGTTCTATTATGGTGGCTAATATTTTAAGGTTGTTGCTCACTAATCCCCATATTAGAAAACAAGCCCAAGATGTCCCATCTCTTTCTTCCAAGTGTTTAACACAACATGAACAAATTGTAAGAAGTGGCAAAAGAGCGTTTCGGCTTGAGAAAGATGAGCCCTCGTGCACTCTTGCACCAAAACTAAAGCAATGATCATGCTCGGACGAGTTTTACAGATTAGGGTATTTCTTGGATTCTTCTCGTTTTTTCCTTCTTCCTCTTTTAAATAAATAGACAAGCGATGGAAACTTCGTCCCACCTAATCAAAATCTTTGATGTTCATTTTCCTTAGTACTCACTACCACATATTGAATCTTTTGATAATGAAAAAAGCTAAACACGATTTTAAGCAAAGAGAAGGATCATAGTCATTAAAGAATATTAAATTAGGACGCAATGGTCGAAAAAATTTGGACTTTAGGCACAAATCCAATAATTATTCCTGGAATTTGGATGGGCCCCAAATGGAAATGGTTTCACTGCATATGCGCTCATCAAGAACAAAAGTTGGTAGGGCGTCTATTAGCACAATAATGTTGTCCTATGCTCTTTTTTGCGCTAAAGTTTCGCCTATAGTCAAAAAAGGGGAGAATTACCAAAAAAGTCCTAAACCTATTGCAATTGTGCCAATTCAGTTCTAAACTTTTTTTTGTCCAATTTAGTCCTAAATCTTTTATAATCGTACCAATTAAGTCCATCTGGCCAAAATTAGCCGGCCGACGCTGACGTGGACGCCGGCGGGGGACAGCTGGCCGACGAGGTAATTTTTTAATATATTTTTATATTTTTATATTTTTTCAAATTTTTAAATATTTTTTAAAAGATTTTAATTCTTTTTTTTTTTTTTTGCCTTCTTCTCCTTCCTCGGCCGGCCGGCCGAGGTGAGGGCTGGTGAGGTCAGCCTCGCCGCCACCGGCGAGGCTCGCCCGCCGGCCACCGCGGAGGCGAGGTCGAGCCTCGCCAAATCTAGCGACGGCCGCCTCGCCGGCCACTGGCAAGGGCGAGGGTCGACCTCGCCTAGTGGGCGGCGAGGCCGTCGCCATCGCCGCCCTGCCGCCTCCCCGTCCCCCGATCGTCGGCACGATCTCCCCCTCCGAGCTCAAGCGGCCCTCCCCGGCCGTGACCGTCGCCAAAACCTTGTTCCAGCGCCTTTGGACTGACGAGGACGAGATCAAGCTCCTCCGCAGGTTCCTCGACTACACCACGCAACGTGGCGGGGCCTCACCCTCGCTAGTGGTCGGTGAGGGCCGAGCTCGCCGGATCTGGCGAGGCTCGGCCTCGCCTAGCGACGGCGAGGCCGCCGTCGCCAAATCTGGCAAGGCTCGGCCTCGCCCAGCCATGGCAAGGTCGAGCCTCGGCAGATCTAGCGACAACAGCCTCGCCGTCGCTAGGCGAGGCTCGCCTCCGCCGTGGCCGGCAAGGCTGACCTCGCGGCCCTCACCTCGGCCGGCGCCAGCCGGCCAAAGGAGGGAGAAGAAGGCCCAAAAAAAAAAATTAAAAATTTTTTAAAAAATATTTAAAAATTCAAATATATATATATATATATATATTTTTAAAAAAAAAATTACCTCGCTGGCCAGCTGTCCCCCGCCGGCGTCCACGTTAGCGCCGGCCGGCCAATTTTGCCCGGATGGACTGAATTGGCACAATTATAAAAGATTTAGAACTAAATTGGATAAAAAAAAAGTTTATGACTGAATTGACACAATTGCAATAAGTTTAGGACTTTTTTGGTAATTCTCCCGTCAAAAAGGGGAAAAGTACCAAAATAATCCTAAACCTTTTGTATCGGTACCAATTCAGTCCTAAACTTTTTAATTGGACTAATTTAGTCATAAACCTTTTTACATTGGTACAAATTCAATTCATCCGGCTAATTTAAGCCGAAAATTGCTGACGTGGCCACCGGTGGTCTTATATGGCGCCACGTGGATAAAATTTATAAATTTTTTTCAGATTTTAAAATTATTTTTCTTTTTTTCTTTCTTTTTTCCTTATCCTTGGCCGGCGAGGTCGCCGGCCGGCCGACCATTGCCAACCACAAGCTGGTTGGGGTGAGGGGCCGTCGCACCCTCGCCGACCACTAGCGAGGGCCGCCGCGCCCTCGCTAGCCACAAGCGAGGGCAATGGCCCCAGCCCAGATCCACGTGAGGGCCACGGCGGCCTCACCTGCCCAGGGGAGGCTCGCGACACTATCGCCGTGCTTAATTCGGTGCGAGATCGTGAACTTCCCCACGCCATTATCCCTCCAGAAGCTACCCGAGCTTGGGATGCCGACCACACCTCCTTCAACCTCCAGGGGCTGCGAAGGCTCAGGTGACCATGTTGAGATCGGAGGCGACGGAACTCCAAATGCGGCAGACGCAGCTTGCCTGGATCTAGGCGAGGGCCGCCGCACCCTCGCCCCCTACAAGCGAGAGCTACTGCACCCTCGCTTGTGGCTAACGAGGGCGCAGAGGCCCTCGTTTGTGGCCGACGAGGGTGTAGAGGCCCTCGCCGGCCAACAAGCAAGGGTTTTGGCCCTCACCTGGATCCGAGCAGGGGCCGTCGCCAGTGGCTGGCGAGGGCGTGGGGCCCCTCGCCTCGACTAGCTTGTGGCCGGCAATGGTCGGCCGGCCGGCGACCTCGCCGGCCAAGGGTAAGGAAAAAGAAAAAAAAAGGAAAAAAATAATTTAAAAAATCTGAAAGAAAACATAAAAAAATTATAAAATTTATCCACACGACGCCACATAAGACCGCCGGTGGCCACATCAGCAATTTCTCGGCTTAAATTAGCCGAATGGACTAAATTTGTATCAATATGAAAATGTTTAGGACTAAATTAATCAAATTAAAAAGTTTATGACTGAATTGGTATCGATCTAAAAGATTTAAGACTATTTTAGTACTTTTCCCTCAAAAAAGTAATGTATATATTATTCCTTTTCACCTTTATCGCTTTGTGGTGTCCAATGAGAGAGAGAGAGAGAGCCCGGTGTTTTTTTTCCAAATCCCCCCACTATCAAATGTTGGGTCGGCCATTTCATCCTATTCGTTCGTTCGATTAGAAAAGGCAATGTAAAAACAAATATTTTTTCCTGTTCAAGAAGAAAATTGCCACTTGCTCATCCATTTTCATATTGAGGTTGAAGCATGAAATTTAGGTTTCAGGGCCTCTAGATTATTTAATCATGTGTACTTTCTTATACTTTGGTTTATCTTTTAAATCAATTGACACTTTGTACTCATTCAAACTTGATTACTAATTAATATTCGTGCAGGGATTCAAACTCTCACTTTCTTGTTCAAAATTGTCTAGCTAAAACTAAAATTCAAGGCATAATTATTTTTTGAAGCTCTTTCTCAGTGGCGTGACTCTTTTGTAGTCTGGTGCACCTTCCTTGATATTATAATGATTTGATTATTTTATCTATTTTCAAAAGCACTACTATGAAACTATTTATGGAAATAATGGGTTGAACCATGGCAAGTGCCCTTGCACCTTTTCCTTACTATGTGAAGGTAGACACGTGAGATGAGGTTGCAGACTTTCCTGTGTAATCGTGTCATGTTTGTTGTGTGAGTTCTAATTAACATGTTACAGGAAGATATGATTGAGAAGATAAATCTGAAATTCAAAGCAGAATGAGTTCAATATCGTTTTATTTGTGATCGTTACATATATTATTTTAATTTAATTTGTGTCTATCATTTTTTTTAAATATCTTTTTAGTTCTGTTACGGTGGCTAATATTTTAAGGCTGTTGCTCACTAATCCCCATTTTAGAAAACAAGCCCAAGATGTCCCATCTTTTTCTTCCAAGTGCTTAACACAATATGAACAAATTGTAAGAAGGGGCAAAAGAGCGTTTCGGCTTGAGAAAGATGAGCCCTCATGCACTCTTGCACCAAAACTAAAGCAATGATCATGCTCGGATGAGTTTTATAGATCAGGGTATTTCCTGGATTCTTTTCGTTTTTTTCTTCTTCCTCTTTTAAACAAATAGACAAGCGATGGAAACTTCGTCCACCTAATTAAAAAATCTTTGATGTTCATTTTCCTTAGTACTCACTACCATATATTGAATCTTTTGATGAAGTAAACAACTTTTGATGGGATAATGGAGCAAGAAGGAAGTTATTTTAAGAGAAGGAGACATGTGGGATCGAAAATTGGAAATAAGTGGAGAGATTTTTGAGCATTTTATTCAAGGAAGTAGTACAAAATCGTGTTCTACCTTGCTCGACCCAGTTTAGTTGGCAAGCCCAAGATGTCCCATCTCTTTTTGAGCATCCAACGAAGAAGGCTGGGGAAATGCTTCAAGAGATAAAGTGAAAAAGAAGACTCGTCATCCATCGACTAGATTGGATCACATTTCGAGCTAGTAATCTCCTAAATGCAATTGCTTCTTATCAAAGACTCGTCTGCGCACAGCATGGGGTCATAACTGCATGGAGATTTCTTTATCTGAATCAAGCATCTCATGATGAGCGGCAGGAGATACATGACATATCACGATGCAGTTGAGATTGAATAAAATTGATATCGCACGTAATAATCATTCAGCCGAACAGCTCCGGCCATCAACTTCAATCACCGGGAGGTGAGCCATTATGGGCCACTCCTCGCCAGCTTCAGGCTGATGCCGCCGGCTCAATTCCCCACATCCTACACCAAATTTTCTGATTAAAGTGAGGTGACATACTCCCTGCGGTATGAATGAGAATTTCCAATAATAAAACAAAAAGATCTGCACCGTGCTCGTTGCGTTGCTGCCGTCGCAGCTGCCACCACCACTGCTGCAGCCACTGCCGCTGCCACCCCACCGCCATTGTCACTGCTTTTCCTCTTTGTACGACCGAGCACTGTGACAAACGTCTATGTCAACCATCTAGTGTTCAATTGTCGTAATCTCATGGAATGAGATTCATGAGATTACTTGGAATGAAAATCCTTTGATGGATTCCTTGTCCATTGAACTAAACGAGGCGTTAATGTTTGAATTTACTGTCAAATACTCACTCCGTGCCACTGATAAAGCAAGAGTATATACGAGATCGTGCATTTTGAATAGCAAAGAATCAACGAACTCCTCAGCTTCTTTTTGTCATGATCTTTGCCAACTTCTTCTGGTGCTTGGTTTTCGCTCAACGGACTTATTAGTCCACACGTGTTCAGAAGAATGCTCAAAAGAGAGCAGCCGTGCCAATAATCTTTGGAAAAGATGAATCAAAATGCAAAACATCTTTTCATTTGGTGCGGCAAATTGTTGACGCTAGGTTGAGTGCAGGAAGGATGTCCTGTTGTCTTCGCACCGATTCCCACACTCTGCTATTGTCTCTTATCGATGCTTTTAGCATGAAGTTAGCCCCCAAGAGATTTCACAGCAAGGGGAACTTCCTTGCATTTGTTGATGATTTTGACTACAATCGCATTTTCTCGCTTGCGGTCAAATGCCTATCTGCTGAAAAGCAAGAGAGTGTCCTCAGAAGAAGGGCCTTTAGCTTGAATGCTAACTCAAATACCATCAGATAAGCGATTTCGTGACTGCAAGAGGTTGCAACTAGAAAACTTCCCTTAGCGCCTTCCATGAGCAAATCTAATTAGCATATAATAGAAGTGGGTTTTCCTATAATATTAATAGGTTTTAGCAATACAAGTCGGGTCGGGTATGGGTCGGGTACAGGTTGGGTCGGGTATGGGTTACTTGATTTACACTACATTAATATAAGTCAAAATTGGTTAAATTGGTCAAATATGGTCAACTTATTTTCCACCCGACCCAAACCCGACCTGACCCACCCATTTGACGGGTCTTGTAGCTAGTACATTCATTTACGCATGAATACCGACGGCGACTTGTAAAGGGACCGGTTGTGCAATTAGTCCAACCTTTAAGTCCAAGATATTTGTTTTGTCGGAAGACGAAAAAGAAAAAGTTCTAGGATATTTGATTAGCGGAGAGCCAACCATTTTAAGTCCAGATCAATGGGCCTAACTATAAATTCATTAGTCTTGATTTTGGTTTTGTTTCGAGAGAAGTTCTTTATGCAACGTCACCACCAACAGAACCGGCTCCTCACTCGAACAGCATCAATTGCAGCGATCATCTTCTCTGCATATGCAGGATCTGCCGCTGGATATGACAGGTTGTAGCTAGTTAGGGCAACAGATCACAAGCATATGAAGGACTCGAAGACGTTTATGCTTATTATTCAAAGAGAAGATGTGCCAATCTTGATTAGCTCAAATATTCACATGCATATAAAGTAGCAGATCCACTTTTTTCCATCAGAAAGCTAGCAGGGAGCGCCTGCAATAACGGGAATGAATTGCGATATTGAAGTTAAAGGGAGACCCCTTTTTCTTAACATTTCTGAGTTATTTATCACTCTCACACAAGCATAGGCTGCAGTTAACACCGTGAACGAGCTCTGTTTCAAATTACTCAGCAAGAAAAACATACCTGTTGTCTGGTCGTCTTGAATGGACTAGAGGTCATAGTTTTTACCCACGCTTCTCCAACAGATCTGTCTTTACCACGGTAGGCATCAGTGCATTTTAAAGTCGAAAAGGTCAGATTAGAACAGAAGTTGACCTCACACAATATTTCATTTCGTAAGTTGTACACGCATGAGAAGGCCTGTAAGCTATTGGCATTTCAAAGTAATCCCGGAAAATCACAAGGTAAGTAATTTGTAAACTTAACGACAACATGAGGAGAATGTGAGAAGAAATACCAATTAAACGGAAAGAAAACGGCAAGTCCGCATCTGAAGCAATTTTTTGCAGGTTCTTGGACTATTTGATCATTTCCCTTTTAGCAACCAGACAGGAAGAAACGAGATGAGAGTGCATCTTTCCAGCATCAAATGGCAGACAATGTTCACCCGGAACTATTTACGTTGATGGTAAGCATTTTCGTTCGAGAGTAGGTCATCATAGTCCAAGGCATCCAATGCAAATATGGCCTAAAATGCAAAACGTAGGTGAATCATGCTGCCTCAACCATCTTAACCAACGAACAATCTCAGTTTCTACCACTTCATATAAAGCAAGCAATTGGAAACTCGTAGAATCACTGTCACTTTTCTTCCATGCCAATCAAAACCAACATCACCGTATCGCCCATAATACGATACTCACAGTCACGTGACCTCTTGAATCAGTGTCCCTGTAAATTAGTGAATTCCCTTTCTTCGAAATATTAGTAAAGTACCAACCTTCTGTAAAATTCACTGACATTCCATCGAAATAGTAGTTATACAAGTGTGCTCAGTAAACTATCAACGCTATTAAGGGATTTACCGACACATCTCGACAAATTTCTAAATTCTATATGGTGTGGGTAGTTATTGAACCGCGCTTATAAAATTTGAAGGAATATGGTAACTTATTGATTTATTGGGAGATCAATAAATTCTTTATAAATTGGTTTTTGCTAATTCCACTGGAAAAATTCCCAAATTGGTGAAAGTTATTAATTTAGAGGATGTTGGAAAATTTATTATAGTGTCGATAAATTACTAATACACTTGTAAAATTTTTGAGGAAGTGATAATTTACTAATTTGTTTGGACGTTGATAAAATCCTTATAATATCAGAAACTTGCTAACGGTTTACTTGATAAGCAAGTTACCGGTTGGATTTTCTTATCGACAATATTGTAGTATTACTAGCAGCTTCATAAACTTACCACGGGGGAAAGTTTTGAGATGTTAAGCCAACGAGTCATTAGAACTTTGTTTGGGCAATGTGGACCAAAATGCGGAACAACATTCCACTTCGTGCGGCCAATCATTGCAAATAAAGCTCCATTTGTTTTATGGAAAATAAGTTATTTAAAAACCTTTTCTTAAGAATGATCGCTTATATTGCTAGTAATAATTACCCAATGAAAAATATTTCATTAATATTTTCTTGGATGATAAAAGTATTATTATTTTTAATTTATTCATTTTTTATAAGTAATATAAGCGATCGTTTTTAAAATAATTTTCACATTACTCTTTTTGTGAAACAAACTGTGCTTAAATTTAATTGCAAGAAGAATGTCATTTGGTCTTTGTACGGATTGCAACCGATGTGCGCAATTGTTGTTGTTGTTTGTTTTTTTTTTTTTTTTTAATTAGTGCCCAAGTATTGTTGGTCACTTTTAGAATGAAGGAAGCCCCCGAGGAGGAACTCCTTTGCGTTCCTCGACGATTTTGATTGTGATCTCGAGACGATCGAAGGTGCAATTTTTGCTTGCGATCGAATGCCCCATTTGCGAGAGAATCTTGGAGAAGATGGGCCCTTTCCATTGGCATGCCAATGCAGATCCATATCAGGAAAGCGCCTTCGCGACTGCGGGTTGTCGCAGCTATGCAATTTCCCTTAGCGCCTTGCATGGACAAGTCTCTCGTCTCTTTCCACATGCAAAGAGCATGAGCATCGTCCAGTAATACATCGTTGGCTAGAATTTGATCGAGCCTTCACTGATAGTCTCTCAAAGACTTTCTCAAGAGTTCTCTTTAGATCAAATCATTGGAAATGCATGTCCATACCGAACATTAAGGTTTTAAGATGGTGCGTGTGGACCATTGGTTCTTCTAGGATATATTGGTTAGTAGTTATCCTTTTGTTTTCCAACCTTCAGACTGACCACACGTTCCAGCTTCGAATGATATCAATTTGGCTAAATCTATGGACAGAGCCGCCTCGACCTTATTCTCTTGTTTGGAATGTCCAATTTTGCCGGTTCTGGACGCGCTAATGCAGTCATCAAATCGATGGAGGAGATGCTGAACTTAATTCTACTGTAGCATACGTAATCATGAGTTCAAACAAATGTACTTGGGGACTAGAACTGACAAAGGCTTTGAGCTGCACAAAATCTTATATCATTCATGCAATTAGCCTTTGTGCATGCATATTCATAAGATCTGCTCTTTGGAGAAAAAGGGCCCGCAGGGCTGCCCCAGGGGGCCCGGGGGTGGGTTGCGTGGGCGGGGAGAGGTCACCCCTAATCTTCATGTGTAGAAGGTGAAGTAAATCAAATTTTAAACGAAAAAATTAATGTGATTCTTTAAGTACATTGTTTAGAGAAAACTTTTTAAATAGTCTAGTGGAATAATAATAATAATAAACTGAGTAATTGACACTAATTTACTAAAAGTAAGATTGAATAGTGCATCATGATTTCATTCACTATGCTTGAATGAAAGATAAATATTGTTCTAAAGGATTTCAAACTCTGATAGTGCTATAGTTGGTCTCATACAATACAAATGAGGCATTGTCTCCATAGAGAAATTTGCTATATAAACATAAGCGAATAATAAAGAACAACACTTGCTCAAGGAAAGAAAGAAAAAAAGTACAATATTAATTGTTGTCGTAAAATTTTAAATGCAAGGGAATGTGTCGAACAAATATAATAATAAGAAAAGAATATCATACCATAGAGATTGATAAATAAAAAACCAATTAAATATTAAAAATATATTAATTATAAAATTTATCTAACATATCAAAATAGAATTAAGAATAAATTAAAATTAAAAATCTTAAAAGCAAAATTTGAAAACTAAATGCAGGAAATCAATCAAATAAATATATTAGAGAATCCGATTTCACCATAACTACTAGATATGAATTTCAAATTGTTATGCGTACAAGAATGATATCAAATATGTAATAACTGAATTTCATAATCTATTTACTATTCTATCTCTAGGTATAGCAAACCCACTCGATTTATAAATCCACTTCTCTATGTGAATTTAAATAAATATAAATGCATTAAAATCTATGAATATTTCGGATTTGCAATGAGTTTTGAATCACCATATCACCTAAAGCTATATGAATAATCCATGGTTATATATAATAAAAAGTAATTGCATATTATTACTTCTCAGTTACAAATATGCGCATCACATCTCTATCACTTAAAAGCACTAAGTGCAATAATATATAACTCACATGAAAAATCGCACAATTTTGGGCTTTGAGACCATTATTCCAACCCTCAAAAGCATTATTAGCAAAATCACAAGCAATCTAATCAATCTGGAACAAATCTTTAAAATGATTAGTGATATTCCTCTCAATATTATCCTCTCCACTAATCCCGTTAACATTTTTTTATCCATGTTAAATCTAAAATGAATGATTTGACTAGTTTAAAAATTATATCTTTTTTCATAACGTACATTGGATCCGCCATAAACTTAGATAGTTTATATTAGGTAAGATCATTGCCGACCACCATAAAATAAATAAATAATATGAATTCATCATGAAAAATGAATTTGCTCATATATTCATCGATTCAATAAGATTGTGAAACTCACCCTTGGAGTTTGAAGGAATCACAAATTAATATTTTGTCACGTTGCGGATTAGAAAAAAATCCTAAGACTATATTTGGCAGTTAGAAAAAAATCCTAAGATAAAATTTATCTTATCATGTGTTTAATGCCTGCTCAAGGCAAAATAAAAGGATGATGGGGGATATAGACCGGATAAAATTATCTGGTGTGAGAGGTCAAATAAAAGGGATAGGATTTTTTGTATTCATAATAGAAAAGTTATTTTCTCGAATGACTGACTTTTTAAATTAACAAAATTAGAATTATATCTCATTATAAATAATATTTTAATTCTAATATAAGAAATTCAAAATAACAAAAAAACAATTTATCTATTTTAATTTAATGTTATTTTTATTTATATATTCGAATTTAATTATATCTTATAAAATAATTTCATTATGTAAATTTAAATATATATTTATATTTATTATGTGTTATAGGTATTTTAGTATTTTAGGTATATTAGTACAATTTACTAATTAATAAAATTTTATTAGACAATGGTGGGAAGGGAAAAAATAAAAAATTAATTAATAAAAGAGAGGAAAATAAAATAAAAAGCAAATAAAATAAAGTAAGAGCGACGGGAGAGATAGTTATTTTTCTCAAAGGAAAAAAATTTTAAATTCACAAAATTAAAATTATATCTCAATATAAATAATATTTGAATTCTAATATAAGAAATTTAAAATAACAAAAAATAAAAATTTAGTTATTTTAATTTAATCTTATTTTTCTTTTTATACACTCGAATTTAATTATTTTTATAAAATAATTTCAATATATAAATAAATATATATGTTTATCATATATTTTAACATATATTTTAGGCATTTTAGTATTTTGGTTATATTAGTACAGTCTACTATTTAATAAAATTTCATTAGAGAATGATGGGAGGGGAAAAAGTAAAATATAAATTAATTAATAAAAGAGAGGAAAATAAAATAAAATAAAAATAAAATAAAGTAAACAAGAGTGTCGCGAAAGATTTTTACCATATTTGTTTGTAAAATTTTTCATTCATTTTTATTAATATGTCGTTTATATCAAGTAATGTACATATGAATATATCCGACTTTATTACATGTAATCACCAAAATGTGGACAGAATATATCAAAATTTCATGAATTTTATATTCTATCCTACTCAATCCTATCCTGATTAGAAATCTGGACGACCAAACGTAGCCTAATTGATAATATCCACCAATCTCAAAAAATCTAAACTCGATAAGACATAAAAGGCAATGACACATTCAAATTGATTTGGATAAGGATTTTTATTATTACGCAAATAAATTCGACTAACAACGGATGACCACAGGTGGCCGGCGTGGTTCGGCGCTTGACAGTGGACTCACGGCTGGGCAAAGGGGTGAATTCGATGAGATATGCTTCAGCTCAGTGAGAACGCAGCGACCAAGAGAGCCAGAGACTGGAAGTGAGGTCACCGGTAGAGGCAGAAACTCGACCGAACGTTGGCAAAAAATTCTTCAGACCAGCAAAAACAGAAATAGCTGGCTAAGCGGAACGGTGGCCTCGTTGCGATGAGAACAGCCGCAATCATGAATCACGGGACAACAGCAGCTCAGTCATGCAAGAGGGTGGGGAGGCAGGCGTCGGACGGAACAGGCGTCGCATGGCCAGGGAACGGCACCATCTATCTCAGGTGAGGAACTCAGCAGCGTCGTCGAAAGCAGCGGCACGATCGACGGCAAATCAGCTGGCCGCCTCAGAGGGGCTCACGGCCAAGGAGTGCAGATCGTGATGGGCGCTCGGCCTTGGGTGGGACTCGGTCCGAACGGTTGCAGGCTCGTGTCGAAGATCGCTGATTTGGTATACCTCCTGGTATGGCCACGTCGTCGGGAGCTCGGGGCTTGGTGCGACAACGGTGGTTGAGCGAACGTAAAGAGACGGGGTAGAGCAACGAAGTGCAGCGGGCTCGAACGCTTGCAAGTCCAGCGTCTGCCCTGGGTGGCGGCTGAAAATGAGTCGGAGCATGGGCGAGTCAAAGCCAGGCCGTTGGGAAAAGCTTGGTGGCAGCTTGATGCAGGCCGAAGCAAACGAGACATCAAAAGGGAGAAGGAGGCCACTTTTTCACTTTTGCTTGTCTTTTCCAGTCGATATTCTCCTTCCTCCTTTCCGTAAGAGATGTCCCCTCTCTTGACTTCTTATCAAGTTGTCAGAGAGGACGAGCGCTTACTTTTGCTCTGAACGCTCTCCTTGTCCCTCCGTATGGCCGAATTGAAGATGAGGGTAAGGATTCTTCGTTTGACCTTCTAGATATTGGTTTGGCTATAAATAATTAGCGGATTCGAGGGACCAAGGCAGAAACTCAATCTAGTCTACAAACTCAATCTTTAGTATTTATCATGGCCGACAATATGGGAAAGTAATCCAACATATGCTCGATATGAATCCTAAATGTAATGCAAATTTGGATCACGTGAATGATATTATTATCTATAGGTTGGACCAACCTCTAATTTTCAATGCAATTATGGACTAAATAAGACAGTTAAAATTTAGGTATCAATAACTTTCTTCTTTTGCAATTGCAAATCTCGTTAGTTGTCATACAATTGCAGAGACCATTGTGATTATATTGACCTAATTTCTCTTGTCCATAACCCTGCTATTCGATATGCACCATAATATTCTAATGACTTACCTTTTTTGGCTTCCACTTCCGGGAAGTAGAAGCCTACAATTTGCGTCAATCTTGCTTTTACTCCCCATTATAGGAAGAGAGTGCATGTCTAGCATTGCTGCTTTTCAATTCCATTTTTCGGTTTAGGAGCTGGGTGTTTAGGGTTTGGGGTTTGTTCTGATTTATGTTGGAAGATATGCAAATTGCCTAATCCGATTTGATCTTAATTGATCATGATTGATCACAATCTTCGTTTATATGTAAATTAAATATTGAGATCTAGATTTAGATTGATAGTCAGATCAATTACTTCCTTATTCAAGATAGAGCTTGTATTATATCTCTGGAATTGTACATTCAGAACATATTAGTGATAATACAGAAAATCTCCCTACATTGCTTTACACTTTTCCTCTCCGAACCTTGTTCTTCCTTCACTCTTGCCTTCTTTCATGGTATCAGAGCATCTTGATCTCTGACTCGCTTCCGCTCCAAAAGGACTACCGAAGAAAATTCTCAACCTGCAAAAGGATTGATCTCTCGGCAGTAGGCATACTCTCGAAGGAAGAAATTTAAAATTATCTTACCATGGCTTCTCCGCAGGACTCCAATCTGGCTACTGACGACAAGACCACCGAAGAAAGTAGTCCTCAAAATCTCCCTGCAATAATACCAGCATCGGACCAACAACTGTTTCTAACCCAACCTCAGCAATGGTGGCCCACACAGGCTCAGTTTCAATTGGGGCAACCCACGACGGGTCAACCATACCAGTGGATTCCCTATCCACTCTATTTTGAGCCAAGCCAAAATTCCTCATCGCCTTTCTTCGTGGGCCACCAGAGTCACGATGGAGGCCCGCCAGCCACGAATGGGGCAAACCCAACCATCGCGAGAGAGCAGACGGGCGGTTCAAGCGAATCGAGTACGGGGCATAATCCCTACCCGGGACATGTCAATGCGGGGTATCCAGTCGGGTCGAGCGAAATGGGTCAAGGGACGAATCCCTACCCGAATTTTGCACCGGGTTTTCTGCCCGTTCCAGCGGCGGCATTCACCGGATGACTAGAAATAGGCGATCCTCTGTTTGTCTCCACTGCCGACGGACCAGAGCTTCGACTGATAAACCAGCAACTTACCGGACTAGAGACCTATTCGAAGTGGCCACAGGAGCTCTGGCGGGCATTGGTGACAAAAGACAAAGACGGATTTCTCGATGGAACGTTTCCATCCCCTCTGATGAACGCCTGGCCCGACACTGGCGGAAATGCAATCAACTCGTCCGAATGTGGATCGGAAATTGCATATCCCCAGAAGTCGCTGCCGGGCTTCCACCCACAGAGGATGCCAAAACCATGTGGGAAAATATTCGAGAAATGTACGGTAAAATGGATCAAGCAAAGGTTTTTAATCTTATGCAGGAAATCAACGAACTCAAACAAGGAAACTCGACGGTCACGGCCTGCTTCAACAGGCTATCGTCTCTCCTGAATCAACTCGAAGCAGTAGAAGAAAGGCTTGAAGGGCCAGAATCCACCCTCAAGCAGTATAAAAAAATCAAAGAGAGAGAAAAAGCCACGCGATTCCTGTTGATTTTGAACGAATCATACCTCACGTTTCGGTCATAGATCCTTGCCATGGATCCCATGCCACCGATCGGGCGTATTTTCCAACTGGTGATGCAGGAGGAGAGTTAGCGACTCACAATCACGAAGAACAGTGAGAGCATCGCTCTGGCTGCGCGCGGAGTGGGGAGAACCCTAACCCTAGCCCGTGAAAAGGAGAAAAAAAACCCCTTAGGGTTCGACGAACACGATTCA
Organism: Eucalyptus caleyi; assembly: GCA_014182885.2. Taxonomy (NCBI): domain Eukaryota; kingdom Viridiplantae; phylum Streptophyta; class Magnoliopsida; order Myrtales; family Myrtaceae; genus Eucalyptus; species Eucalyptus caleyi. The sequence goes on from CM024476.2 coordinate 24,353,006, forward strand.
CGCGGCCTTAAAAGGGAAGGGACGAACGGCCAGGATTACATGCAAGGATCGAGCGGCCTAGATTACGCTCGAAGATCTGACGGCCCAGAAAACACACGGAGATCCGACGGTCATCAAGGAATCAAAATTGCGCCTGGATCGAACGGTGGACAGCAGATCGCGATCAAAGGAATGGACGGCCAGATCTTTGCCACGTCATCAAAGAATTTTGCCCGAAATTTCAAAGGAAAGGGTAAATTTTTTTGCGATTATTGCAAGCGTACTAATCATACCATTGACAGTTGTTGGAAATTACACGGGAAGCCAGGAGAAAAGGAGAAAAAATTTTCCACAGCTTATCAAGTCACCGGACTGACTGGTCCAAAAATTGACCAACCAATTTCATATGGTCAGTACCAGCAACTCATGCAGAAACTACAGAAGATGGAAATGTCCAACAAAGGGGGAAGCTTCTCAGGTATTTCACATTGCCTAATTAATTCCATTTCCAGGAAGGCATGGATTATAGACTCTGGGGCAAGTGACCATATTATATGCGACGAGGAATTTTTTTTCAAATATAAATGAGAGTTTGAATTTTCCTGTCTCTGTGCAATTACCCAATAGAAATGTTACTCATGTCAAGGTGACAGGGACAGTAAATCTCAGTCCTCAGATTATTCTCCAGAATGTGCTATATGTCCCAGAATTCCAATTCAACCTCATATCTGTGTCTCAAGTATGCAAAGACAACTCATGCCGGGTAATATTCAATGCTGACACATGTTTATTTCAGGCCCTTTCGACTGGGAGACAGATGGGCTTGGGTAGTCTTTCTGGAGGACTCTATTTCTGGACAAGTTTTCCAAGTAATTTCAATTTTTCATGCAATTCCTTGAATAAGAAATCATTGTGTAATTCAACTGCCAATGATAGAAATTTGACCATGCATATGAGATTGGGTCATAGTGCTTCATTTTCATATCCTGAATGTCCTATATGTCCTCTTGCGAAGCAATCACGCACACCATTTTCTTCATGTGGACATTTGGGGACCTTATCATGCAGTGAATCATGATGGCTCCCGTTATTTTCTTACGATAGTAGATGATTATTCTCGGGCAACATGGATATTCCTTATGCAATCCAAAAATCAGGTCTATTCTCACCTGAAAAATTTCATTCTGCTATAGAAGAACCAATTCAGGAAATCCATTCAGCGGATTCGCACTGATAACGGGAGAGAATTCTTCAGTCATGAATGCTCCCAGTTATTTAATTCTCATGGTATTCTACATGAAAGTTCCTGTGTTTACTCACTACAACAAAATGGAGTGGTTGAAAGAAAGCACCGCCATCTACTGGAAGTTGCTCGTGCCTTGAAATTTCAAGTATCAATTCCGAAAAATATTGGGGTGAATGTGTCACCACGGCAGCTTATCTAATTAATAGAATGCCTACTCGGATTCTTAATGGGCAGACGCCATTTGAGCTGCTATTTGGGAAGAAACCGGACTTGAATCATCTCAGGATCTTCGGATGCCTCTGCTATGCTGCAGTCATGGGGCCTCGAGATAAAATGAGCCCACGTGCGCGGCGATGCATCTTTATGGGCTATCCCAATCTCCAGAAAGGGTATCGAGTGCTTGAGATTTCCACAGGCAAATTTATAGTAAGTCGTGATGTTATTTTTCATGAAACTTTTTTTCCATTTTCTGAAGAGGAATTTTCACATGGAGATCCAAAGATAACTTCCAGCCAAAATTTTCTCCATGATGAAGCACCACACCGGGAATTCTCATACATACCAATAGTTCAGCCGATGAATCCTATTCTTCCTACAATCCCAGCTCCACAAGATTCTAATGGAACTTCGAATCCTTCAGAACATATTCAGGGAGATACCTTGGAGGAACCCATTGTTGATGCAGAAGTTGGTAACACTACAACAACTTCAGTGACATCACAACACACCACCGAAGTTGGGCATCCTAGGAGGTCTGGACGAGCTACAAGACCATCAACCTAGACGAAAGATTATGTCTGTGCTGCTCACAACTCTCCAGGTATTCGGTATCTAGTCTCTTCATATGTTTCCTTTGATAGATTGTCTCAGGAACATAGATGTTGTATTAGTCAATTGTCTGAAGAAAAGGAACCGTCCAGTTATAAAGAAGCCTCCAATAACCCAAAATGGCAAGAAGCCATGAAGGCAGAATTGAAGGCCCTCACTGATAATCATACATGGGATCTTGTTCCATTACTAGCTCATCGTAAACCAATTGGGTGCAAATGGGTTTACAAGATCAAGTATTGGGCTGATGGCTCCATTGAACGGTACAAGGCAAGATTGGTAGCCAAGGGGTTCACCCAAAGAGAAGGTTTTGACTACCACGAGACGTTCTCACCAGTTGCTAAAGATGTTACAGTCCGTTCATTCTTAGCTGTCGCTGCCATTAATGACTGGCACCTACACTAGATGGATGTCCATAATGCCTTCCTCCATGGCGATCTAGATGAAGAGATCTACATGGATATTCCTCAAGGCATACAGAGACAGGGGGAGAATAAGGTGTATCGTCTCCGTAAATCCCTTTATGGATTAAAACAGGTGTCCTGACAATGTATGCTAAATTTGCCAATGCTCTTACAACAGCAGGCTTCAAGCAATCCAAGCATGATTATGCTCTGTTCTCAAAAACTAAAGGTATGTCATCTATCTATTTGATGATTTATGTTGATGACATACTTGTTATGGGAAATGATAGAGCCTCTATAGAGAATTTCAAGGAATATTTACATGCTACCTTCCATATTAAAGACTTAGGAGCACCAAAATACTTTCTTGGAATCGAAATTGCCCGATCTGACAAGGGAATTTCCCTTAGCCAGCGGAAGTTCATTCTAGAGATTATATCAGAAGCAGGTCTATCAGGATGCAAGCCAGCTGTAATTCCTATAGGGCAAAACACTAAGTTGACCACCGCAGACTATGATAAGGGAATATTTCGAAATGATGATTCCCTACTCAGTGATCCATCATGCTATCAAAGACTTGTTGGAAAACTTATATATCTGACAATGACTAGACCTGATATCTCATATGCGGTTTAGACACTTAGCCAGTTTATGCATCAGCCAAAGCGTTCTCATTTGGATGCAGCTTTAAAGGTCGTAAAATATCTGAAGAAATGTCCGGGGCTGGGGATACTTCTTTCAAAGAAATGTGACATGAGGATGATAGCATATTGTGATGCAGACTATGCAACATGTCCGATTAGTCGAAGATCTGTCACTGGATATTGCATTAAATTGGGAGGATCTCTTCTATCTTGGAAAACCAAGAAACAAGCCACTGTGTCTCTATCCTCAGCTGAAGCGGAATATCGAGTTATGGCCAAGGCCACTTGTCAAGTGGTTTGGATGCGAGGATTACTCAAGGATCTTGGAGTAGAAGTGCAAGGACCCACGAGGTTATATTGCGATAATGATGCGGCTCTTAAACTTGCATCTAATCCTATAGTGCATGAAAGAACCGAGCATATGGAAGTGGATTGTCACTTTACACGGGAAAAGATTCAAGAAAGAGTAATTGAGACAAGAGGAATTGGGACAACAGAGCAACCAGCAGACTTGTTCACCAAGCCTCTATGTCAGAGACAACTTGCATATCTATTAAACAAGCTAGGCGTCTTGGACATCTACAAGCCATCAGCTTGAGGGGGAGTGTTGGAAGATATGCGGATTGCCTAATCCGATTTGATCTTAATTGATCGTGATTGATCACAATCTTCGTGTATATGTAAATTAAATATTGAGATCTAGATTTAGATTGATAGTCATATCAATTACTTCCTTATTCAAGATAGAGCTTGTATTATATCTCTGGAATTGTACATTCAGAACGTATTGGTGATAATACAGAAAATCTCCCTACATTGCTTTACACTTTTCCTCTCCGAACCTTGTTCTTCCTTCACTCTTGCCTTCTTTCAATTTACATTATTGCTCGTGCAAAAGAACTAGATTTCAACTGGCTACTAATTCTTCGACCGTCAGCTCTGATTCGCAGCATGACAACCTGTGCGTCAGAACAAGCCCAAAAGACCTAGCCCATCTCTCTCGTGCGCTCTGGTTGAAACTAAGAATATCACAGAAGCTCCGGAATAATCACGAGCTCTCTAGTTCCACGGCCGCTCATTCTTCAGTCACCGTCACCTCTGGCGATTTCACCGTTGCAATTCCTCCTCATCGGCCATGACTCGGTTAACTTCCTAAAAATCCATTTTGGCTTGTTTTGCATGGTATCGTGTTGAGATATGCCTTTTGAGAGTGCTTGACTATGGAAAGTCCTTCATATAAGTTTTCTCAAAAAATTCTTTTTATTTTTAATGTCCGTGCCCCCATCTATCTATATATATATTTTTGGTTGGAATTTATTTATATGCTCATGCTCCTTATTGTTGTGTTATTTTTGTACTTTTGCTTTCGATCTTTCATATTTTTACAAAAATGGGCGTTTAGATAAACGGCATTTCAAGTGTCAACATTAAGTTGTAGTTCTTGAAATGCTTAAGTTCCGCACCTAGGATTCAAAAGGTTTAAGATTCCTTGTCTAAGAATTTGGAATGCCCAATCTTAACTTAAGATGCCTAAGATTTCTCGTCTCAAACTTTGAAATGCCTAAGGTTTCTCACCTAGAACTTAAAATGCCTAAGGCTACTAATTTTGGAATTTGAAATATCTAAGGTTCCACATCTAGGACACAGGACGAAAGCCGACTGCTTGGGACGTATGGTAACGTTTCTATTCCATGAAATAATTTATTTTCAGAAATAGTTTTTTTTTTCTATTTCTATTCCCTAAAACAATTTTTAAGTAAAACAATGCATTTTGTAACTATACAAGATTTCTATTCTCGAAATAAAATAAAATAAAAAAGAATAGGAATGCATTTGATACGATCCATAATTTTTTTTTTGTATTTTTTTCGTTTTTTCTTCTTACTTACTCGTCACCGCCACCGCTTTTAGATCGCCAACTACTTTTCTATTATGGGGAATAAAAAATTAGTTGACATTGTGAAACAAATTTCTATTCTTTTTTTTTTTCCAGATAACAAAAAAATAGAAATTAAGAAAAATAGAAACGTTATCATACAGGCCTTTAAAATTTTTGATACCACTTGTCAAGGGCCAACACTTAAGATTAGACCTTGCGGTGCTTAGGCAAGTGTTTAGAGAGATGTTTAAGGGAGAAGGTACATTATTGCTTAATTATTGAATGGTAAAACGAGGGGGAGAAACTCTATTTATACATAAGTTATCTAATTATAACCATCGATTGCTAGTTGATCCAACGAAATACCATAGCCATCTCCTTGGCCTATTGAGCCTCGAAGACCTCCAATTCGTGATATGCGCGTGCAATGCGCTATTGTTTTTGCACCAAAAGTAAAACAATGATCATGCTCGTACTCTAAAAAAGTCACCTTTTTTGTGATTTATTCTTTTAATTACACTGAAAATTGTTATAGAATAGGGCGTTTTCTATATTCTCTTTGTTTTTGTCTTTTCCCTTTTTTTTTAATACAAATAGACAAGCGATGCAAAAGTTAAGGGTAATACTTGTCCCAAATGAATTAATAAGTTGGGGTCTTTTAATTTAATTTTTAAAAGATTTAGATGTTAGCTTCATCGATGTCATCAAAATTATGTGCTGTTTCCTTAGAGCTCACACCATATAGCTAAATCTTTGATTCAGAAGATGACAAAATAAACAATGAAGCAAGAAGGATGTTACCTTGAGAGAAAGAAACATGGGTTTGAATATTGAAAATAAGTGGAGATGTTTTTGAGCGATTATTCAAGGAAGTAGTGGAAATTGCAACGGATTTAATTAATCCAACATGTTAGGACTAAGCCTTGCACACGCTCGCACTTTGCACCACAACTCAAATAACCATCACGTTCGAGAAAATAGTGACTATTATGATTTATTTTGGCAAAAAGACACCGCTGGTTGTTAAATTTTTTTTTTTTTTCGAATTGTTCAATCAGGTTTTTGAACTATTTTTTTGTGCAATTGGATCCTCAAATCATGCCTTTTTGTTCGACAAAAAACCAAGTCGTTGATCATAGGGGCCATGCTAGGCCGTGTTTGGCCAGGCATCGATGGGGTCACCAAACCCTGGTCAGATTTGGCCTTGGGTTACATAACCATGGCATGATCTTTTTTTTTTTTTTTTCCTTAAAGGTCCTTTTTGCTTTTCCTAATATCTATTTTTTTAATATTCCTCATTTTTAAGTCCATTTTTAAAGCCACGTAAGATACTATGTCAACATTTAAGGGAGACATAATGACGTTTTCTTAAGGTATAAAGATACCGCGAATTCTTGCGCTTTTTTCGAATTATTCAATCAAGTTCTTGAACTCATATAATTTAGTTAATAAACTCTACGATTTTTCTTGAACGCATGTTTCCCGAAATATAACATATCGTGCGCCTATTTTTAAGGTCAAGTTGCTCCGGCCCGGCCCACGATCGTCGTCTTCTCCGTCAGTGCCGCCCGCAAGCCTCAAGAAGCGTAAACCCCAAAAGCCGAAGCGTCCCCTCTTAAACCCTCGCGCGCAGGAGCTCTCCGCCAAGAATCCCCACATCCATGGCGACAGCAGAGGTCACGCGCTCTCTCTTTCCTCCATCCCCGCTTGTTCCTCCGCGCCCTAGCGACGCTGCTGCGGAATTTCGAGTTTCTTTTTCTTGCTTGATTAGCTTCGTGCGTCGACGGCGTCGTTGAATCTCTTCGGGTGTTGTTTTGCAGGGAGTGTCGGAGTTCGTCGAGTCGGTGAGGTGCGGTTTCCTGACGGACGAGGAGGTGAGGAAGCACAGCTGAGTGAAGGTCACCAACACGGTCTTGCTCGACAATGTGGAGAGGCCGGCGGCCGGCGGGCTCTATGATCCGGCGATGGGGACGCTAAACGAGACAACGACGTGAGTAGAATACTCTGCTGCTTTTGTTTACTTTCGGCTTTTTTTTTTTTTTTTGGATGGGAACTGCGCTAGTGACTGTGCGCGGTGCGCCGGGGCTGCGTGCGTGGTGTTCTGGGGGTACTCTAAAAAAGTCACTTTTTATGATTTAGTTTTTTAATTACACTAAAAATTGTTATAGAATAGGCTGTTTTCTAGATTCTCTTTGTTTTTGTCTTTTCCCATTTTTATGCAAATGGACAAGCGATGCAAAAGCACTTTTTCCCAAGCCCTTACACTGTTCACCGAATGCTCCCGTTCGTGGGCGTCCCCCCTCTTCTGCTCCAGTTCGAGCTTCGGTGCTGCCGAGAAATCCACCCATCGGGTCGGGGCAGATTCTGTAACCTGCGAAGCGCCCCAGCATTCCCGTCCATTTCACTGCTCGGATTTGCGTAGTAAGTTCTCTGAACGTTCCTATGACAGATCTGGGTTAGGTTTTCTGGAAATTTTTGCTGCTGTTCTTCGCTAGGTCTGAGTTGAATCAAACGCCATCTATGGCGAATCAGAATAGTGTTGCGAATTCGCTGGTGCCCCAGCAGAATGTAGGTGAAGAGGTGACACCTACTGAACCTTTCAATGCCTACGCGAACCCACCTTCTGGGCGAGATTTATTGGTAAGAGGTACTCTTCCTGCTCAAGCGACTGGGCGACGGGGCCGAAGTCGTGGAAGGAAGTCCCGTGCACCTAAGGAAAGGGGCAACTCCGTTGCATCCAATGCTGGGGCCTCGATTCCCCCGGTCATTTCTACCCCTGCGAAGGGAAAATCTGGTGTCTTTGCCCAAACAGCTGAAATCCCTCCCGAACCCAGTCGTTCTGCATTTGTTCTGCAACAAAGTGGCCTTGGGCAGAGTCCTGCTGGCGTCGCGACAGACCCATTACAACCCCTGAACCAGTCCTCCCTCGGTGCAAGTCAGCCAACCTACGGCTCGTCGGCAAATGTGGCTAACTCTATCACTAAGGGGTCTGACCTTACTTACATCCCCCCTACCATCATAGACGGCGAACCAGTTGTGATAATTTCAGATGAGATGCTTGAAGCCTGCCACCCCAAATGGCGGGAGTGCTTGGTTGGCTATTATCTTGATAAGGAAATGCCATTTAAATTAACTGAGGCTGCCTTAAAGCATATTTGGGGTCCTCAACTGCTGGAAGTCATGGCCAATGATGATGGCTGCTATGTTTTCCACATTCCGGATCATGAGTACCGAAAGAAGATCCTGGATGGAGGGCCAATTACAGTGGCTAAGGCCCCTCTCATCCTCCAGCAATGGCGTCCCCTAATGGAGCTCAAAAGAGGCTTTCTTGAATCTTTTGATTCAGAGGCTAATACTTGTTCCAAATGATTTAATAAGTTGGGGGTCTTTTAATTTAATTTTAAAAGCTTTAGACGTTAACTTTGTCGATGTCATCAAAATTATGTTCAATTTCCGTAGAGCTCACACCATCTTTTGAATCTTTTGATTCAGAAGACGATGGAATAAATGACTTTGATGAGATACTGAAGCATGAACAAGATCATTGATGCTCAACAATACCAAATTACTAGTTGTTGCTGTGTTCTTTTCATCATATGTTAATTGTTTTTTACTTACATCGAATGATCTCGATGGAGTTTTTCCTTCGCAAGAAAAGAGATGGTGTTACACGAAATGAAAGATTCATAAGCTTGTGGGTATTTGTAGGCCATTACTGGTGAGCCTGTAGTGTAAGGTAATTTTGCCTTTGACTCCTGCCACACTCCGCCCGGGGAGCCATTGCTCCTTGGAAGGCCATTGCAGCCAACAACATAGCGACCGCCATTACTGCTTTCAGCATAGAACTGTCCCACTTTCCGTTCTCAATTTCCAGCCCTTCACGTGGCCTTTCATTGTGAAAGTGGTGGCCACGCAGGGAGGCTTTTTATTTCTTTTGAGCGATATGTTGGGAGGCTCTATAATCAGGTTTTGCTTTTCATGTCGATTTATAGTGATCTCATTTGAGAAGCTCCTCCTTTCCTTAACAGTTGCTGATTTCCCGGCACCGCTCATTATGGGAAGAAGAGAATACCGTGTTATGCAAGTGTTCCTCGAGAAAACCTAGAAAAGTGGTCAATGGGAGAATATTGCTCATTTCCTTGCAAAAAGCGAGCGTCCCTCGAGACAATTAGAGGTTTTTAAGGCTTACTCAGTTATCCAGGCGATCTCCTCGGTCTACTGAGCCTTGAAGACCTCCAATTCGTGATACGCACATGTGCAATGCGCTATCATGCTCATACTCTAAAATAGTCACTTTTTGTGATTTATTTTTTTAATTACCCTAAAAATTGTTATATAGAATAGCGCATTTTCCACGTTCTCTTTATTTTTTCTTTTCCCTTTTTAATACAAATAGACAGGCGATGCAAAAGTTAAGGCTAATACTTGTTCAAAATGATTTAATAAGTTAGGGTCTTCTAATTTAATTTTAAAAGCTTTAGATGTTAACTTCGTCGATGTCATCGAAATTACGTTCAGTTTCCTTAGATCTCACACCATATGTTTCATCTTTTGACTCAAAAGATGACGAAATAAACAACTTCGATCCAACAAATGAAGCAAGAACAAGATCATTGATGCTTGATAATACCAAATTAATAATTGTTGTTGTGTTCTTTTCATAATATTTGATTTTATTTGGTTACGTCCAATGATTTTGACGGAGTTTTTCCTTCACAAGAAAAGAGATGGTGTTACATGAAATGCAATACTCATAAGCTTATGGGTATTTATAAACCATTATTGACGTGCCTGCCGTGTAAGGTAATTTTGCCTCTGAGTCCTGCAACACTTCGCCGGGGGGAGCCATTGCTCCTTGGAAAGCCATTGTGGACACTGGACAACAACATAGCCACCGCCATTACTGCTTTTTGCATAGAACTCTGCCACTTTCCCTTCTCAATTTCTAGTCCTTCACGTGGCCTCTCATTTGCGGTAGCGATGGCCACCTTGTGAGACTTTTTTTTCTTTTTTCTTTTGAGTGATATGTTGAGAGGCTTTACAATCAGGCTTGGCTTTGCATGTCAATTTAGAGGGCCTTTATTTGAGAAGCTGCTCCTTTCTGTAATAGTTGTCAATTTCCCAGCACTGCTCATTATGGGAAAATGAGAATACCCAGAAAAGCGAGCGCCCCTCGAGAAAACCTAGAAGAGCAGTCAATGAGAGAATACCGCTCACTTCCTCCCTCAAGAAAACCTGGAAAAGCGGTCAATGGGAGAATGCCGCTCATTTCCTTGCAAAAAGCGGGCTTCCCTTGAGACCATTAGAGGTTTTAAGGCTTGCTCAGTCATCCGGGTCATCTCTTTGGCCTCTTGACCCTTGAAGACCTTCAATTGGTGATGCACGCATGCACAATGCACTATTGCTTTTGCACCTAAAGAGAAACAATGATCAAGCTCGCGGTCTTAAAAAGTCACTTTTTGTGATTTATTTTTTTTTTTAATTACATTGAAAATTTTGTTATTGAATAGGGCATTTTCTAGATTCTCTTTGTTTTCGTCTGTTCCCTTTTTTTTATACAAGTAGACAAGCGATGCAAAAGTTAAGGCTAATACTTGTTCCAAATGATTTAAAATTATGTTCATGCATTGAATCTTTTCAGTCAGAAGATGACGAAATAAACAACTTCGATGGGATAATGAAGCGAGAAGGAAGGTACTATAATAGAAGGAAACATGGATATGAAAATTGAAAGTAAGTGAAGACGTTTTTGAGCAATTATTCAAGGAAGTAGTAGAAATTGCAAAGGTTTAACTTGTTAGGGTTAATAATAAGCACCAACCCTTACACTCACTCGAGTCGCGCTTTGCACCACAGCTAAAACAACCATCATGCCCGAGAAAGGAGTCACCATTGTGATTTATTTTTGTGAAAAAGACGCCGTGAGTCTTTACATTTTCTTTTTCAAATTGTTCAATCAGGTTTTTAAACTATTTTTATGCAATTGGATCCTGAAATTATGTCTTTTTGTTTGACTAAGTCATTCGGAAAGAGATAGAAAATGTTCATGTGGACTGACACATAAGCCTACGTCAATGTTGACCAGATAAATTGTTGTTTACGTGTGCTTTTCATGTGTTAACTAGATAAAATATTAGAAAGTTAAAAAAGAAAAAAACAAACCCTAAGGGAGAAAGAAAAAGAGAAGACACGGGAGGAAATTGGGGTCAATGCCCACACATCGGAGAAGGCTGTTGAGCCCTTGCTGGTGGTCGCTAGGGTCAGGGATCCGCAAGCAACGATGGGATCACTAAACCCTAGTTAGATTTGGCTTTGAGTCACATAACTTCGATTGGCAAGATTCTAAATAAGGATCCGAAGTGCCATCATTTTATTAAATAAAGACTTGAAGTAAATCTTATTTCAAACAAAGTGCAGTAGTAGCCATAACAGTCGTAAAAAATGGCCTAAAGTGGTTATGGTTGTTTCATATAAGGTCCTTGTCTTGCCAGACTTGTCGAGCCACAGAAAATTTCGACTAACTAAGGATATTTTCGTCCAAACACAATATAAGTTTTTATTAAAATGAAATTAGATTTTTTTTTTAAAGCAAAAGCAAAAACAAAGTGGGAAGGCTCCCGCCTATGGCCACCGCCCCATTGCCAATGGAGCGGTTATGACGATTGATGAGGTTGCTAGCACCTGGGCAAGGATCGGTGATCCTCGCTGACCAGAAATGAGGGCCTAGCCCTCATTAGAGACAAGACAGGGCAACGACTCTCTCCTAAATTTGGGCAAAGGTCAAGAATGCTGGCAAGTGCCGCCAAGCCGGCGCGAGGGTTGGCAACCCCGCCAGCCATTGTCGTCACCCCACCTGCTATGGGGTGGCAACCACAGACAAGAAAGAGCTCTCCCTCCCATGTGTGTTCTACTTTTTTTAGTTTAATTTTTTTTTTTTTTTGAGTTTGGAAAGAAAAAACAACAAAAAAGGAAAAGAAAAGGAAAAGGAAAAGGAAAAAATTTGAAAAAGACAAAATAGCCCTTCACAAAAATAGTGAGTTTTGAGATTGATATGGCTTACTTCCAATTTGAAATAAAGTTCACTTCAAATCTTTATTTTAGAAAAATATGGCACTCCAAGCCCTTATTTGAAATAATATTACTTCAATAATTTATTTGAGAAAATCTCTTATTTGGAAATTTTCCAATCCAGCATGATATGTTTTTTTTTAGCTCATTTTTCATTTTTCTAATATGTTTTTTTAATATTCCTTATTTCTAAGTCCGTTTTTAAAGTCACGCAAGATACTATGTCAACATTTAAGGGAGACCTAGTGACGTTTTTTTAAGGTATAAAGATACCATAGGTTCTTGCGCATTTTTCAAATTGTTCAATCAAGTTCTTAAACTCATATAATTTGGTCACTAAACTCTACGACATTTCTTGAACGCGTCAAAAAAATGTTTTATATCAAGGTGTTTTCTATATTTTTTTCATTGTTTCCGTTATTATTTTCTATACAGATAAAAATGTGTTGGAAAGTTTAAGTAGTATTTGTCCCCAACGATTATAATTTGTGATCCTTTAGTTCAATTCCAAGAAATTAGATGTTAATATTGTCGTTGTAATCAAACCCTATAATGTTCATTTTCCTTATAACCATTTTTTAAAATCTTTATACACTCAAGAGATGAAGAGGAAAGTAATGAGATAATAATAAAAAAATCGTGTAAATTTTTAGATAAGTCAAATTTCCTATCAGATCAAGGTTAAATCTGGAATAAAAGCAAAATAGGAGACAAATTCGTATGTTTCCCGAAATATAACAGATCGTGCGCCTATTTTTAAGGTCAAGTTGCTCCGGCCCGGCCCACGGTCGCCGTCTTCTCCATCAGTGCCGCCCGCAAGCCTAAAGAAGCGTAAACCCCAAAAGCCAAAGCGTCCGCCTTAAACCCTCGCGCGCAGGAGCTCTCCGCCAAGAATCCCCACCGCCATGGCGACAGCAGAGGTCACGCGCTCTCTCTTCCCTCCCTCCCCGCTCGTTCCGCTGCGCCCTAGCGACGCTGCTGCTGCTGCTGCTGCGGGATTTCGAGTTTTTTTTTCTTGCTTGATTAGCTTCGTGCGTCGACGGCGTCGTTGAATCTCTCTTCGGGTGTTGTTTTGCAGGGGGTGTCGGAGTTCGTCGAGTCGGTGAGGTTCGGTTTCCTGACGGACGAGGAGGTGAGGAAGCAGAGCTGCGTGAAGGTCACCAACACCGTCTTGCTCGACAATGTGGAGAGGCCGGTGGCCGGCGGGCTCTATGATCCGGCGATGGGGACGCTGAACGACACAACGGCGTGAGTAGAGTACTCTGCTGCTTTTATTTACTTTCTGTTTTTTTTTTTTTCGGATGAAAACTGCGCTAGTGACGGTGCACGGTGCGCCGGGGCTGCGTGCGTGGTGTTCTGGTGGTATTCGAGTGGTGGGGTGGTTGATGTTCGGATTGGCTTTCCTCTTTTTGCAGTTGTAAATCTTGTGGCCAGCGGTCGTTCAATTGCCCCGGTCATTGCGGTCATATCGACCTAGTTTCTCCAGTCTATAACCCGCTGCTATTCAATACGCTCTATAATCTTCTGAAAAGGACTTGCTTCTTTTGCTTCCACTTCCGGGAAAGTAGGAGCCAGGTAATTCGTGGCACCTTGCGTGAGTCTTGCTTTTACTCCTATTCATGGGAAAAGAGTTCATGATTAGCATTGCTGCTCGTTAATTCCGTTTTTGGTTTTTGGTTTAGGGGTGAGGAGTTGAGGGTGTTTAGGGATTAGGGCCTACGGTTTGTTTTGATTTACATTATAGCTCCTTAAATGTTCTTTTCCTCTGGACACCATGACATGCTTCTTGATACTGCTGTTTTGTACGAAAAAGGTCGATGCATGTGTTTCCAAATTGGAACTCATTGCAAAAGGCGATGTTGCTGGTGCAAAAGAACTGGATTCCAAGTGGGCTACCAATTCTTCACTGCGAGAGGCTAGTAATGGGGATGACGTATCATGTTCGACTGTGAGATCTGATTCGCAGCATGACAGTCCTGTGAATCAGAAGCAAGGAGAATGGACCTCACTTCAGTTCAACGAAGCAATGTCAGTTTTGAATAAGTTTTTGAAGCCAACGTATAAGGAGTGTAAGAACTGCAAAGCTAAAAATCCCAAGATCAGTAAACCTACTTTTGGCTGGTTCCACATGGTATGGCTGTTGAGATATGCCTTTTGAGAATGCTTGATGAGGAAAGTCATTTATATATGTGATTTTTTTTTTTTTCATATTTGTGGGTTACGATCATTTTGATTCATCTGTCATTATCATGGGTTCATTGTGGTTTGATGATTCCATGCTCTCACTTTTGGAGCCTGGACTAGCTGGTGTTTGTGTATGATATGCTGGACTGTGAGTGGACTTATCGCAACTCTAAGATTTCCATTTTTAATCAAGAATAAATGCTGACAGTTAACATATCAGAAAACATAAACCCTAGTGAAAAGGAATGAATATATGAAGCGGGGCTTGGTCTTCAATGCTAACTCAAGTAGGGTGTAGATACTTGGAAGTTTTTAAAGAGTCTGAGAAGAAGAAAGTGACCTGTCACCCCAAAAGCACATTATCTTGGTGGCTTGAGTTTTTGTATGGTCTCCATCCATGAGTCTATGAGCAGAAGTGAGTGATTGTAGTGTATCTTGTTTTTCCTTCAGTGATTTTTAAAGTCAATTGAGAATCTTCAGAAGGTGAGTTGAAATATAGTGTGGAAAATACTTTAGTGAGGGAGCCTTCTACAAAATCTGGAACCTTGACTGTCAAAAAATTTCTTTGAACAAAAGACTCTTGGAGAAAAGGTTTTAACTTTTGAGGCTACCTATGTCACTCTGACTTTTATACATTGGTGATGCACCGATGCCTCTAGGATTTGACATTAGTGTGGTGTGCATATTGGAACATAAAATTGCGAACTCCACACTCATAAGTTCATGTATTACTGTAAAAGATTATTAAAAATGTAAACCTCCCTGAAAATGACATGAACAAAGATTTTAAAACTTGTGTCATTTGAGTTTTACATGCTTATATGGCAAGTCCATGTTCGTACTTGGCACCACTACTTGAATCTGAGTGGCATAGGAGGCTACCGATAACTTTGATCATTAAGCAGCTGAAGTTTGATGTTTTTCGTCTTAGTCTTAGGCATCCTCATTGAGCAACTTCTGTATGCCATGTCTATTGCCCTTTGATGACACATTTAATATAGCCTAATCTGAACGTTGTTCTTATCTGTGTGAATTTTGGAGTTCATATCTAAGTGAAGGCCAATTTCAGTCTGGGTAGGCCATGGCTGCATAGTTTCAATTGCTTGCACTTTTAAAATGAGCCTAATCTGCTATCTCTTTTTAATGTTTTAATATATTATGTGAATTTCAAGTTCTTTCTTAAGTGAATGCCAACTTTTGACTGGGTATGCATGGCTGCTAGATTTATATTGCTTACATTGTTGCATTCGGCTCAAATTGCTACCTTACTGTTTCTCGTATTATGACTGCATTAAAAATTTCCCTGGACAAGTAATTTTTACTTTTGGGTTGACCGATAGAGTGGCATGACTGGAGCTCAAACCAGAGGAAACATTATTAGAGGGAACAAGATGGATGGGCCATTTCTTGATGGAGATGGCGAGATGGAAGGTCTTGAAGGTGCCTTCCTCCAAGATGATGGTGGAAATGAAGCTGAAACTCAATCATCCACTTTTGCATCTCCCGACAGTATTGGCATTGCCAAAAAGGGCAGAAAAAAAGAAAGGGCCAAAGTTTGTCTGATGAGTATATTAAGCAGAAGAATTTTTTTCTCAGGACCTTTATTACCATCAGAGGTATGCTAACTTCTACCATTGATATGGCTTTGCTCTTGTCTGTCTGTATAAGAATTTTCGATTGTCCACATATGCATGGATTCTTCATTTTATTAATGTAGCCTACCTTTTTCATAGGTTAAAGAAATTATGAAACTTCTGTGGGAGAATGAAGCACCATTATGCTCATTTATCAGTGACATACAGCAGCAGGGTTCTGGGAATAGTGCAACTCATTCTATGTTTTTCTTGGGGACTGTTCTTGTACCTCCAATAAAATTTCGTCCGCCGTCTAAGGGAGGTGATTCAGTAAGTGATCTTCATTTCTTCACAAATTTTGCCATCGTTATCCTAGAATGGGGATCTCTTGCTATATAGAGCAGCGACAATAATGTAGCTTCTGATTTTGTTGTTGATGAACCAAGAAAACCAATGTTTGTCATTCTCTGTTTTGTAGTTCTAAAATTTATAATCTTGGTGGTACATACGGAGAAGCTCATAATAATTCTAGTAGATGTGGAAAGAGAAGGAAAAGGGGGTGGGAAAAGGTTGGGGGGGGTTGTTCTCTGTGTCTGCTTCCTCTTTAACCGTCCTATTTGTGCGTTGCACTGCCTGTTCTAGAGTGAAGAGAAGTCTGGCATTGTTTTGAGGCTTGCGATGGAGATGGCAATGTTTAATTTCTCATTCTCATGGTTAAAACGACATGACCACCAAAAAATGGTTGATTGTGAAATCAATAAGCCTCTATGTGGTTTCCTTTTTTTCATTTTTTATTTTTATAAATTCCAATCATCAATAAAAAGAATGGTAATAGGAGTTCTCCAGGGTTTACCTTCATTCCTTATCAATCAATTTTTTGTCACATAGAACAGAATTTATGTAAGCAGTGAATTGAGGAAAATGATTTTATTCTTGCGCAACTAACATTGACGCAAATTAAGTGATGCATCATGATGAGTAGGGACAAGTTGATTGAACTGGTGGACTGAGGTATTTATATTTTTCAGTATGTTTATGTTTTCTAGTATATATCAAATTAACCCTTTCAATTTTTAGTGCAAGTGTGGAGATATTGATAATTTTCTCACCCACATGAATTAACCCACATGGATGAAATGGAGAAGCACTTTTCAAATTTGTATATTGCATAATGCTTTTGCATCTTGTGGCACTTAAGGTAGGAGTAATTGAAAGGAGGGGAAAGGCAAGACACTTTCAGTTTCCCTCTTTTATGTGGGGTAGATTGTAGCAAAATGAATTGAATCGAATTTTGCCTAACTATTGTCTTTTCCTCTATTTTTAAGTATAGTAAAGAGAATTAAGGGTTTTATTACCTGGAAAGAATTGAAAATTCATGAATAGGAGTTTTAAGGGGCTACCATCATAATGCCAGACAAATAAGGTTCTAAGCCATCTGGCCTTTACATTTGTCTTGGAAATTTCCTCATTTATTAGTCAGCTTATGGTTGGTGTGAGAGATCATTATTGCTGCGCTCTGACCAGTCTAACACATCTTTATCAAATTTAGGAATGGACAATGATGGGTCCATCTAACTGTCAGATTAGTAATAAGTGTTTGACTACGAAAGGAAAATACTACAGAGAAAATGCACATCCTCCAAACCTGACACTCAGTACTTATAAGTAGTGAGTAACCATCTTTCACTATCAGATTATCTAAATTATAAAAATAGTGATACTATATTCTATTTATTTTCAAGTCTGAGAAATACTAAAGAATGTCTAAATGGCTTCTTTCATATCGTCCCTGATCAGTCGATCTAAGTTATGCAATAGTGGTACTATTTGCCAATAATTTCCAAGCCTGAGAAATTCAAAAGAATGTCCAAATGGCTTCTTTTATGATTGAGCAAACTTGAACAACTCGAAAAGCAGGAATTGTTGGCTTCTAGGACTTCTCTCTGCTGATCGAAATTGTAAGATTTGGATTTGATTGCGAAGTTGTATCTAGCTAGACCTCAGACTCACTCTGCAACATGCTGGATGCTCACCTATGTCTGTTATCTAACAGAGTAAGAATCATATGTTCTCGTCTGCATGTTTGCCTGGTTGTGTCTTCCTGGAGAGGCTGGCTGCCTGAGATGACAATTTAATGATAGGTAAGTACTTGGGCTAAGAAGATTGAGACGCTGGATCAGCTTCCTAGCCCATTGTAGCAGTGGAAAGATTTATTTGCTTGGCCTTCGTGACATCCCTTCATAGGTTAACTCAGTATACTGAATTTAGGAATGGAAAGGGTCAAATGGCAAGGCAAGGTCATACTGTTGTAGAATATAAACTATCTGGTCATGTTAGATCAAAAAAAAAAAAAAAACTATCTGGTTATGCTCCTCTGTGATCTCTGTACAATAAGCACGTGTCATAAGGCAATATCTGTGTGCAAGCTTTGTTCTATACTGGAATTCTTTCTTGCTTGAAAATTTTTTGGAGCTAATTATTTTTTTCCGCGAGATTCCACCTTAGTGTTTGTATTTGGTCCTTTTTTTCCAGGTGATGGAACATCCACATACAGTTCTATTGGCGAAGGTATTGCAGGCCAACATCTCCTTAGGGAATGCTCATCAGTCAAATCGCGCAACCATCATTAGCCGATGGATGGACCTTCAACAATCAATAAATCTTCTTTTTGATAGCAAAACTGCTACAGGTCAGTGTTTTTCTGTCATTTTGTTTCCAATGTAGCTTAGCATCTTGAAGCCTAAGTTGGTAGACATAGCATTTCCTTGTTAAGCACTTTCTTTGAGTGCTCCAACAGTCTAATTGACTGTTCAAGTGCATGGACAAGAAAGAGTAAATAGTTCCTTTGTGTCGTTTTGTTCCCAATGTGGCTTAGCACTGAAGTTCCTAGACACAGCATTTCCTTGTTAAGCAGTTGTTTTGAGTGCTCTAACAGTCTTAGTGCCTCATTCCATGTTCAAGTGTATAGACAAGAAACAGTAAAAAGTTCCTTCTTTGCAACCATATGAAACTGAAGGAAGATTATGTCCAAGGTCTCCAAAGATTGATGATTTTTTAAATTCAGTCCCCAGTCTTTGGTTTTTATTCCCATTGGCAACAAATCTAGATCACAGTTCTTGTATGACAGTTAAATCACAATCTAACTCCTTAGCAATATAGAGGTTACAAACTTATCTAAGCATATCCTTGGAATCTCAGTCATGTGCAAGACTTGTGATCCAACTTCAATGCATATGAGGATTGAGGATCAAAATCGCGCCAAAATGAAATCTTAGGGCTCATAATCTTAGTATTAAAGACTAGGGAACATACTGAATTAAAGATCCAATCTTTGCAGACTGTGATCCTTTCTCAAATCAAAGCATCCTCCTAATGGAAAATGATAAAGGACTCAGCGATGAAATTGTAAATAGAACTTCCTTCCAATTTTTATCAGCTTAAAAGAATTTTTTTTTTTCTTATCACTGTCTTGCAGATTAGGGTCTCATTATTTTTTCATCTGGAAAGCACTATTGTATGCCCATTTAGGTTAGTAAGCATGCTGCAGAAGGAGTTCATACTGATTGAATTGGTTTTTTGGGCTAAAGTGCATGTTTGGGTTCTATTATGCACCTAATGAACTACTGATGGGAAATGAATAGATTTTCGGCCTTTTCTTAGGTCAAGGTCGAAGAGATGTGGCTTCAGGTATATGTCAGTTGCTGGAGAAAAAGGAAGGCATGTTCCGGCAGAATATGATGGGCAAGAGAGTTAATTATGCTTGTCGATCTGTCATATCTCCTGATCCTTACTTAGCAGTTAATGAAATCGGTATTCCCCTTATTTTGCATTGAGATTGACATACCCAGAGGTAAGCATGAAGAATTCTTCTTAATTGTTCATAGATGGTGTATTTTACTTCAGAATCTATTGTAATGGAGTGCAAGTTCTGCTGATATGCAGTGGATATGATTATTGGTCTAGTAAGGTGCTAATGTACCCAAAAGGAAACCTTGACTCCTTTTATGCTTAACTGACATAAACATTATTAGCACAGTGAGGTTGATTAGTGCTTGTTTCACGTTGATTAGCTTTATATGGATTACCAAATAATATGTTTCGGAAGAGGTTTCCATATTTTGTCTGGGAAGTGAATCTATGGCTTGCTTGATGCATTGCATTAGGTCTTCATTACCTCTTGTGAAACCTCCCATTCTGTCTTTTTATTATCTGACTGCTATTATTGTGTACACAGACTTAAGAAGTGTGGTTGAAAATTCGTTTGTCCTTCAAATTAAGTTGTAAAATGGGGTTTGGTCTCATATTTATCGTGAAAAAAATAAGATCTTAAGGCCCTTTTGCAAATTCAATCTAATTGACTTGGTGTAGCTTCGTTCATCATTAAAAAAATTACAGTATGTTTTATGAAACTTCTAATATTTGGAGATATCTCTCTATTTCAGGGTTTTGTCTAGAGTTGTTACTACGAGGAGCAAGGAAGAGTTTTAGTGATGGTCTATCTTCCCAGGGAACTGTTTCCATTTGTACTTTCTACGTAGCTTCATTCCCTTTTGAGTGGCAGTTCCTGATTCAATTCTAAGTGGTACTCTTGATTCAATTCCACCAAACCCGAAAACAGTTCCATAGGAGCTTGCATTCGAGTCCTTTTCTTTATATATGATGTAACTTCTTTCCCCTGCTTTTAGTGAAGTTCCGAGCCTGAGTTCAATCTCAAAACCAAAAGTCCATCCCAGCTGTCAAAAGATCTACGTGCAGATAAGGGACGAAGAATGCTTCAAATCCCGGTTATTCCTCTTCAAAGAAATCCCCGTATTCTATTCCTTGAGTCCCACATCGGCTTGATGCCATCTTCATGAAGGAGAATGCCCCAAAAGCGTCTGCTAAGATTAACTGTACAAAATCGGATGCTGTCAAATTTGCCTTAGTGCAGTTACTCTCTTTACTTTCTCTCAGTGAAGTTCCTATATCAGAATCCATTGACAGCTGCATAAATGACTAGAATTTGTTTTTCAATTGGAAGTGGTGCATATTGTGGTTGTTTCAGTACTTCTGTCAGCCTTGCACCTCTATTGAGTAATGCCTGAGTGGCAGCATCAAGGTCTGAACCGTGTATAAAGCAAAGAAATATTTCTCTTTCCATTCACTTTATTAGGAAAAATTGTGTTCAAATCACTAGGACTTTGGATCTGATCTTGAATATGTGGCAATAAAGAGTTTGTATCCCAACCATAACAAGATCATTGATGCTCAACAATACCTAATTACTATTTGTTGCTGCGTTCCTTTTTCATGATATCTAATTTTATTTGGTTACATATAATGATCTTGATGGAGTTTTTCCTTTTGGCTGAATGCCTATAATGACAGAGAGTGACTCCTTGGAATACTGTTAGTTTGCGGAAAGCTATTATTAATGGCGCAGATACTCATCCAGGAGCAACACACTACATTGACAAGTTATCTACTCTTAAACTACCACCAGCTAGAAAAGGTCGAATTTCGATCTCAAGGAGATTACCTTCATCAAGAGGGGTTGTCACACAAGCTGGGAGGAGTTCGGATAATGAGGTTGAAGGCAAAATCGTATATCGCCACTTGAGAGATGGAGATATCGTTCTGGTCAATAGACAGGTACCCTGCAGTAGTACATACATGACCGTATTTATCTTGTGTTGCTTGCTTGGATACTAGAAGAAATGTGGCCCTGCTCTGGAATTTGTTTAAAAATGCTCCTTTGGCTTGTTTTCTCTGGCTACCTTATTTTCATGGACTTACATATCACATTGTGCTTTTCTCATTTGTCATGGATAATGCACATTCCTGCAAGCTAGTACTTTGGCTCTAGCTGTTGTTGAGATGCTGCCTTAAGGATCTGTTGTATTAAAACTATCTGCCAAATTGTTATGGCAATTGCTTCCGCCATTTAATTGCTGCAGAGTGACCAACTCATGACCAGCAGGAAGAAAGATGTGATATTACTTGTACCAATTAACAAGCCTCTTTGTATTTTTCTTTTATGCTTGGTTTGACATGTAATTTTTGTGGCATAACATGGTAGTTATAATGGGGATATAGGTAACTCAAATAGATTTTCAGTCTTTGGGGAATAAATTTGCTTTTGCATTGAATTATTATTTTAAAATTGACTCTATAACTCATTAATAGTCAGTCTCACATTTTTGGAAGAGACATCACTCTTATCATATTTATTTTTCAACATGGTTCAGAAAGGTGGGTCAAAGGCACCTCAGCATCATACGTCAAGGCCTCATTAAACAATTTGGGGTCCTACTGTATTTTTATGCGGATAGTACGCTGTAGATATGCATGTGTTACTTGAGCATTCTTCCATTAAGCATTCTTCCTATGAGTCTAGTCGGGAGGCAATGCGCAAGTAATCATTAATAGTGGGTCTTCTCTACGTTTGAAGGGCCAGAATAACTCTTAGGTACAGGGACCAAGAGCTTTCATGTGATAGAGTCCTATAGGGACTTGAGTGGGCCCAAGATTATACTGCGGGAATTAAGATTTGAAATTTCTTAGTATAAAGGCCAAACTATTTTCCGATGTAAGATGCATGGAGAAATGAGAAAAGTATAGCAGTCCTCGTATTGATAAGACATGCTGATGCTGTACTACTTGTTTTGCCTAATTATTCACGACTTGAACCATTGTCTGTCAGTAAATACCTCTGTCCTTCCTTGGCCTTGATGAAGTTTGATATTTTATGCCATGCAGCCAACACTTCACAAGCCTAGTATAATGGCACATGTTGTTCGTGTATTGAAGGGGGAGAAAACACTTCGGATGCATTATGCAAATTGCAGGTTGGCCAGATATAGACTGCTGAATGTTTGAAGGTTCATTTTTCAATTGTTTGTGAGACCTCATTTGGACATTTTTTTGGGATGTTTTTTCAGTACATACAATGCTGACTTTGATGGTGATGAAATGAATGTCCATTTTCCACAAGATGATATTTCACGTGCTGAAGCTTACAACATTGTGAATGCAAACAATCAATATGTTAAACCAACGAATGGGTCTCCTATTAGAGCATTGATCCAGGTTTCTTTTTTTTCTTTTTTCTTTTTTCTTTTTTTTGGGGTCAATCATCTTTCCTTGTTATTATTTTGAGTTTGATGTAAGTATTGTCTTTATTCTGTCAGGATCACATAGTCAGTGCTGCAATTCTTACAAAGAAGGATACATTTTTGAATTACGTTGAATTCAATCACCTCCTTTATAGTTCAGGAGTTTCTACAGCTGGATCAGGTTCTTTCAGGAAACTTGGGAAAAAGGTGGCGATTAATTTTGAAGACAATTTGCTCTGTCCTGTGCCTGCCATTTGGAAACCAGAACCTCTCTGGACAGGAAAACAGGTCATAATATGTTACATGGCAGATTCTTTATACAAGTGCTTGAAGATTCATCAAATCAATCTAGATGGGAAGCAAAATAAATTAGAAATTGATGGACTGTTGTACAATAATTTGTCTTTTCCTTTTTTTCCATTCTATAATAGAAAATGCATTGGAGACCTATCATGGATTATAGAAACTGACAATTACTGTTTCCTCCTTTCTTTGCAGTTGATTGCTGCAGTTCTAGATCATTTAACTAGAGGTTACCCGCCATTTACTGTGGAAAAGCAGGGGAAGATACCATCTGACTTTTTTAAAAGAAAACTTAAACATAAACCCAGTAAGAGAAAGGGTACTAATAAGGATAAAGTGAGGGAACAGGACAAATTGGAAAGAAATGAAGAGCCTGGTGAAGATACTGTGTTGATATTCAAAAACTACCTAATCTGTGGAGTCATCGATAAGGCTCAGTTTGGTGACTACGGTCTAGTTCATACGTTTCAGGAGCTTTATGGCTCAAATGCTGCAGGAATTTTGCTATCTGCATTTAGTCGATTATTTACAACTTTTCTTCAGGTAGGTGTCTGTATAATAAGCATGCAAGTTCCATAATTAAATGTCAGTGGTGGTTTTTTCTATCAAGATTATGAACTTCCATAGTTTGATCTTGATGATTCAGCTGCATGGTTTCACATGTGGAGTGGATGATCTTTTGCTGAGTAAAGATATCGATGAAAAAAGACAACAACAACTTGAAGAATGTGAAAATTGTGGAGAGGAAGTACACTGCGAGGTTGTTGGGGTCAATGATTTCATAGGTGTGTTACTTTCTTGCAAGTATTATGGAAACAATTACCTTATTTTCTTTGCCTGTTGATCTAGTTAAGCTCTCATTCCTTTTTAAAACTTATCGTGCTTACAACCAGTAATATCTTATTTGGTATTTCTATTGATATCCTCTTTATTGTGCATAGTGATATCCATGTCTGGTGCTTGAACACTAATTCCTCCCTGCCACAAATCTAGCAGCAGGCTGCCAGATGCATAAATCTTGATCTTGTTAGATGTTAGGCTCTTTCTTTTAATCAAATATAAAAGATCGATTTTGTCTGTTCCATCTGTCTTAAGTTCCTTTCTTCCTGACTGCTGTATTTTCAGTATCTAGCGATCGAAATGGGTTACAGGCTTTAAATAGCTGACTGCAAGTAGCAGTTTTCAGGATTTTGGCAGGCTTGGTTCGATACTTCTAGATTTAGTGTTATCATCTTTGTCAGACTTTTGTGTGTCTGTGTTAGATTGATTATATGCTTGAGATCGGTGGCTAATAATGCAAATGTGTGACAGACCCAGCAGAACTTCAATTGAAAATTGAAGAAGTAATACGCAGCAATGGAGATTCAGCCCTCACCAATCTAGATAGGAGGATGATTAGTAGGCTAAATGAGTTGAGTAGTAAAAAGATTGAGAAGAATTTGCTGTCTGAAGGGTTATTCAAGCCCACTGGAAAGAACTGCATTTCACTGATGACTACATCTGGGGCCAAAGGGGGTACTGTAAGTTGCTTGTCTTCTCCACATGTTCTTCATCTTCGTGATCCTATCCTTGCAGTATCTGGTTAATTCCTCTGTGGAATAATGGTGACATGCATTTTCATCTGCTTCTATGCTTGGATTGATTTCACCCAGTTGTGTTTGAATGTTTTTGGATGGTTTTCATTGACTTGAGTCTTAGACATCGTGATAAAGATTGGACAGTTTGACTTGACTCGGTGACATACTCTACTCAACATGAACACAAGATCTAGGCAGCATTTTCTTCTTAATCATCTGAGAAGTGGAAAAAAGACTACTATAGGATTTTGGTAACAAAATATCATATACATAAATAGGAATTGAGCATTACAATATCTGATGAGGCTACGTGCTGGCAGTTTAAAGACTCAACTCTGATTGTCTGGAATGTTAAGAGCTCCATAGGTCCAAGATGTCGGTTATAAACAAATTGAAAAAATTATATCTGCTAATAAGCCATTTGCATCACTCTCTTTCGAGTGCCGATGTTATTCTGTTCTATTGGATAATTCTGTAAGTTTACAGAGTGATATCGGGTGCATCAATATAGAGAAAAGCAGTTCCTGTTGCTGTTATACATGTGATCCAATCTTGAGCCTGACCTAGAACAATTCTTTTTCTTTTGAGGGCAGGACATTAGAAGCGTCAAAAGTTGTGTACATCACTCACTTTAGTGCTAAAAGTTTTAATGGCTCACTTAAGTGCCAAATTGGAGAAAAAATAATCACTTAATTATAATTAAAATTTTATGTTGTTCTTTTTTTTTTTTTTAAATAGAAAAAATAGTCCATGTGCCATTTCCATATGCACATTTCTACCTCCTCGCTGTCCACATCATTTTTTTCTTTTTTTCCTTTTTTCTTCTCTTTTCCCTCTTATGTGCCCTTGCCACTCCACACTGTTCATGCAATGGACTACTCTCACCAGCAATCCCCTATCGCCACCCAGGCCTAGAAGCTGTGCTACAACCTCAGATAACCCCTCTGCGACCCTGGCTCCTTGTCATGGTGAGGGTGTCACGAGGCTCGGGTGACCCAAGATGTTGGGTTGTCTGAAGACAACGTCAGATTTGGGTTCAATGATGTTGAATTTGGTGTACCGACCAGCTCAATCTTCTTCCTCAGCTCTCTCTAAATTTTCACGTTGGATTTGGTGATCCAAATCAGAGTTGGCACTTAAGTGATTATTTTTTTTTAAGAAGTAGCATTTAAATGATCCGAAAATTCTTTTTGGCACTAAAGTGATGCCGTACACAACTTTAGATACTTATAGTGTCCTCCCTTTTTTGAGTGATCGAGATTGATCTTTGCACATTGCAGGATCATGCCTATGATTGCAATGCTGACGACTAAGCTTATAACTACATATATGTTCATACAAGGATGCTGGGATGGAATGCATTCATGAAATTAATCTCTTAGAAATTCCTTGTTTTGCGTCAAACAGGCGAATTTCCAGCAAATATCTTCTCATTTGGGTCAACAGGAGCTAGAAGGCAGACGAGTCCCTAGAATGGTCTCTGGAAAGACTTTGCCCTGCTTTCCTCCTTGGGATTGGGCATCTCGGGCTGGAGGCTTTATAATTGATCGATTTCTTACTGGTCTGCGGCCTCAAGAATATTACTTCCATTGTATGGCTGGCCGAGAAGGGTAATTTTTTTACAAATCTCATTTGTTGGATAATATTTTTCAAAAATCAATTGATCATACAATCTTGAGATGGTTATCTGGATATGTTGGCATGTTTATTTTTTGTTTCCCGGGAGTTGTAAGTGATCTTTGGACTTCATCTGAGAATGCAGTGAATATAAAGATGATCACATCATTTTCAGTTATCATTATCTTTTGCTGCAATGGATTCCTCTGTTGAAGCTAGGTGTGTCAACAGTTCGGTTTGGTTTGGTTTTTTGAAAACCGAACTGAACCGAACCATTAGAAAAAAACTTCCGAACAGAACCGAATGAGACCCGAACTGAATACGAACGGAACCAAAATTTTAGTTCGGTTCAGTTTTTCGGTTTTTGGTTTTCAGCTTTTAGTTTTCGGTTTTTGCATTTGTTTTTTGTTTTTTCGTTTTTTTCTGTTGCATATATTTTTTGTTTCCATGAAATAAGCTCTTATTGGTTTGTTGGTTCGGTTCGGTTCGGTTAACCAATAAAAACCGAACCGATAAAAGAAATTTCATTTTTTAATGAGAACCGAACCGAAAAAACCGAATTTTTCAGTTCGGTTAGGTTTGGTTTTCAGTTCAGTTTGGTTTTCGGTTCAGTTTTTGACACCCCTAGTTGAAGCTCATGGTGACTTTTGTTTCCCTTAGATAATATGATTAATAGATATATGTATTAAGATCTAAGGATGAAATATTTATTAAAAATGCTTTTATAAAGCCTTATTTGAAAACGACGTGCAATTGCGGCGTAACGTATCGCAATAAAATGTGACACAACTTGAGCTGCCATTTTTAGTGCAAAGCAGTTCTGAGGATTAACCTTCAGTTCTTACCTTGACAAAATCATCAGTGTCAAACCATCAAGGGGCACAGCTGCATCTGTGGCAAAAACTTGTGCTGACAAATCCTTGGAATCATTTCTAAGAAGTCCTTTGGTTTGGGAAGTAGCCTCCACATTATGTCCTGTCTGGTGGCATCGGACGTGAAATCCTTTCAAATGGTTCAAGTTTCAGTGGTGTAAAAGAGAACCAATTGGTAGTGTGATTTTTTTTATTTTTATTTTGGGGAGGGGGTTGGTGTTGGGGTTTGGTGTTTGAAACCATGGATCTTTTTGCAAATCTATTTGATGGCTCATGGTACAAGGATTATGGACTGTATTGCTGATACAGAATGTCTCATCTAATTAGTTATGAAATGCAAGTCTACTCAATGGAACAAAAGGGTTCAACCAAGTTGAGGTTTTTTTTTTTTTTTTTGGGTATCTACTTTGACCTTCGGCTAGACCTTGCTTTTAGTTCTGTCTTTCAAGTTTGGCTACATGCTTCCAGATTCCTTTTTTCGCCAGTGGGTAGGAAAAATGTCATTCGTTTTTGTCTAATATGTTGTCCATTCGGGTGATTTATCTGCTCTGTGACTGCTGTCTACTGAGGCATGAGTACTAATTGAACAATTGACTACTTCGAGGACAAATTGGAATGCACATGGGAATTCCTGTTAACCAGAGTTGTATAGCGGGAGTTATTCATAATATTTGTTGAAGGTTGGCTTGAGATGGGCATGCAGATGCATACTTTGAAACTTAATACAGACTACTTACAAAATTTCTTAAGAAAGCGACGTAGCGTCCAATGAAGTTGACATTAATCTTTTTGGCTTTTCCGCAGGTTAGTTGATACAGCAGTCAAAACATCTCGCAGTGGGTATCTGCAGAGATGCTTGGTAAAAAATCTCGAATGCCTAAAAGTTTCTTATGATCATACTGTCCGAGATGCAGATGGGTCCATTGTGCAATTTTATTATGGAGAAGATGGCATTGATGTCCATAAAACAAGCTTTGTGGCGAAATTTGATGCCCTGTTGGCTGTAAGAGCTTTGATCTGGTTGATGTTTTTGTGAGATCTATATTTTCTTTTATCATTGATAATAGCTTCACTGTTATCACACAGAATCATGACATTATGAAGGCGAAGTATTCCACTGAGCTTCGCAAATCTAATAGCTATATCACAGATTTGCCAGAAGCTCTAAAGGACAAAGCAAATAAATTCATTTGTGATAGGAATCTTTCGGTTACTAGATTAGCAAGGAATGAGATATTAAAGCCAGAAGACTTTGTGAAGTCAGTGGAACAAAAATATTTCTCAAGTCTTGCACAGCCTGGAGAACCAGTTGGCATAGTAGCTGCTCAGTCTGTTGGAGAACCATCAACACAGATGACGTAATTATGGCTTTTGGCTTTCCATGATTTGATCATTTTTGAACAAATATCATGCAGGCTATTTCATTCTTGCTTGCTTTTGTTAAAGTGCATATGGCTGGGGATCTAGGATAATTCTCGCTTGATTAACCGTACTGTTGATTTATGTAGAATTAAGTTAATGATCTTTTGTAAAATTGACATAGGATTTGAGATTGAGACTGAGATTGTAGTAGAGTCACTTCAGAAGCTGAAGCTTAGTGTGTAGAATCTATGATGGTATTGGATTTGTGTCTTGTTGAGATCAGCTTCGTTGTGTCTTGTTGACATTAGCTTTCTTCACTCTCCCTAGTTTTATATTTGGTTTCTTCCTCATTGAAATGATTTCTCCCATTTTGCTCTGAATAACAAACTCCTGATAAAATTAGAACAATAGAATGAAAACTTATCTGATCTGAAAGCTCTGTGGTTCAATATTTCTCTGAATCGCGCTCCCTTCTTCATTTTACTTTATAGTGTACTTTTAGAGAATCTGTTATTAAACTTGCATTTATGCATGTTTAGGTGTAGGCTGATGCGGTTTTTGTTGGGGCTGTCTACTAAACATAGGGAAATTTATCGTCGTTTTCCAAATTAAGAAGAGGAACATTGAATATTTTTCTTACTTGTATATAGACATGATTGCGTATTGTTCTTATTGTCAACACTTGCATTCATCTTGTTTGCTTCTCTCTTCATTTTCTGATGACATGGAACATTGTGGCTTTCCAGATTGAACACTTTCCATCATGCTGGTCGAGGAGAAATGAATGTGACACTTGGAATTCCACGCCTACAGGAAATATTGATGACCGCGTCCACTGATATTAAGACTCCAATTATGACCTGCCCTTTATGGAGAGGGAGGTCAAAGTAAGCTGCTTAATTTAACCTCTATGCTTTAGATAAATATAAAATGTCATGACCTAGAACTTCTCAGTGCATTAAACCATTAGAAACTTGGATAGACATTAGAGTTGGAACTACAAAGAAAAGGTGGGCTTGTCTATTTTTTTCGTATGAGACATTCAATGGGGCGGACAGAGAGTGATGGGACAAAATCCTTTTGCACCTTCGTTTATTTGGGTTGCCTTCACTATGGAGTTCTCACCTCTGTTATTCATATGCATCTTTTGTGTTGACCTGCAGTTTTTTTGAATTATTCAGCCCTGTTTCTGAGAAATCAAATTATCAATAGGAATGTGAAGAGAACAATTATCTGTGTCTACGATGATTTACTCGTCTTTTGCAAATTGCAAGGGATAGTTGAATTTGTTCATAGTCCTGTCTTTAAGCAAATATTCAAACTTCAATCTGCTGCACATAGCTTTTGCCCCAATTGCTTCTGAGAATTGAAGAGAATGAATTGTTGCTCTGATTATATGTCAGTGGTCCCTCTTACTAGTTTGAGAAGCTGTAGGTTGAAATTTGAGGTTTTTTTTTTTTTTTTTTTTTTCGGTTTGATTGCATGTCACTGGTCACTTCCACTCGTAAGCTGCAGGTTGAAATTTGAGGTTTTGTTGTTTGGTAATAATTCAGGGTCATTTATGGCCTAACCTCTGAATTTGTTGATGTAAGTGTTAACTGATTTACTCATAGTAGAGAAACGTCATATAGAAAAGACAGAGGTGCCTATGAGTGAATCAGTGTACTGCTTTCCCAGCTGACAAATATCCATTGCATTTCCACTTTCAAGCTGTTTGTTGTGAGAGGATATTTAGAGGTGGTTGAATTAGATACTTGAGTCAGTGAGTTGGTGAAGAAACATGTGTGTATGAGTGAGTGCACTCGTGTGAGAGAGACAGAGAGAGACAGAGAGAGAGAGGGTTAAGAAAATTGCAGAACCTTTCACTATTTTAGGACTTGAAAGCATTTTCTCCCTGTAGAAATAATTCAGTGGTCTTTAAAGTTTGTGCTTGCAACCATAGTTTAAGTGTTTGATGTTACTTATTGCATCTTAATACGCATTTGTTGATTTTTTTGCTTGTTCCGTAAATTTAAAGAACTGTCATATCTTCTCAGTATGTAGTCACCTGTCTTATCTACTAATGGAGCATACTCCCTGCTTAGCCATTTAAGTTATTTCCGGGGTTCAATTTGTTATGAACGATTGCAGCATGCATTAGCTAGTGGCTTAATTTCTGTACTCATAAGTGAAATTTTTAATGTATTCCAGTTTAGGAAAAAAATATATCATATAAAGCTCTGCTGCTTTTTGTATAAGTTTTTAGATGTCAAAATTTTTAGATGGCACTGATAACAGGCTGATTGTTGAAGCCTCAAGCCATTAAAAATTGAGTGGTTTTATGCTTCCTTTCTGTCCCTTGATTTGAAATATTTTGTATTACCTACTATTTACATGAGAATGTGCATTGATAATGCTTCATGTCATTTGTAGGCAGGATGCCAATTCTCTTGCTGAAAAATTAAAGAAAATCACTGTAGCCGAAATGATTGAAAGTATGGAACTTGCGGTTGTGCCATTTGCAGTGAATAATCACCAGGTCTGCAGCATATATAAGCTGAAAATGAAGCTTAAGAGGCCTAAAGTCTTTTCAGTAAAACACTGTGAAGAGATCTTAGAAGTTGTATACCTTAGGGAGTTGGAAGATGCAATACAGAATCATCTTCTTTTGCTCTCCAAAATTAGTGGGATAAAGAATTTTACATCAGATTCAAGACCCAAGACATCAAGCGAGACTGATGAAGATGCATCTGGTTCGGCTTCACAGCATGCTGAGGAGAGGAACATAGATGATGATGCTGATGATGGCGATGATGATGGCAATGACAATGATGATCTTGGTTTTGATGGGCAGAAACGTAAAAGACAAGCTACAGATGAAATGGAGTATGAGGATGGTTATGAAGAGGAACGGAATGAACTGGAGCTGTCTGCTGGATTAGAAAGTGATGATGATCAGGCTAACGATGTTGATATTGGTGAAGATGGTGATGGAACGCCTGGGATAGCACCAGAGATTGTGAGCCCTTCTAAAACAAAGAAAAGTAAGAAAAATGCAAAGTCGGATGATGAAGGAAAGAAGAGGGTCAGAACAAAAGTGATCAAGGAATTTGACAGAGCAATTTTTGTGGCAGCAAATGGATTGGACTTTGAGGTCCATTTCAGATTTACTAATGAACCTCATGTTTTGCTGGCTCAGGTAATTAACAGATTGTCCCCCATTATTATTCGCAGACTCTTGGAACATGCCGTGCTTTTATATAGATGTGCTATTTGTCTACCTTGACCAGCTTTAGGAGTGGATGTTCATTTTAGTACTTGTACCCTACTGTAAAACATCGTGTAGCATATTTCTTCTTCTTTGACCTCTCTTTTGATCAATACTATCCTGTCGATGACCTTTTTTTAGGACATGCTACGTCCTGCTTCTTAAGGAAGCAGCTTTGCCATATATAATTTTTTATTTTTGCTCGTCTCTTGTGGAAATTTCGGGAAATGAGATTTGCTTCTGGACTTGATCTTTGTGGCTGTATTAGAGTCCCTCAATTATTGTGAAGGTGACGCTCTTGTTTATTATGCAGATTGCTCAGAAAGTGGCCAAAAAGGTGTACCTCAGGAGCTCTGGCAAGATCGAATCTTGTCAAGTGATTACTTGCAAAGAGAACCAAGTGATCTACTATGGGGAAGATCCCAAAAGAAGACAGAAAATTGAGGCCAAGGATAAAGAAGCAATTCCGGCAATTAATACAAACGGAGCAGATTTTTGTGCGTTGTGGCAAATGCAAGATCAGCTGGACATTAGATATATATATTCGAATGATATCCACGCAATGCTCACTACATATGGGGTGGAAGCTGCCAGAGAAACCATCATACGGGAGGTGCAGAATGTCTTCGGTTCATATGGAATATCTGTGGATATGCGTCACCTTACCTTGATTGCAGACTTCATGACCCACGCAGGTGGGTATCGTCCGATGAACAGGCTTGGTGGTATAGCAGAGTGCATATCACCTTTCAGTAAGATGTCCTTTGAGACAGCTTCCAAGTTCATTGTCGATGCGGCATATCATGGGGTGGTTGACAACTTGGAGACCCCATCCGCTCGGATATGCCTCGGGCTACCTATGAAGATGGGTACTGGTTCTTTTGATTTACTACAGAAAATTGAGTTATGAGGCGCATGATTTGATAGGAAACTACAATGAAATGGCTATGGAGTTGTTAATGTATAGAGAGTACTGAGGTGGGCAATTTTGTCTGGACTGCTCGCCCTGTTTTTATCAGATGTTGAAGGTCCATGTTAACATTATTATTGATTGTTTCTCATTCATTGTGATAAGTGCATATCAGTTTAGTGCATTCTTGAACTTTGATATCCTTTATGACAAAATCGACTTGTTATCGATTGATCTTTGATGTTCGCTTTAGCGGAAAAGCATAATCTGTTTCACAAGCGTGTTTGATGTGTCTGATCTGACAATTCACTCTATGGTAATAAAATAAAAATCACTATTGAAAATAAATGGCATTCTTTGGGTCGTAATCTGGTGTTTAGATCAGAGTCCAGGTGATCTTATGGCCGTATGCCCTAGTCGAGTTGGCATGTTTGGAGTGTAGCCAATTGATCATCACCATCAAATTCTAGCCAGCACAAGCAAAGTGATCAGGAAAAATCTTCAGTCAATGGCATCTCAGAATCTTAATTAGTGTAAAATGAGTACAAATAACAAATCGATCCAATACCTACAATGATTTTCTGCGAACCCGACTAAAATGGCACAGAAAAGACATGGTGTACACAAACATACATGTTCATGCCAACTCTAAAGTACGCAATATCGGTAAGTACACGTCGTTTTATGCTCCAAAAATAAGAAATTCTTCGCAGTAAGCTCGTGTGAGCTGAAAAACACCATGAACCAGGCTGAGAAGCACAGCGCAGCAGATGAGAACGCAAGGAACAAGAAGAGCAAAACTGGCTCCGGTTAGCTTTGCCGGTAAAGGCGCGATTTCAGAGTCCTAAGGTGCCAAAACCCGACATTTTGCTTCGCACAGTGAATTTGTATCCGCGAGAGGGAGAGATCAAGAGAGGTGAATGTGTGGCCGCAGGGAGACAGCAGGAGCAGGTGGACATGAACATACATAGAACGAGCATGTTCTTATAAACATAAATGGCCGCACAGAAAGAATCAGATGCAGCACCTACTCATGGAAAAGATCATGGCGAATGGTGACGAGTCATCGAGTGCAGCGCCACGCGCAGTTGGGGACTCGCTTTAGCCAGCTAAAAATCTCTGGAGCACGCACCCGACTGACGTTACCCATCCAACTTATGGGGACGTACGCACGCTAAGGAAAGACAGGGAAAACACACCATGTGGTTCTACTGGTTTCTTGAAACAGGTGCATCGAAGTTGTCGCACACTACCATACCTGAAAGAGACTTTTTTTTCTCGTGCGCAGTCTTGTAATGAGGTTTCTTGCCGTTGTAAGACGCTCTTCTTAGGAAAGATTTATGTTTTGCTCTTGCATAACTTTGTTTGCCCCGGTTAGCTCGATGGAAGACGCTCGGAAACACTATGGTGAAGTCGGACTTGGCACCGAGTTAGGTGCAGCTTGAAACTTTTTGACTGTCTCGGCGAGCGAGGGTGTGATACTACCGTCAATTTAGGAGATAGATTGACCTCTTCAATTGGCCTCTTGAGAGCACTGAGGCCAAGGAAAAAGATTCATCTCGATTAGATATCTTCTGTTCTAGTGTGCAGCCACGAGATGCTCACCAAGTAGGACATATGAGCTGCTGGGGAAATCATCACAAAGGGAAGGGCAGAGTGAGTGTTCGAAAGAGGTATATAACCTATTCAATTTACCCGTCGAGAGGTGGGAACGGCCCGACCCAACCCAACCGGACCCGACCGAATTCAAGATTGCCGAACTCCCGATGGCAGTATTCAAAACTCACCTATCAATCACCTTACCTGAGATGATATCCTCATTAATGTCGAGTCATGAAGTTCTAGATTACGCCAAGCCCTAAAACACTATCATTCGTGCTTCCGCCATCAATTGATAGAGTGATTGGTACATTCATTTATAGCAAAGGTGATCTGAGCCAGATTAGGCCCGAAGGTCAAGCCTATCGTATTTCTCAAGCCTGCCCATTATATGTATCTTGCATAGAAATGTTGGGGGCAAACTAGGGCCAAATATGAGTGGCTGGACTTTTCCATGGAAGTCTATTATCCAAACCCGCCCATTTGCCTTGCAAGAATCAAGTGGAGACCATTTGGCTATAGGTTTCTACCCATGAATTACTTCCCAAAATCTCTACGATCTCGTGTGGAACTCGAGAAGTTGCAAAGTTCGAAATTAGTTTCTCATAGATTCAAAAGTCAAATGTCGCCATGCTTACTCAATATCAAATTTCAACCCAAAACCCCAGACCCAAAGCCCTAAGTCCTTTATACTAGTTAGGCAAAGAATAATGTTAATGATGTCTAAACAAAATGTATCGAATTGATAAAATGAATAATGTGAAAAATATTACATAAATATTTTAATACATAATTGTATTCAATACTCGATAAGAATGAGCGGCATTACTAATTTTAACATGAGTCTTAGAGTGTGTTTGTTTCATGGAAAACTCAAGATTTCGAAAACATTTTTCAAAAATTATTGGTTACATCTCTTAGAAAAATTATCTAATGGAAAATGTTTTTTATTACCAACAATAATTTATGCCTAACTAATTTTTATTGGTGATGAAAATATTTGCATTCATTTATTTTTGTAAGCGATATAGGTGATCATTTTTTGAAAAATATTCTCCAAATTATAAATTTTTTATGAAACAAATGCACTTTCAATCTACGTTCCATTATTGTTATGCAAAATTTCAGAGACAGCTATTATCAACACCCATCGAGACAAATTATAATTCAAGAAAAGAAAATAGGACCAGCGGAAAATTTCAATTTGCATTTTCAAATGACTTATAACAATCTTAACATAAACGACAATTGAGGTCACATTTATCATAAAAGATAAACTGAAAGTCCAAAAATGATGGTCGAGAAAGTTCACTTCTTAGAAATGAATCAGGAAGAAAACTTTGCAACACGAAGAAGAGAAAATAAAAGAGCAAAAAAGAACATGCATCCTAACTCAAGGGATCGATCAATGGACAAACAATTGGATTCATGTACGTCGGATATAATATAAAGTCTCAAATTCGCTCCCTCTTCAATAAAATCTCATCAAGTATGGACCATAACCAAGTATGAACTGAAAACAGGAGGGTTCAATTTGGTGCGTGAAAATTGTCCCAAGATACCACCAATATTTTTCTTATCCGGAAGCAGTGATCGCCTTGTTACACACGAAACATGATTTGAAAGGACCGAAACGATTTGGGTTTCAATTCTGTAATTTAAATGACGACTCTATCATCGAACAGGCTATCGAGAGTGAGAGTTTTACTTGCTTTTTTTTTATAGGAGATTGAACCGGATGAAGTTTTATTAAGAGAATTAAAAGTGTAATCCTCTGGTTTTGCCCGTTTTCTCTACCCAAAAAAAATAAAATAATAATAAATAATGATTTGAGCTTCAGCTAATTTATTGAATGCATGAGTGCTGCATCCTCCACGCGGGCCTGAAAGAATGGATTTGCACCTGGCCATCACAGACAACTTTTGATTCGATTATAATAGTAAAAAAAAAAAAAAAAAAAAAGAAGATTTATTAGCCAAATGGGACACAGGAGGAGTCAGAGACGCTGAATTTAGCAGCATTCCCCTCTTTGTCGTGCTAGTGAAATTATCAAAGTTCCCTGGATAGTAAATTCTTGACTAAATTTACTCCTTTAAAAAAACATTAAAAGTTCTAAAACTTATTAAGAAAGTATAATTGATACCTAAAACTTTCAAAAATATAATTAATAGAAGGATATGATTCAACTAATTTGATAAATTTTATACTCGATTGTACTTTTATAAGTTTTATAACTTACACTTAATTGACAAGTTTTAAGATTTAATTATAATTTTTGACTTAATTGTACTTTTTTTTTTTTACTAATTTTAAGACTTGCGATACACTTTTTGAAAATTTTAGAACTTGAGTTCAATTTTATGACAGGTTTTAAGATTTTTAATACACTTATAAAAAAAATGAAAGTGAGTATAAAAATAATAGGTTCACGCCGTCCAAGAAAAATGCAAAAAAGTCTGAAAATGCCAGTTCAGTTCGGCAGCTTGAAGTTTGGTCCGATCCATTAGATAAATTGAACTTTCTTTTTAAAATTTCCCCCATTTGTAATAATGTGTTGCGTACTATTAGACGGCAGACTTTGTCTATTTGTTCGATCAATTAATTTTTTTTTATTTTTCACATAAAGATGAGATTATTCGGTCAATGAGTTAAGTAAATGAAAATAATTAATTAGCAATGTTCAAGTTGGTATAGAATCGAGTTGACTAATCTGATCACCTTTGCTCATTCAACTAGTTCTGCTTTAATCACGTACAATATCAAATCGATTCCACTTGGTTTCCATGAATACTCAAAATCACAATAACCATATATATTGTCATTAAGAGTCTGTTTATTTATAAATAAATAAATAAACTGTTTTCGAGAAATTTATTTTCGACTTTTCGGTATTTAAATGATGGAAAAATAATCGGTTTATAGAAAACGCTTTTCATGGATAAAACTACAAGCTAAAATCGGAAGAACACGACTTCTACTATTGGCAAGAAATAAAACACTTTTTTACACCACCAAATAAATTAAAACTAACCATTTTCATTGAAAATGATTTTTATATAAAATATTGTTCCTTCATTGCGAAATTTTTTATGTAACAAGCACACTTTAAGAGTTATTTTTATTTCAATTCAATATCCCATCTGTATATCAAATTATATTGTGCATTTATTTCATGAAAAGTAAATAATTTGAAAAATATTATCTTAGAAACGATCATTTGTATGTATAACTTACGATAATAGATGAAAGAAAAATAATTTTATTGTTCACAGTAATATTTCAATATAAGTTATTACTGATGATGAAAGAAGATTATTGACTAAATATTTCATGTGGTATAAAAGATAATTTTTAAGGAAAAAAATATCTGAATAATTATATTTTTTTATTTTCCTAAGAGGGAGGAAAACAAATACGAAAAAGGCAAAAACATAAAATAGCCTACAAAAGAGACAGTAGCATGTCCTGTGAACCTTAAACCAGCTCGTCCTTATCCATCCATCGGACAAAAGACCACGGACTTGCCCCAGGCTGGCAGGCCCAATCTACCGAACCGACCGTGCGCACGGGGGGGGAGCCCGTCGCATCTCCACCGTCCGATCCACCGACCGCCCTCCGCGACGCGCCAATCCGACGGTCGGGACGCGAGCTCGCCGCGGACGGAGAGCCAACGCGGGCCCCAGGGACGGCGGCTCGGCCGGGAACCCGGGCCGTAGAGCGCCACGTCATCGTAGCGGCGGTGGCAGAACCGCAAATAAGGTGGAAATGGGAGGGCATTATGTTGGGCAGTAAAGGCTCAGTGGAGAGAGCGTTTGTTGGCAAGGAAAAAGAGAACTCCTTCCTCTCTCCCTCTCTTAAATACTGCTCATCGAGGCGATAGGGGGAGAGGAGACTCGCTCTCTCTCTCTCTCTCTAGGTCGCTCTCGATTCTCGCTGGTCTCGCCTTCCTCGGACTATCTTCGCGATCGCTTTTGGAGGATCGTTCGGGGGTAAGTCGTGTTTTGTGAACTCCGTTCTTTGATTTCCGCCCCCCGGATTTTTCTGGGTTTCGATTTGACTTTCGTTTAGCTTTTGTATTGGGGGTGTGCGTGCTTTTTTTTTTTTTTTTTTTTTTTTTGGTATTTTGGCTTTGTGTGGCTCGAATTGAATTTGGGTTTTCCTCGTGTTGCAGAAATTGGACCGAAGTTTCGATTTTTAGCAGGCGAGATCAGCTGAATCGGGTAAGCTGGCCCTCTCTCTCTTTTCTCTACCTTTTGAAAGTCTGTGCTTTCCTGTTTTTTTTTTTTTTTTTTTTTGAGATTATGGTTTGTGTTGGGAGGGATTGTGAGGGTTGATTTCTGGAATTAGGGGTTGTTCTCCTCCTCTTTGAAGATTGTAAGCATGTTGGTTTGGCGGAGTAGTGCTGTCTCCATTTTGCCCACTGCGTCTGGTGGGTGGGTTCAATAGTCACGTCTTAGGGTGCAATTGGAACATGCTGTGGAAACGGCTCGTGGGTTTGGTGGTTTTGGTGGGTTGGTGACGTTCTTGGGAAAAGCTACTTTGTTGGTGTTCTTCTTGGTTTGGGTTCTGTTTGTTCTGTTGTTATGTGGTCATTTAGGTATTCCTTTTCTGTTGCTTTGGGTAGAATTGCGATGGATTGAGTCCCCTAGAGGTGTGTATGGGGGGATGTACGTCACACTGTGATATTTGAGAATGAACGCCTAACCTGGTCTGCCGAGCCTGTGTTGTAAGCTGGGCCAATTGGAATGAATACGTCTTGACACTTGCCAGTTGCTTCCTTTGGGTGGTTTGGTTTATGTCAAATGGGGATGATATGTTGCGACAACAGTTTCCGCCTTGGTCTTTTAACCATTAGAAGCTTTACCTCAACTTGCTTGTGCTTTGTAGTATTAGGATGTCTGTGCATGTTTTGGAGCTAAGCAACAGGACTGATACTCTTCCTTTTTCGAGCTTCTGCTGGTTGATGATTGCTCTTAGTTTGGCGGAAGGAAGCTGCAGAGTGTGATTTGAATATCACAAACTAACTTAATGCTGCTTTTGACGAAATTAGTTTGTGCAAGGGTCACAGTCATTTCCTATTCTTGCAATTGCTGTTCAATGTTTATGTTCTCTTCTATTTTTTTGAATTTCTGTCCCTCTTCTTCTGTTCATTGTGGTGGAATATAAGTTGTCCTTTTGCAGGAGATCAGAATAATGGAGTCTCACAATGAGACAGGATGCCAGGCCCCAAAAGGCCCAATCCTCTGTATTAACAACTGTGGCTTCTTCGGAAGTGCTGCCACTGCCAATATGTGCTCAAAGTGCCACAAGGACATGATATTGAAACAAGAACAGGCACAAGCAGCCGCCTCCTCGATTGAGAGCATTGTCAACGGAAGTTCCAATGAAAATGGTAAAGGACCTGTGGCAACTGAGATGTTGGATTTGCAAGCTGGTTCGGTGGATGCAAAGGTCATTTCGACCGAGCCCTCAGCTGGTTCATCTTCAAGCAAGGATGTTGACATGAAAGTGAGCGACGGTCCTAAAAGGTGTACCACCTGCCAGAAGCGGGTGGGGTTGACCGGCTTCAACTGCAAGTGCGGCAATCTCTTCTGTTCGGCCCATCGTTACTCTGATATACATGGTTGTCCATTTGATTATAGAACTGCTGCTCGAGACGCCATTGCCAAGGCCAACCCGGTGGTTAGGGCCGATAAGCTCGACAAGATCTAGATTTTGGGGCCTGAAAAGATGGCTCATCTACTGGAAACCCACTTTGCCTTCCATATACAGGCATCGAATATCTAAGTTTGGCTGCACAGTGTCTTCACTGTCCTATGCCTGGTAGAAATTGCAGTTCATGTTACCTGAGGGCATCCTTGCAGCCTAGATAACTCTCTTGTTCATTGTGATTGGCAGTGATTTCACTATTGGCTTGGGTGTGTAAGTCACTATTCGTGGTGGTTTGATGGACTCCGTCGTTGCTACTTTCGTTGATATGAATTTCTAGTTGTGTATGGCTTGTGATCAGCATTCGGGTATTGCGTATATAGGGTCTCGTTTTCATTAGTCTAAACTCCTTGGTACATATGTGAATTCGCGCAGTCTTTTCTTGTAGTTATGTCGGTCTATTGGGAATCTGAGATGCTCGTCTGTTAAAACGTCGCTTGTTCTTCAAAGCTCATTGATGAAGATTTCTTCACATGTCTGATGCTTGGAGCTCCTGGTTCAATGATTGGGTCAAGATAGAAAAAAGTTGACGTTGGAGAACTGATGAATTGCTAGAATCTTTTTCCACTATTTTCAGAACGAGCCAGGAGAAAAGAAAGAGGGCTTTAAATGTTATGTATTGTTTGGATGGAGGGAAAGAGATACGAGGGAGAAGAAAGGAACCGATTGGTCTTAAGAGCGATCTGAAATTTATCCTTTCATTTCCTAGTTTTTATATTCAACAATTGAAGTAGTCGATCGATTTGGGCATTAATCATACTTCTAAGTAATATAATTATTATTTTAGAATAATATACCACGCAAATGGTGGTATAAAGTATTGATAGATCTTTTCGGCTTTTCGGAAGATCACTTCGTTTTTTCAGAATCCATACTTATTTTCATGTTTTGTATTTTTTGTTCGTAAAATAATATAAATGATACTTGAACTTTGACTCAAGTCTTTAAATTTTTAATTTGTTTGATATGTTTCTAATTTTATATTAATGTTTAATGTTCTTTCAAATTTTTAACTTGTTTAATATGGATCTCAAAATTTTAGCATATGTTTAATTTAACATATGGATTATATAAAAAATTTGATATTATTATTTCATTAATTCAAGTTAGATTTGTCAAATGAGTCAACAATTCATTTCTTAATCTATTTTTAATTTACTAAATTGTTGTATGGGTTAGTTATGATCATAAAACTCATTGATTATGAGTTGAGAACAAGAATTGAATTCTATTAACTTTAATCTTCCGTTGTTCTTTTGTTGTTTAGTAGCAGAGTGCTTGAATGTTAACTGATTGATGGTAGGCTTGAATTTGATTTCCAGTTGAAGTCATTTCGAGATAAAACAATTCAAAATGAAAGGGTATGCTTCACACACAAATTAAACAGGTTAGACTTGATTTCTTAGACAACTGAATGTTAAGACTAGGTGCACAATCATAATGAAATAGAGAGTAAATCTGAGAAAGATAAATTGAGACGTAAGGTTTAAGGGAAAACATGGTTGTAGAGTAGAACCTAAAAGTAAAGAATTGAACCGGTGGGAATTTATCCGATTCTAGGTTTCAAGATATAGGGAATCTGTTTTAATAGGTAGGTTCTAGATAGGTAAAACTTGAAATCCAAAACAAGGTTTTATTTTTTTCTTAATATATATATCTTTGCCTAATCCTATGGTATTCTATAGATTCCAATGATGAATGTATAATTTAGAACCATTAGTATAAGTTTCCATTTTATTACTGAGAATTTTACTTCGTTAACATTTCACTTTTTCATATCTCTAAATATAGGCTGTGATTACTGAATTGTAGTAGTAAGTGGTAGTCATAAAAGATGATAATTTATTGCAATCGTTTAATCAATAATATTTCATATTTTTCATGTATCTAATATAAATTGTGCTTAGTGGATTATAGAAGCTGGTCATTGAATGTGATGATTCATTATAATCGTTTAATTAATAACACAAGTGAAATATGATCAAAATCTAAAATCGACTTTGGAACCTAAAACAAGATAAGTTCTAGATTTCATCATATGTAAGGTGAATAGGTTCTAGGTTCTATGTGAAACTCACCCTTAAATTAGTCTAAACAAAGAATTAATTGTAATTAACACATCTTACCTCTTTGCAATAATCTTTAATTACAATACAATAAACAGTACAAGTTAGTAGCTATTTATAAGTCCAAATCTAAATTACCAATAAAATACGAAATCAAACTATAAAAATCCTCTTGCAACTTCAGGGAGCTGCCCCCTATAACCCTCATCAAGCAATCCCTAAACCCTCGCTTGCTCACTGAAGAGGGAAACCTTTGTATCTTCTTGTCTTCCTGTCGATAGAGAGTATGAAACACACATCAACACTAGAGTTAGAGATTGAGGAATTTATTAGTACTCTTTGTCCTTGTTAGTTAAATTCTAATTTCCTATTATCATTACTTATGGATAAATAAAAAATGGTCGAACTAAATTGAAATAAACCATTTGCTCCTGTCTCAACAACTTGTTTATATTCCATCACTCGAGATGAACAATTTGTTTCGTATCTTTAAATAGATCTCTATGTTTGAAAATCATTAATCAAACATAGGAAGTTCGGTCAAACTTCAAGTCGAATCGCATCTTTCACTATTGTCTTTGACTATTTTGGGTCCACTCTCTTATTCAACTTGATAAGATACAGAATTTATCCAAAATCCAATCGAACTAGCCCCATTTTCTCGTGTACATTCGAAATCACATGTGACCATACAAATCGACATGCGTCTAATTTTCCTCATCGATTCAATATCATACTTTTCATCATATTGAATCACATCGAATCGAGTATAAAATTAAAACCCGATTCAATGAACCTCATGTCGACATTTGAGCAAAATGAGAAAAGGCAGGAAAGGAAATAATCGACTATGTACTGTTTCCCCCGTGAGGAGAAAAATGCATTTTCTTTTCAAAGGGAAGAAAGGGGAGGGGGTTTCTCCTCATGTCAAAAAGAAAACAAATTCAAAGAAAGGCCAAAAAAAAGGGAAGAAAAAATTAGGCACGTCTGTAATCTCGCGCAAACCAGGCTCGTGCTTATCCGCGCCACGCAGGCACGCACCAGACGACGCACAGCCCACGCGAGCCGTCCGTTCGCTCGTCGAGATCAGCGGGCCACCGTCGGATTCGGCCGGGGGGCGGCGCAATCTCGCGGCGCGACGTCCGACGGCTCGGATGCGAGCGGGGCGGGACGAACGTATAAATCCTCTCGCCGCCCGGCCGAGACTA
Organism: Eucalyptus caleyi; assembly: GCA_014182885.2. Classification (NCBI taxonomy): domain Eukaryota; kingdom Viridiplantae; phylum Streptophyta; class Magnoliopsida; order Myrtales; family Myrtaceae; genus Eucalyptus; species Eucalyptus caleyi. The sequence continues at coordinate 24,396,376 of CM024476.2, forward strand.
CGTGCGCCCGCTGGCCTAACCCCACCGCCCCGGCCCCGTGGCGGCGCGACACGTGGCGGGCCGCGTCATCGGGGAGGGGCAGAACCGTGAATAGCGGGGCGGGGCGGGGGCATTGGGGTAGGCACCAAGGCAGCAACCCGGCTCGGTGGAAAGCGTTTGTTGGCAGAGAAAAAGCAAGACAAGTCCTCCTGTCCTTCTCTCTTCCTCTCTCTCTCTCCCTTCCGTAGTTTCTCTCTCTATTGTATACTCCATCGTCGAGGCGATAGAGAGAGAGAGAAGAACCCTTCTTCACAAACCCCTCTCTCTCTCTCTCTCTCTCTTCCCCTGTGTCTGTCGATTCTCGCTGGTCTCGCCTTCCTCGGATTGTTTCGATCGCGTACGCTGAATCGCGCCGGGTAATCTTCTTCTTCGTCCTGAAGCTTTTTTTCGCTTTTCATTTCCGGGTTCGATTTGATTTTTGGTTGCTTTTTTTTTTTTGGAGGGGGTCAAAATTGAATTTTGGGTATTTCTTGTGTTGCAGGAATTCGGCCGTGGTTTCGATTTCGTAGAGCGAGATCAGCAGAATCAGGTTGGCCATGCTTTCTCTGTTTGTCTGTCTGTCTCTCTCTCTCTTTATCGAAGTTTGTAGTTTGTTTGATTTTGAAAAATCCGAGCTTTATGTCACGAGGGCTTGTGATGCTTGTTTCGTGGAATTACCCGTTTGACGTTATTCGTTTTCTCGTCTTCAGGGCTGGTCGTGGGTTGGGTTTGTGGTGGTCTGAAATTGCTCGCTGTGTTTTGGGTGGGTTTGGTCGTGACGTCTTAGGGTAATCGGGACGTATTGCTGAAGCGGCTCGGGGTCTTGTTTGGGGGGTTTTTTGGCTGAGTCGCTGACTTTGGAGGAATAGTTTGTGTTCGTGCTATTCTGGGTTTTGGTTCTGATTGTTCTGCTGTTATGCGGTCATTTAGGTGGCGCTGGCGCTGCTCTTCTCTGTGTGTGCATGCGTGTGTGGGTGTCTGTCTGTCTGTCTTTTGCAATCTGGGGTACTAGCTGCCTTAATTTTTCTCAGCATCACTAGTCACTCCCTTTGATATGTCCTTTAGCTTGATGGTTACGGATGGTGTCTAGGCCTTTTTTTGATAGTTAAAAGTTTTCTCTTGACTTGCCGGTGGATTTGGGGACTGAGAATAGCAAAATGCTCTTTTGGAGCAGAGCTGTGGAACCGAGAAGTCCTTCCGTTTTAGTCCACCATTGGTGGGTATTTGAGGAACGAAGTTTTGAGTGTGATTTGAACATCTCAAACCAACTGGGTTGGTGCTTTTCACAAAATTTTCTGTACAGTGGTCGTGATCATTTCCTGTTTGTGTGAATTCTGTTTGATGTATATGTGCTTGCTTACTTTGATTGGTGAATATTCCGGGATTTCTGTATCTCTGCTTTTGTATATATGAGGGATTATAGGCAGTCTTTTTCAGGAGATCAGGACAATGGAGTCTCACAATGAGACAGGATGCCAGCCTCCAAATGGCCCAATCCTCTGCATCAACAACTGTGGCTTCTTTGGAAGCGCTGCCACTGCCAATATGTGCTCGAAGTGCCACAAGGATGTGATGCTGAAGCAGGAACAGGCACAAGCAGCTGCATCGTCACTTGAGAGCATTGTGAATGGTAGCTCCAGCGAAAATGGGAAAGAACCTGTAGCAAGTGAGACTTTGGACTTGCGAGCTGGCTTGGTTGACACAAAATTCATTTCAACTGAACTCTCAGCTGGTTCATCTTCGAACAAGGATGTGGAGACAAAAGTGAATGAGGGTCCTAAAAGGTGTGCGTGCTGCCATAAGCGGGTGGGGTTGACTGGGTTCAACTGCAAGTGCGGCAGCCTCTTTTGTGCATTACACCGCTACTCTGACAAACATGATTGTCCATTTGATTATAGAACTGCTGCACGAAATGCGATTGCCAAGGCCAACCCTGTCGTCAAGGCTGACAAGCTCGACAAGATTTAGATTTTGGGGGCTCAAGAGGTGGCTTATCTACTGGAAACTGTGCGGCGATTCACCTGCGCGCGATTTCAAATATATAAGTTTGGCTGCATAATGTCTTAGCTCTCCTATGTCTGGTAGAAACTGTGGGTCACATCATCGGGGGGCCAGCTTGCGGCCAAGCAAACTCTCTTATTCGTTGTGATTGGTGGTAATTTCGTTGTTGGCTTGGTGTGTAAGTCATTATTTGTGTCGGTTTGATGGACTCCATTGTGGCTACTTCTGTTGGTCTGAATTTCCAGCTGTTTGGCTTTCAATGCAATCGATCTGTGATGATCAATGTGAGATCGGATGTTTTGACTCTATGAGGGTGGTTTTACCTCTTCACTGCATCCGCGTTGCGTCCTCCGGTGCATATGTGAATTTGAACCCTTGCACGTCTTTTCTGTTGGTTATGCCGGATAAGAGCTGTTCTGTTCGTGAAAATGTAACAAATCGCCGGTTGGCATCTTCAAAATTCATTGTGAAGGTTTTACAGTGGTCCGATGCACGATCTCATGGTCTATCAGCTGAGCAGTAGAATCATTTTCAACGTTTTTGAGTCGTGACTTTTGCATTGCGGCAGGGACTGCTGCTCCTGATTGTCGAAAATTCCTTAAGAGGTCATTTGCTTAAACCGAAAATGGAGTAACTTCCGCACAGAAGACACATTATGATAGATGACAGGAACTTCGAGCAATAAGGTACCAAATCTAGCTTTCGATGGTCTGAATGATGAGCTTGGTAGAATTTTCCGAGGCACCCAGATAGGTGGTATATCCTGTTAATATGTTAGATACTATATATGGTCACGGTCGTCCCTGTGGATGGATAGCACCGGTTGTTCTCTAATACACACAAAGATTGTGGCCGCCAGGGATTGCTTCTCGGTGTGTCCAACCCTCCAGCGATATCCGACTCTTCTTTCTCAGTCATCTCTGCTGTCCCAACACTCTTCATTGCCGGGTCTAGTTGGAGCACTGACGGTTGCCTTGGAATCGGACGTTGTTTTTCTCCATTACTTTATGGCCTTAAATATCCCGTGTTTCACTCTATATTTTAATTGAGAGGACTCGAAGTGATGCATTCTTAGTAAAGGTTCCATTGCTAGCTTTCATCATCATTGGTGAGGTGCTCAGAATCTCTTTCGCGTTAAGAGTAACCAGCAATCGTAACCGGAATCCCTTCCCGGCAAGGTAGGATTCGAAAGTACCCATCTTGGTTTGTCCATGGTTGAAAATAAAGACTAGCGTCTTGGTTCTTTGGTGTGAAAACTGAATAGCGTTGAAGTAGTTATTGACGATTTGGTCTGAATTTCTACTCATGTGAGACTATGGAATCGAAATATTGCTTTAGTTTTGCATATAAGAAGACCCTGAGACGCTTACCATGTGTTCGACGAAATGCCAAAACCAGATTTGCATAAACTTTTCTAAGATTCTGGATTAATTGGAGGACGTTTCAGTGAACGAACGCCGCGCCAGCTGTCTGCACCGCTGCAACATTCACAGAGAAGGGGTAGGACGGGGCCCTCGTCGCGTCTAGGTCAGGATGAACCAGTGGAGCAGCTTCTTCGTCGAACTGCCATGTTCTTCGTCGTTTGCCATAACGTGGCAGCTCGACGTGGGAGTTGCTCATCAAAGGAATTGAAGAAGAGGATATTGAAAAATTAGTGTTTCAAGAAACTTGATTTGTTCAAATTAGGGTTTATAATTTGGGGCAAACATATTAACCGGCATCGTTTTGGGTCATTAATGTCGATGGGCACGCTAGCGAACTATGTAAGTATAAGAATTTAATAAAATATAATCACGTCGGATTTTCATAATTGACATCGAAGTCAACACTAAAAAAATCATTTTTTTTTGGCACATCAGCGATTTAAAAAAAAAAAAACTTATGACACTAAAATTAACACATAACTTTTAACACTTCTAATGTTCTTCTTTGACCATTCATAGGTCAAAGGTGAACACCATCTTGTGTGCCATGAGTTTGCTTACCTTTTCACTTCCACATGGAGCTGTTCAAATTCAAGGACGTCTTTCCATTCATGTAACTAGAATACTTCTGTCAATTTGAAAGAAGTGACTTCATAGACCGTGAGAGAATTTTAGAGTTGCCTGAATAGACCAAACCAAAGGTCTTCGAAGAATGGCATTTTCGAAAACCGGTTTAGACAACTCGTTTATTTCATTGCTATACAATCCCTTTAGGCATAGTTTAAGGATGTGTGTGCTAATCATTTTGCTCCCAGAATAATTTTTAAATATTTGAAGGTGTTTAATAATTGTGAAAAATTTTATTTCCGAAATAAAATTGTGTTTGGCACCAAATTTTTAATCCATAACTTTTTTTTTAAATTTTTTTAAATAATTTTACTACTTTTCTTTTTCCTTTTCATTCTCTTTTCTTCAAGTTTTGGCCGACTATCTCTCCGGAGCATTGCCACCCTTAGCAAGGCTGCATCTCATTGGCCAAGCCTTGCTCGACTAGGCGAGGCTTGCCAGTGGCAGCGGGAGGCTCGAGCAAGGCTCGTCAGTGGCTAGGCAAGTCTCTAGCGAGCTCATTGGATCTCGCCCAACCGATCATTGATGACCAGTGGCGGCAGTGGGCGACAGTGACGGCGGTGGCGGTGGAAGAACAAGGAGAAGGAAGAAGAACAAGAAAAAAAGAAGAAGAGTAAAGACAAAAAAAATAATTTAATTTGCTTGATTCTAGAATTGTTCCTAAGAACAAAGAAGTAACTTCATTTTACTCATTGATTTTGTTCCAAACCTATTATCGGGAACAAATTTGCTCTCGAGAGTAAAAATTAACCAAACAGATTTCTGTTTCAAATATACCCAAAAACAAAATAATAGAATTTGTTACTATTTGGCAAGTTGCCAAACACACCCTAACTTGTTACAGTCGAGCCCTGGTTCCCAGCCCCCTGATCACCTCATCAACTGTACAAATCTGAGCGGAAATCGCGGAAAGATATGCCGTTCACGGTTGAGGGCCTGAAATCCAGAGGATTGTCCCACTGCCAAGATTTCTCTTCAGCCCATCTCATGTTCACGTTCTCAATTTCCAACCCTTTGATGTGTTCCATTATGATCCCGGCCATGCGGTGCTTCACCAGCCCTTGGCATCCAGGTCTGTAGTCTACCAATCCTCCCTCGTAACTTGTCCATCTCTTGTAAGTCACGTTCACATTGCTAAATCTCAGATTCCTCAGCAGCCCACCCTTGGAACCTGAGAGGAACACACCATTCTCGGAAACGGCAGTGATGTTGATGAAGCGTATATTTGATACTGCGCCTTCCTTCGACCAGGACTTGCGCGGACAGGTTGTTATGTAGATGGGTTCTGCTCCTCCCCACCATGACGGGTCGTAGTACCTAGTGGAGATCTTGATGTTTGAGAAGGTGATGTCATTCACATTTCCTGCAGACAGCATAGATAAGCTCAAGATTCAGCAGCCATTTTAGGAAGAGAAAGATATTAGCTTTGTCAGAGGACCTATGATCTTGAGAGAGAGAGTTTCTTGAAGATGCTTATTGGGCATTTAACTCTCTTGACAAAAAAAGGCTAACCTATATGCTCTCCCTTCATAAAATAGCTCCAATTAACTTAGTAATCGCATAAAAGGAAGCGTTCAAGGTCAAGGTATATCTATTTTCTAGCTCTCCATTTGTTTGCGATGTAAATAAGTGAATCCTAAAACAACCTGTTGCCACTCCTAGAAGAGAGATCTGAGGGAAGATGATGGAAGACAGGCTCCTCTGTAAACACAATCCATTTTTAGGAAAAATTTCTGCAGACAATGCCCTGGCTAAAAGCAATTATTTAAATATCCTATTAACAAGAACTTAGAGAACCAGATGGCCAGAGATTTCTTCTGAGTAAAGATCAGTGTTCACTATACAGAATTGTAACTACAGCAGCAGAAGAAAGAAGAACCAATATTGTACCTCCATCACGTATCTGCACTCCCAGTCCTCTATGAGATTCTGCTATGGTGATGTTGTCAAAGACCAGACCCCTAAAATCAAACCAGCTTTGGCTACCAACTTTGATGGCTGAGGACTTTGTTCGGATCCAACAGTCCGTTGCTGTTAAATTGTACAGAGGACCATTATACGTCTTCAGACAGATGGCGTCGTCTCCTGTATCAATCTTGCATCACGTGATATTTATGTGATTCGAATCCTCTATGTTGATTCCATCATTATTGGGAGTGTTGAAGTCTCCATAAATGGAAACATCATGAATGGATGTATTTATGCATCGTACTATGTGCAAGCTGCAATCACCCAGTAATGTTTCATCAGCAAAACACCGGAATCCAGATCAAATGTAAAGTGCGATACAGTGGTAGACCATAAAAGATCTTGGAGAGGTATAATGAAAAGCAAATACGAAAGTGAGAAACAGGGTATTCATCTTGAACATGGTGATCTAGGCTTCCCAAGGTCCACACTCACTTCAGTGACGAACTTAAGCTAGAAGATCTCAGAGAGTTGCAACTCCTGGCAATTGCCAAAAATATCGAATTTTCTCCAAGCTGACTACTAATTCTACTAAGTAATACCATATCATCGCCGCATATGCAAAGATGCAACTTATTATAGGCCACCCCAACTTTTCAGTAGCCGAAAGAATGAAGAGCACTATGGCATGCAGACAGTGCCACTTTCTTGAATTTGACAACGCCATAGCAGTTCTTCAGTTATCTACCAAGTGAGCAAGGTCCGAATCTCACCAAATGGCATTCGAATTTCGCAGTGACATTAGGAGTTTCTTTCTTCTGCAGAGACCAACAAAAATCACCTCGAATGCATGAATTTTGAAAACCAGTAATCGAATTCTTGGAACAATATACAGTCGCGAACAGTCAAGTAGACAAAACTGATGGCAGAGAGAGAGAGAGAGAGAGAGAGAGAGAGAGAGAGAGAGAGGACGAACCACCAATAAGCGGGCTGATTCAAGCTGACGTTCCAGACGCGAACGTTCGTGCACCCCACGAACCCGACCAGCCTCGGCCTACACTCGTCGCCCAGGCACGCCCCGGTCTTGTTCCAGCTGACCATCACGCTTCCTCTCATCGAACCTCCTCACGAACTCCAGCCCCTGCCCGTCCACCGCCCCGCCGCCGGTGATCCCCACGTCCCTCGCGCCCTCGGCCAGTATCACGTACCACCGGTCGGCCTCCGGCGGGTAGTCCTCGATCTCCGTGCCCCCGAGCACCGTCGCCCCACTCTGGATGTCCAGCACCACGCCGGACTTGAGCCGGACCGTCGCGGTCAGGTACTTCCCGGGGGGGAAGGCGGCGCGGCAGGTGCAGCCGGCGGCGGCCGCGGCGGCGTGGGCGTGGCAGGCGTCGATGGCGGCCTGGATCGCGGCAGTGTCGTAGCGGCAGCCGTCGCTGGCGGCGCCGAAGTCTTTGACGGAGAGGGGGCGGCGGGGGCGGGGGCGGCGGGGGCGAGGGCGACAGCCCCTGGGCGAAGGGGAGGAGGTGGAGGAGGAGACGGAGAGCCGACCGGAGGAGTGACGGAGGAGGTCCGGCCATCGGGGTGCGGACAAAGGGTCGCTGACACGATGTCGGACATTAGTCAACTATCGAAGTACTTCACTAGTGGGGTCGGTACCGTAAAAGTTTTGTGTACATCCGTGCTATATTAATCTCAAGTAAATTCGTGTGTTTCGAAATTCCTACCTATGCATCCGTGCCTGTATTTACCCATAAATCAATTTTTTATGTTGCAAAAGATGGGAACAGCTATTCTTGTATCATATTTACTCCAGACTGATCTTTTTATTTCTTGGCCAGACCCCAAGCTCATTTACACATACCATATTTACCTAAAAAAATCTCATTTTTATTGCACCCAATTTGGAGTAAAAATGACATGAGTGTTTCAGTTGGAGGGAAAAAATAATTATGAATAAATATGGCATAAGTGTGTCAATTTGTCTGCTGTGAGTTAAGGCACCTAATTGCTTGCTTTATAGACAAACTATTGACAAGCGGCGCTCCTTATATTCATGGCATCCCACATCTATTGTGAGAGGGAAGAGAATTGAGTTAGACAGCAAGTTTTTTCCTTAGGATGCAGTTCAATCGACCAGGGAAGTGGAGGCAACAGCCAACGAGTAAATCCATCTAATGGTTGCATAGATCGAAGTGTCAAAAACCAAACTAAAATAATAGGGCATTCATAATTTGACAAAATGTACGACGTGGGACAGGAGTTTCTAGAAGTTCCAGATTCAAGACTAGCCCAGGGCCCAAGAAGTTAGAAATGGAGGATAGTTATCAATTGCGATGGTGCCAGCGTGTCTGAATCTCTATTCTTTTTCGGGGCCAATTTTCTCTTTCAAATGCACTCAAATGGAGTTAACCATGAAGAAACTACATCTAAGGCCTTGAATTCTTATCTACCTACAGCCAGGGGTTGTCAGGTTGAGAGTCCGGAAACCAATATGATGCATAGCTTCATTGTCCAAAGAAGCATGCATTCGTATGCATTCTCAACAAGTCGATGGACAAAAAGGGTAACACCATAAGACTTCCATTCCAGATTCTAAACAATGTCGCTAGCAATTCCAAAAAGCAACTTCTCATCATCGTCGTCGATTGCTTGGCCCCCGTCTTCGCTAGCCATCGCTCATGTGCCGTCCTTGCCACTCTCGCTCAATCAGGCTTGTCATCTTCTCTCGCCAGCTCAATTGGCTGAAAAAAATTAGAGCTTGGAGGGAACAATTAGGATTCTTGGTGCTGCCGTAGGGATGGCGGTCCTAGAGGAGGAATCGTGCAATAGTAAAGTTACAATTGTGGGGAGCTCATTTTGTTTAATCAATTCAATATTAGCTTATTTTACGTTCACTAAATGACAACCGCTAAGTCATTATTTAATCAATTAAGTACAATTGTAGGAACCTTCATATAAAATTGTCGTTCTTTTTGCGTTGTGGGCCCAGAAGCTAATTTTTTTTTTTTTTTTGGGTGTAGTGTCGCTGTGCCAGACGGTATGAGGAGAATTTGTTATGGCATACTCGGTAACCAGATTTTTGAGATGGGTAAACTGCCAATCCCAGAGCCATTTCCTCCACCAAGTGAATGGCATACTTGGTAACCTGCATAAAGACCACCCCAAGTTGTAATTACTGGGGTCTACCAACCTAGAACAAATGATTAATTGCAACACAATCAACACAACCAATGCTGTCGTCAAGGCTGACAAGCTCGACAAGATCTAGATTTTTGGGGGCTCAAGAGATGGCTTACCTACTGGAAACTGCGCCGCGATTCACCAGCGATGTCGATTATATAAGTTTGGCTGCATATCGTCTTAGCTCTCCTATGCCTTGTAGAAATTGAGGGTCACATCATTATTTGTGTCGGTTTGGACTGATGTGAATTTCCAGCTGTTTGGCTTTCACTGCATCTGCATAGCATTCTCTTGTGCATTTATGAATTTGAACCTTTGAAGATTTGTTCTGTTTGTTAAGAAGTAACTAATCTCCGGTCCGCATCTTCAAAATTCACTCTGAAGATTTTTACAGTGGTCCGATGCACGAACTTCATGGTCTATGAGCCGAGCGATAGAATCTTTTTTGAAGTTTTTGAGTCATAACTTCTGCTTCGCCACCGGGACAGCTGTTCCTGACTGTCGAAAATTCCTTAAAGGTCATTGCTTTAACCGAAATAGGAGAAAATTCCGCACGAAAGACACATTACCATCGACCTGGTCAGTGGCTTATGGTAATAGATGACAGGAACTTCGAGCAATAAGGTACCAAATCTAGCTTTGGATGGTCTGAATGATGAGCTTGTGATGATTTTCCAAGGCATCCAGATAGGCGGTATCCTGTTAATATATGTGGCACTTTTTCCATGTTTCTCTGTTATTCGGATGCTCCGAAAGAGGATTTTTCAGCTGCCAGTCGTAGCAAGTGAATTGCAGAACATTGGTTTTGCAGATGTTCTGCAGAGCAACGGTCATTCTCTGAAGTAAGTGATCCTGAATTCCAAGTTGTGCAAGACCTTGGTTTAGTTGTTTCCTGTATTCGCTTTATACTGCTTTTACCGTGGATGTTGAGTTCTTCTAACTTCCTTTGCAGACCTTTGCCAAAACAACATAATTCACGTGGAACAACTAAGCGACTTATATGATAGATTTTCTTTTGTGGAAGGGATTTCGTGGCCTCTTGGTTTAATCCAAGTCTTTAGCTATCAGATGAGGCTGGCGCTGAAATGGGCAGAGATGTTTGGTTCTCGGGGTAACCGGTTTCGAAACCTTGGTTCCCGTAGGCAGAAGTCGAAACATTGAAATTCGAATTAAGCACTACCAATGGCTGCTGCTGTCGGACCAGCCTCAGCAACAAGTCGAATGAAAACTAAAAATTTTAACTTCCGATTTCTAGTCCAAATATATTTCTGGAGTAAATTTGTTTAAAAAATAAATAAATAAATGAAATTGCGTTAAAATAAATTTTTATTCTAAACCCGTTTTGAAAAACAGGAAAACAGAAAAATAAAGAAACATAATAATTACCATACGCACCCTAAACAACCTTTTTCATAGAAATTTAGTAGGCCTTAGGGGAATGCCATTTTGTGCCGCTTAGTGCCAGGAGTCCACTTACCTTTTCACCTCCGCACGGAGCTATTAGAATTCGAGGACATCTTTCTACTCAGGTGGCTAGAATTACTTCTGCCGATTTGAAAGAAGCAAGTTGCATATGCTGAGAGAATTCTAGATTTGCCTGAACAAACCAAACCAAAAACACTTTTGAAGAATGGCATTTTCAAAAACCGGTTCAGACAACTCGTTTCTTTCGTTGCTACACAACCCTTTATGCACAGTGTAAGGTGCCGCACACGAATGGCATAGAAAAATTGTTACAGTTGAGCCCTGGTTCTCAGCCCTCTGATCACCTCATCAACTGTACAAATCCGAGCGGAAATTGCGGAAAGATATGCCGTTCACGGTCGAGGGCCTGAAATCCAGAGGATTGTCCCACTGCCAAGATTTCTCGTCAGCCCATCTCATGTTCACGTTCTCAATTTCCAGCCCTTTGATGTGCTCCATGATGATCCCGGCCATGCCGTGCTTCACCAGCCCTTGGCATCCAGGTCTGTAGTCTGCCAATCCTCCCTCGTAACTTGTCCACCTCTTGTAAGTCACGTTCACATTACTGAATCTCAGATTCCTCAGCAGCCCACCCTCAGAACCTGAGAGGAACACACCATTCTCGGAAACCGCGGTGATGTTGATGAAGCGTATGTTTGAAACCGTGCCTTCCTTGGACCAGGACTTGCGCGGACATGTCGTTATGTAGATGGGTTCTGCTCTTCCCCACCACGACGGGTGGTAGTACCTAGTGGAGATCTTGATGTTTGAGAAGGTGATGTCATTCACATTTCCTGCACAGACAGCACATATAAGCTCAAGATTCAGCAGCCATTTTAAGCTAAGAGAGATATGAGCTTTGTCAGAGGAACTATGATCTTCACACACAGTTTTTCTTAAAGGCGCTTATTGGGCATTTGACTCTCTTGACAAAAAAATCAGACCTATATGCTCTCCCTGCATAAAATAGCTCCAGTTAACTTAGTAATCATGTGAAAGGAAGACTTCGAGATCAAGGTATATCTATTTTCTAGCTCTCCATTTGTTTGTGATGCGAATAAGTGCATCCTAAAACAACCTGTTGCCACACCTTAAAGAGAGATCTGAGAGAAGATGAAGGAAGACAACACCCTTGCTAAATCAAAGAACAGGTTCCTCTGTAAACACAATCCATTTTTTGGGAAAAATTTCTGCAGACAATGCCCTGGCTAATGAGCAGTTATTTAATATCCTATTAACCAGAACAAAGAGAATCAGATGGCCAGAGTTTTCTTCTGAGTATATCAGTGTTCACTCTACAGAATTGTAACTACAGCATCAGCAGAAAGAAGAACCAATATTGTACCTCCATCACGTATCTGCACTCCCAGTCCTCTATGAGATTCTACTATAGTGATGTTGTCAAAGACCAGACCCCTAAAATCAAACCAGCTTGCGCTACCAAGTTTGATTGCCGAGGACTTTGTTCGGATCCAACAGTCCGTTGCTGTTAAATTGTACAGAGGACCTGTATAAGTCTTCGGACAGATGGCATCATCTCCTGTATCAATCTTGCACCGCGTGATAACCGTATGATTCGAATCGTCTATGTCAATTCCGTCATTGTTAGGAGTGTTAAAGTCTCCATAAATGGAAACATCATGAATGAATGTATTCACACAACGTACTATGTGCAAGCTGCAATCACCCATGTAATGTTTCATCAGCAATCCACTGGAATCCAGATCAAATGTAAAGCGGATACAATAGTAGACAGTAAAAGATCTTGGAGAGGTATAAAGCAAAGCAAACGCAGAAGTAAGAAACAGGGTGTTCATCTTGAACATGATGATCTAGATTTCCATGCTCCACACTCACTTCATTGATGATTTTAAGCTAGAAGATCTCAAACAGCTGCAATCCCTGGCAATTGCCAAAAAGATCGAATTTTCTCCAAGCTGACTATGGTTCTACTATGTAATACCATATTGTCGTATTCGCAAAAATTGCAACTTGAAGGCCACTATAAGTTCAGTAGCCAAAAGAATGACGAGCACTATGGCATACAGACAGTGCCACTTTCTTGAATTTGATAATGCCATAACAGTTCTTCAGTTGTCTACCAAGCGAGCAAGGTCCGAAACTCACCAAATGGCATTCGAATTTCGCAGTGACGTTAGGAGTTTCTTTCTTCTGCAGAGACCAACACAATTGCCAGTTTGGCTTTCTACCCAGTTCAATTCAAATCACCTCGAATGCATACTGAGTTTTGAAAACCAGTAATCGAATTCTTGGAACAGCATACAGTCGCAAATAGTCAAGTGGACAAAACTGATGGCAGAGAGAGAGAGAGAGAGAGAGGGACGAACCACCAATAAGCGGGCTGATTCAAGCTGACGTTCCAGACGCGGACGTTCGTGCACCCGACGAACCCGACCAGCCTCGGCCTACACTCGTCGCCCAGGCACGCCCCGGTCTCGTTCCAGCTGACCATCACGTTCTTCCTCTCATCGAACCTCCTCACGAACTCCAGCCCCTGCCCGTCCACCGCCCCGCCACCGGTGATCCCGACGTCCCTCGCGCCCTCGGCCAGTATCACGTACCACCGGTCGGCCTCCGGCGGGTAGTCCCCGATCTCCGTGCCCCCGAGCACCGTCGCCCCACTCTGGATGTCCAGCACCACGCCAGACTTGAGCCGGACCGTCGCTGTCAGGTACTTCCCCGGGGGGAAGGCGACGCGGCAAGTGCAGCCGCCGGCGGCCTCGGCGGCGTGGGCGTGGCAGGCGTCGATGGCTTTCTGGATCGCGGCGGTATCGTAGCGGCGGCCGTCGCCGGCGGCGCCGAAGTCTCTGACGGAGAGGGAGGCGCCGGGGCCGGGAAAGGGCGGCGGTGGCGGCGGACGCGGCCACTGGGCGAAGGGGAGGAGGTAGACGAGGAGGCGGAGAGCCGACCGGAGGAGCGACGGAGGAGGTACGGCCATCGGGTTGCGGACAAAAGACGCCGGTACGATATCGGATAGAATATTGGTTTTTGTTGATACTGATGATTGGAATTTTCTGCCTGACGGAAAGAAGAGAGGACTCAGACGAGGCAAAAATGATGGTTTGAACATCAAATCTTTGTTTCATTTTATTACGTGAGTAGAGTACTTAATTTCTTTAATCGAGTATTTTAGCTTTATTTTAAAAGAATTTTACTCGAGGTGAGATCTCCATGAAATAATTTATTGCATCGTGTGATTTTGCTTGTTTCCTCAATAAAATTTAAATACAATCGGTGATATAACTTGCTTACTTAAAAAGAAGTGTATAGTTTCCATTTAGATATATGTCTTTCCTTATGAGGCATTAACTCAAGAGACTATGTTGAATGGTGATGTCGATAATTAATGGCAATGGTGTTGAAGTTGCCATTTTCCATATGTAATTTTCACAAATGTCTCATGTTGACCCTCATTTGAAAAATTTAGGTACTTGATTAAACAAAATATATACATACACATTTGATCATAAAATAGACAAAAATATTCAAATACTTTGCAATAAAATTATTGCCCATATTATTGGGTTTAAGAAAACAACTTCTAGAGAATAGAGATATGCTACCTGTTATAATTTAATGGTGTATCTCTAATCTCATGTTTTTAATTCAGAGTTCACCTTGAAACTATTGATTTATGTAGAGCCAAATTCATGGTTCATCTCCTTGAAGCCAACGGTTTCAAACATTCAACCTTTGACTTGGAAATCAAATTTTGAACCATTGGACCAGTCGCCTAATTGGTGCAATTTGTCCTTATAATAATTAGTTTTAATGTTTGGATCATGCCGGTAAATTATGAATGCAACTGTGAAATAACAAACTATTCAAGATAATGTCATAATCAATTGGCACACGCATTCAATTGGTTGAGTGATATATAGTTAGTCTAAGATTGAATCAACAAGTCGAAATGAACCTGATAGAATAAAAGCCCAACTAAAAATGAATTTTAATAGTTCTATAAAAAATCCACTCTCACTTCACTTTTAGACCGAAATAATAATGGATGATATATATATTTTTTTTAAATTCCATATGTGGATTTTTACACATTATATCGGACGAGACAACGCTATGTGTCCAAGATGAAGACATTACACTTGGGACTTCATGCCGGGCAAGAAATAAATTAGAGATCACGGGCCAATCTTTATTTCACATGCCTCCACCTAACGTCAGACAAGGAAACAAAAAATTTAGTGAATCATCTGACAAATATATCCAATTTGTCCTAAGTAATGAAGTAACATAAAAAAAAAATATATCATCATTTTGATGACAATCTTTCAGTTTTCAGTGCAATTTTCCAGTATCGTGTGCAAACACATGAGAGATCTTTTTCTCTTTTTCTTTTTTACACATTAGAGATGCACCTTTCTTGATCAGCCGTAGACAAGTCTCAAGTTAAAAAAATGGGAGGTCAAACATAATTAGTTTAATTGAGTTAGACATGCTTTTGGCCTGTAGTTTCAACATATGAATTGCACAAAAGACGATTTCGACCGCAATTGGATCGCACACGTTTTATGTTCATTTCAATTGTACCCCTAGAAAGGTATAAGTTTGTACTGTCATCAATTAAAGGATACACATGAACAATTACTTGGCAAAGGGAAGAAATAATCATTCCAAGCACAGTCTATCTAATATTGCGTATTGAATTTCTATAATACATACATTCCGAGGCACGATCTATCTAATAAATTAGGTCAAATTCATAAGACCGGAAGAAATAATAGAGGATGCGTTCTCGTGACATAATTCATCAATTTTTTTTTATAGCAATTCTCTTAAATTCTATTTTTCTTCCGTTCTTAATTTTATTCTTAATTGGTTAGCTTTTCTAAGGTTTGCTATTTTCCATATTTAAGGGGAGAAATTGCTAAGAATTAGAGTCTGAATAGAATATATATTAAATTCTAGTTAGGTCGGGATATCTATAATATTATTACTTAAAAATGTGGGTCAATATAGGTTAAATGCATCAATTTATATTGAGCTCATCTTCGATCCATCCAAATCCGACTAAATCGGCCCTATTCATTTGATAGGTCCACTCCAGTTCACATCATGACTATTTTCCCGTCGTTATACAATCCTTTACGCTTCGTTTATGCATTTGCCCTAATTTCCACACCAAGAAAGGTGGATATGGGCTCCCCTGATGCACGCGTGAGAACAGAGGCCTAACCATAATTCAACGACGGAGACGAGACCACTTGGCTCGCTTTGAATTGAATCTAAGCAATAATTTCATAAAAATAAAATGTCAGGCCCTCCCCTTGACAAGGACATGTCACCTCACAGGGGCTCCCTCCCCAACTAAACGTGGACTTTTCGCAATGTTTACAGTGTTGTGTGTCACATCAAAGTTTAGTCATCCATCCAAATACTTAAATAATTGGATCCACTCCATAAAAATCCTTCTATTAATATATTCATATTTCAGTTATCTTGAATTAATTTAAGTGATCACAAAAGCAACCGAACTTGTGCACCAATACCACATTTACTCATAAATTACTTATTTATGTTGTAAAAAATTCTAAACGGATGTGTTTTTACTCCATTCGATGTAAGTTTCACATGTGTCATATTTCCTCCAAAATAATCATAGATTTATCACACCCAATTTAGTATAAATGTGACAAAAGAGTTTCAATTTAATTTTTTTTTTATAGATTAATGTGGTAGGAATATACCAATTTGTCCAATATGAGATAAGGCATGTTATTGCTTGCTTTACAAACAAATTATCAACAAGTGGCCCACGTCATGTTCATGTCATCCCCCATCAAATGTGGGAGGGAAGCGAATCGAGTCGACAGCTAGTTCAATCGACCAGGGAAGCCGAGGCAACTGGTAACTCCATTCAATGGTTGCAGAGATCGAATTGTCAAAAACCAAACCAAGATTATAGGGCATTCATCATTTGACAAATTGTTCTGCGTGGGACGGGAGTCTCTAGAAGCGCCAGATGCAAGACTGCCCCATGGCTGAAGAAGATAGAAATGGAGTATACATAGTTATCAAAACAACTGCTACTTCATTCATTTAAATCGAATAGCAGGCTAAAGAACTCGATATGGATATCGAATGGTC
This sequence comes from Eucalyptus caleyi, assembly GCA_014182885.2. Taxonomy (NCBI): domain Eukaryota; kingdom Viridiplantae; phylum Streptophyta; class Magnoliopsida; order Myrtales; family Myrtaceae; genus Eucalyptus; species Eucalyptus caleyi. The sequence continues at coordinate 24,413,124 of CM024476.2, forward strand.
AACAGTAAACACCGGATTCTAGACGATTTGGCCAATTTGCTCTTTCAAATGCACCTCAGCATGCCAGATGTAGGCCGCATGAAATAAATGGAGTCAACCATGAAGAAACTACATTTAAGGCCTTGAGTTCTTGCCTACCAACAGCTAGGGGTTGTCGGGTCGAGAGTTCGAAAACTGATATGATACCAAGCTTCATTGTTCAGAGAAGCATGCATTCGTTTGCATTCTCAACAAGTCAATGGACAGAAAGGGTAGCATTGTAAGTCTTCCATTCTAGATTTTAAACAATGTTGCTGGCAATTCCAAAAAACTTCTCATCATCGTTTCCGTCGCTCGATCCCTATCTTCACTTCCCATTGCTTGTGTGTCATCCCTGCCACTTTTGCTCAATCAGGTTTGTCATTTTCTACCAACTCAATTGACTGAAAAATTAGGGCTCGGAGGGAACAATTAGAGTTCTTGGTGCTGCCGTGGGGACGGCAGTGCTCAACGAGGAATCGTGCAATAGTAAAGTTACAATTGCGAGGAGCTCATTTTGTTTAATCAATTCGGTGCTAGCTTTGTTGATTTCTATTCATTAATTGACAACCGCTGAGTCATTATTTAATCAATTAGGTGCGATTGTTGGGACCTTCATGTAAAGTTATTGTCCTTTTTGCGTTGTGAGCCCAAAAACTTTTTTTTTTTTCTTGGGTATAGCGTCGTCGTAATCAATAGTATTGTAGACATGAGGAGAATTTGTTATAACATACTTGGTAACCTGATTTTTGAGATGGGCAAACTGCCAACCCCAGAGCCCGTTCCTCTACCAAGTGAATGGCATACTTGGTTTGATAAAAAAAATTGGCATACTTGGTAACCTCCGTAAAGACCAACCCGATTTGTAATTACTGGAGTCTACCAACCTAGAACAAAGGATTAATTGCAACACAATCAATCATTACCTTGAAGATAGTCGCGGTTCTCGGTCTCCTTTCTCGCAACATCATCAAGAACTCTCATCGCCTTCGCACGGTGCCCTTTGCTCCAGTTATTCCCAGCACCGCATTGCCCAAATACGAAATAAATAGGACCGAAGATCTGCCCACAGCGACCGGTTCAAGATCCATCGATGTAGCCCGAGGAACAAATTCTACCGCAAGATGCCTCATTAGAGTAGACACTGAAACGTTCAAGCTGCAGATCGGATGCCCCGATGTAACGTCCAGTCGGCCCTATCTCATGTTCATCATGGACGACTTCCCAAAATTTGGATCCACTCCGGTTACCACATTGCCTACCTCGAACAGGAAGGATCTCCCTCATCTTTCATGCATTCGTTACAGCTAAGATCAGTGTCGACGGCATGGGATGGCAAAATTCATGTTCATATTGTTTATAATACCTAACTTAATGGAATGCAATTTAGACGACAGGCACGACAGATCATAGAAATGACAAACAGAGCGACTGAGCTGGCAATGCAGATGATGACTGTCTAGGCATTTAGATCAAGGAATTCTCTTTCCCTGATAAAAGAAAAAAAGAAGAAAGATCCATATGACCAACTCAATCTGAAAAACAAGCCAGTATGCTCATGAAACAGGACAACCTCAGTTCTTTTATGAAAACGAATCTCCAGTTGCATCGCTGATTCTAGAAGATGAAACTCCACTAGTCTAAAAAGAGAAAAGAAAATGGACGCCATGGTACGAAGCAATAAAAGATTTTAACGTAACAAATACGAATCTGTGTTTTAAGCAGTTCCTGCAGCCAGATGGCATTTGTCTAGACAAATGCAGACCGAAAAATCATGATTAGTACACCTAATAATCGAAGAATTATTCTTGCATCTGCATGCAGGTATTATAAGGTCCAACCCACTTAGCCCATCGTCTTCAATTGTAATGTTAGAAGATGTTCACACTTAACTCATGATCTTTAAAAATTAGTTTGGTGATGGTATTAGCCTTTATTAATATGATGAAATGTGGACTGATGTGATAAATTATGAGTGAGCATTGATTTGGTATCAACCCGGAATTGGACTGAACAATGCCGATTCCAAAATTGTCACAATGTGTTAGGCCTTTGGAGTGTTTTTGAATGACGAAGGACCATGAACACGCTCAGGAGGAGGTCGGTAGTGTGATGATTGCAGTCTTCAAGTTCAACTTGTTGTGGCCCATCGAACCCTACCGCGCCATTCCACCGAAAAAAAAAAAACTTTCGCGCCTGCTTCGTGCTTTGTCGTTTTGGACGTGCAGCGAACATTTTAATTTTCGTACGAACTTTTTCCCTCCCTTTTGGGGGAACAAAGGGCAAAAACAAATAGAATAACATAAAATCTCCATTTTTCGAAGGTCTGACGTTTTCGTTTAGGCAATTTTGGGCTTAGAGATTGGTTTTCGACATGAGTAATCTCATCGTTTTAGGATTTGTAAATTCTCCCATCTTGAAAACATAAGAATTGGATTGTGTTACCCTACAAGCAAGCATATCATGAGAAATTGTTGTTATTGGAAAGTGAAATTATTATCTACAAGACGATGGTTACAAAATTTTGTGGTTTGACATTTTTACTGGTAAGATAATGTCGGATAGGATAATATGATTATATAAAGTTACAAAATTTTGTGATTTGACATTTTTATTGGTAAGATAATGTTGGATAGGATAATATGATTATATAAAATTTTAAATATCCCATCCAACTCCTCCAGTCCAACTCGCTTTTGAGTGTCTTCTTCTTCTTCTAGTTACTTCATTGCACGTTCTCTGGGATTATAGGTATGCCTTTCGTAACCTGATAATCACTATCCAAGAAAAGTTATAGCTTCTCAGATCATCAAAAATGACCAACTGTCACTTGGTCTTGGAACCGTCCACTAGGTATCATGACCATCTTAATTGCTGGTGACTACTTCTGACCAATCATTACAATAACTAATTGAATTTAACACTCGTGGATAATAAAACCGGTCATTCTTATATGTAAAAATCATCGACGATGAGACTGGCTGGCCATCTAGTGGGGTACCGGAGAATTAATGACGTTGGGACAAAATACTATAGGAGAGAAGTACAAACGAAGAAGATGAAGTTGTCAAAAATAAGAAATGGTGGATGCCATTGTCAAACTTTTTCATTTGAAGTTTTCTCAAGTTGGAAGGAGAAGGTGGGTAGTTCGATTCCCCTAACCTTTTAGGAGGGGTTAGGGGTGGGATGTTTAGTTTTAGGCCAAGAGTTTGACTCTTACACTTTGTAAAGAGGTAAAGTAAAAGTCCGAGAGTTAATTAAAAGTTAAAACAAGACAAACAAAAGAAAAATTATTTTCTCATGTCAGAAGTGCCATTTCACTTTTCCAGGCTTCTTGTGCACCCCTTAGTGTGCCATGTGTATTTACGCCTACACAACTCACTATGCAACGCATGTACTCCACTTGTGGCAACAAGAAATTATAGAAGTGAAAATAGCCACAAAAACTAAAGTGATGCTTCTAATTAGGGATGATTGGTTCTAGGGCAAGTGGCTCCCACCCTAGAACCAAAAACTACTCATGAAGGATTGATTATGAAAAATTGAAATTAGTCAAAATGTCCCACATTTGGAAGAGGTGTGAGACTTGAGAGCAAGTGACAAGGTTGGAGGCCAAAGGCGACTGATAGTGAGAGTGATAGAGGGAGTGACGAGATCAGAGGCGATTTAGAGCGAGAGTGATAGAGGGAGGCGAGAGATAGAGAGACACAGAGAGGAAACTAGGGTTTTGATGTTAAAAGTTGAAACTTAAAAATAAAATAATTTTATATATATGTACTAATCTAGTCGAGAAAGGTGTTAAAAAAAAATCATAAATCTATTGTATTGGTATCAATTTTATCTTAAACATTTTCACCGATACGATTTAGTCATAAACATTTTAATTGTGCCAATTTAGTCCTAAACCTTTTAAGTTAGTCCTAATTTAGTCCCGAATGTCTTAAATTGGTGCCAATTGAGTCATTTCGGCTAATTTTGACTAGATATTGTTGACGTAGACAAATTGTACTAATATTTTAATAATTTGTCAATTTTTTATTATTTTTTTTTTTTTTCTTTTCTCTCCTTTCTTCTTCTTTCTTTTGCCAATGACTAGCCACCGGCCACAAGTGATGGCCAAGTGGGCTAGCCTTGCTAGCCTGTGGCGAGGTCAAGCCTTGTCAAATCTGGCCTAGTGAGGCCAACCCTCACCTAGTGACGCCTAGCAAGGTTGCCCTGGCCTAGGCAAGGGCTAGACTCGTTGGATTGGATGAGGGGAGCCCTCCCCAGGCTAGATTTAGTGAGGCTAGCCCTTGTTGGGGCTCAACCTCACCATGGCTAAGCAAGGCCAGCTCGCCTGGCCATGGTCATGGTCGATTACCGATAAAAAGGAAGAAGAAAAAGGAAAAAAATAATTAAAATAATATTAAAAATTATCCACGTCAATGTCGGTAGTGCCATGTAAGTCAATCGACATTCACATTAGCATTATCTAGCCAAAATTAGCTGGAATCACTAAATTGACATAAAATCAAAACGTTTAGGACTAAAATGAGATTAGTTCAAAAGATTTGTGACTAAATTGACACCATTAAAAAGTTTATGATTGAATTGATATAAAGTCAAAAAGTTAATGACTAAATTGATATCATTATAAGATTTATGACTAAATCAACATCAATATAATAAGTTTAGAATTTTTTGACACTTTTCCTCAATCCAATCCATGTACTTGATTGCACAAAGAAAGCTAAGTTTCGACGAGGAGAGAAGTTTAACTACTTGCAGCGACATGATCATCCTCATCTATTTTGGCGTGGTAGCAAGACCTGTGCCTTTTCTCATTTGGTTTCATTGGCGAATCTTTAGCCGGTCACAATGACGAAACCACGAGAGTCGACCACTGACAAAGATTGTTGGACGCAAATTGCGCAACCCCAAGATCTCCATAACTAGAACAAAAACACGCATAATTGAGTAGAAAAAAAAATTAATGCACCCGTTTTGGGATCCATCGAACATAAGGCGGAAGCAGAAAAAGGATTACCCACTCATCAAGGGGATCCATGCATCAAGTCATTCTCCTCTATTGCCCTCCGTATCACTGGCTCAATGAGGCGACTCCCTCACGTGTAGCGTTAGGTAAACGCCCCTTAGGTGAGATACATGTGAGAATTCAGGTTAGAGGAAAGACTGAACACTATTTATAGAGTTTCCAGCCAGGCCCCCTCATTACGAGCCAAGCTCAACTCGGCCCACACTAGCCAGCCCCATATTAGATTAATTAAGAAACCTTCTATCTCACCTTAAACCAGCCTTGTTTTACGGTAGCCATAAAAATAGTAAATTACAATATCAATTAATGTAGTTCACATTAGAAAAACTCTTACATTCTCCCACTTGGACTATATTAATTGAAATCGTACCTTATGTACGCACATTGGTCCAGAGATAATTCTTAATAGTCAATTCTATCCCATAAAGTCTTAAACAACGAATCATGGTGGTAACTGCATGTATACACACAGAGCCTTCCATGGTCACGAGTGCTCTCAACTTTATTGATATGGATTCAATATGGTAGTGTGGCAAATGGATAATATTTCTCATAGAAAGATCCCATTTGTCAGTCACCATTCTCTTGCCTTAGGCGACACAAAAAAACTTATGCCACTAAAGAATGCTTTATGGTTCCAATGAACCCACATATGTCTTGTCCTTACGGTTAACCTTTCTTTATGTATAACAAGACATATGGACAAGGTTAATAACCAGATGCCCCTAGCCTTCACTCAAGGTTTGTACAATACCTTGAGATTTTATCAATATGTATTCAACATAATAAAAACACATTCAAAATATTTTATTGAATGTAAAAGTTGATACATATCAAACCGTTACAAAGTGTAACGAACACAGATGAAACATTTATCAGAGTAAAACCAAAATAGCTCCCATTAAACAACAACATCTCATGATACTCTTAGGCCAATGCTAATGACATATTGCTCAAATACATATGGGCATAGGCCTTTAATCAGTGGATCTACAACCATATCATCTGTGAAAATATGTTATATTATTACGTTACATTTCTGTACCGTTTCCTTTTGATCAAAAATTTTGACCACCATATATTTAGACCCCTTGAGACCTCATTAGTAAATAAATAATATTACAAACTTATTGTCTCAATACAACCGTATAGGTCTATCCATAAAGTTAAAACGATTAACTCCTTCATGAGGTTTTGTAGCCTAAAAGCCCAAGTAACAGTCTAAAAGAATGTTACTAACACTGTTTACATAGTAAAAAATAACTTAGAATGTTATTTACTACACTTCCTACTAACATAAATATGTATTCCGTTATTGATTACATGTTATCAGAACAACCAGCAAAGTTTACATCTAAATACCCTACTAACTGCAATAATTGAATATGTCTGTAAATTAACATATAATTTCATGTCCTATTTAAGTACCTTAAAACCTTCTTGACAGCAACCCAGTGATCACATCCTGTATTTGATTGATATCTGCCTAGAAGTCCCGTCACAAAAACAATATTTAATATAGTGTAAATTCGAGTATATATTATACTTTTAAGTGCACGATATAAGGTACACCCTTTAATTAGATTTTTTCAATATCTAAATAAGGACAATGTGATAGATTTAGTCATCACTCTTAACAACAGGAGCAATTCCTGGCTTGCAATGATGTATATTGAATATTTCCTATATACAATCAACAAATATCTTCTGAGATAAATCTAATAAAATCCAATATTTATATGGCAAGAACAATCCTTACAAGACAAAATGTGCCTCAAGGTCACTACTTATAAATAAAATATCATATACATAGAATATGAGAAAAAACAAATTTCCTCCCACTGACCTTGCAGTATATTAATTATTTTGTTCCCAATTGAACAAGATAACAACACTATGAAACTTTAATAATATTGTCTGGAAACTTACTTAAGACCATGAATTAGAACTTGTCACCTACACACAAGTTTACGTGAATTTGTTGCAAAATCATCCAATTACATTATATAGATTTTGTATCTATTTGATGTGACTTCAAATCAAAAAGAGTTATTAATGCCGCATTCACTTGGAAAGAATATTTAAACATAGTAGAAATAAATAATTATTTCTTCACTATAAACTATCAACCCATCTTTTAGAGTGAAAACTTTAGCTACAAGTTTAGTTTTAAACTTCACAATTTTCCTTTGAAATCCTTTTAATTTTGTACGCCAATATGCAACTAATGAACTTGTGATCTTTAGGCAAGTAAGTTAGTTTCCAAACACTACACTATGATGTTTTTTTTTTTTTTTGCAACCCGGGGAACCCCGTAAGCCGACAGCCGGCGAGCAAACCCTGGGGGAGCGACTGCAGGATCCACCACCACAGTATTCCAGGTAAGAATCCCTAACGACGCCTCTGAGATTTGAACTCCTCCCCTTCGTGAGGGGGAGAGAGCCCAAGCGAGCTGCGCCGTTGCGAGTAGGGGTGAGCACGATTCCCGATTCTAGGAAAAGCGGTTCCGGTTCCCGGTTCCCTTTTTCTGGGAACCGGAAGTTCCGGAACCGAGAACCGGCTAGGGTTCCACAAAAAGCCCTAAATTAATTTTACGTTTATCTTTCTCACTTCTCAGTTCACACTTCACAGTTCTCTTTCCTCTCCCGTTCCTGCCTCACGCTACTCGGGTCGACGAGTTCCTTGATGAATCGGGCGATCACCTTCTTGGATCTCCACACGGACTCGGGCCACAAGTCCCTCGACGAGTTCCTCTCCGGCAAGACTTACATCTCTGGGTAACGCTTCAATCTCTCTCTCGCTCTCTCGGTTCTTTGTGCGAGGGATCAATCGGTCGATTCGGTATCTTGGGCCCCCTTGCTTGTTTGGGATGTTTATCGGCGTCGTTTTTTTATGGCAAAGATCAGCTCATGAAGGACGACATCAAGGTGTACGTCACGGTTCTCGATAAGCCCGGAGGCTCATTCCTGAACGCCGGCAAGTGGTCCAAGTGTGTGTCCTCACATCTCACCTCGAGGTTCGTTTCTCTCCTCGATTTGGCTCTTATGTTGATGGGTTGCTCGATTTTGCTTGCTTCGGAACTTCCTTTTTGGATAGGATCGCTTCTAGTAGTTTGTGTAGTGATTGATTCGATGATTGTGAGTTTTAGATGCTGGTTCTTGGTACCATGTTTTGTGATTTAGCATCTTGGTACTAGTACCCAAAAGGATTCTCAAAAGCGAGGATTTGTTTGTGTTTAGGAATGCCTGTTATGTTGGATTTCTTGTACTTTGGCCCAAAATAGCTAGCTCTGTGGGGTGTTTCAAATTCCTTCTGTCTTCCCTTGAGGCGGCGTACCTCATAGTTTTAAATTTCATAAGCTTCTAATCCTAAGAGTTCTCTCATGTTATCATGTCTGTTGCCTGTTATTTTGGAATTATGAGATTGAGTTTTGCTATCATTATTGTCTTATGGCAATGCATAGCAGCTATCATTATTGTCTTCTGGCAATGCATAGCAGCTTCATATTTTTGTCATCTGAACATATAATATATTCTTATGTTGGATGAGTTGTAGTGCATTACCGAAACATTTTTCCCTTTATCTGATCTTGCAATAAATTACAACTGTTGTTAGTCTATGTAAGAGAGGGAGAGAGAGATTGTCAAGTAATTCTTTCCTCAAGTTAAGAGTTCAAACATCATCTAATGTGCAGGATAATGGCCTTGTGCCCATCGTTGAACCTGAGATTCTTCTTGATGGAGACTTCCCTATTGAGAGGACTCTTGAAGTGGCAGAGAAGGTTTGGTCCGAGGTCTTTCTCTATTTGGTTGAGAACAATGTTTTGTTTGAGGGTATCTTGCTTAAACACAGCATGGTAACTCCTAGAGCTGGGCATAAGAAGAAGGCTTCTCCTGAGACAATTGCCAAGTACACTCTTACAATGTGAGAAGGAGAGTTCCACCTGCTATTCCAAGAATCATGGTATGTTTATGTTAACATTTATACATCTTTGCAGCCTATTGTAGTACATATAAGCCTAATGATTTGGTGGGCTGGTCGTGTGTTGTCATTCATTCTTATTCTAATGTTGGATGGCTTTTCTTGTTGATTTGTTTTTGTGGTACATGATGCATATAGTATGTTTCTGCTGAAATAGGCACCAATATATGAACCCGAGGGTAAGTTTGGGCATCTAGGTTTGACTACTATAGATATACTGATGTGGGAGGGATTCTTATGAATATATGATAGTAATCGCCGTTGTTGGGGAGGTTAGCATGATAGCAGGTAATTGCATAGTTATGATAAGAGAGCATCAATTTCAATAGAACCTATTAGATAATTGGCATTTTTTTTTTCTCTTTGTTTCAAGTTTTTGTCAGGAGGACAATTTGAAGTTGAAGCCACCCTTAGCCTTAACGCGATGAACCAGAGCCCCAACCCTTGGCATGTGAGAGCACTCTTACAGCTACTTTAAAAAGACACTTTTGCTAAGAGATAGATAATGCACTTTGACATGAATCATGACTTTCAAAATCAAAGGGGGCTGTAGTCTTGCACTTTGACATGCTTGGTCGAAGTTTGTTGCTTGCATCAGTGATTTTCTTGTGTTTGTCAATTGTCACAACAAAAGTGGCTAAGTTGCCATCATTTTTCTGATCTTGGCTTGAGCTGACATAGAAGCTTTGGTTTGTCTCTTTGCTTCTTTGTTGTAGTTCAAATTTAAAAATGAAAAAAAAAAAAAAAAGAACCTGTTGGAACCTGGAACCGACCCTAGAACCTGTGACAGGGTAGATTCCAGGTTCTTGGTTTTGACGGGTAGGTTCCAGGTTCCAAAAAATGAGAAACCTGTACCCGAGGTAGGTTCCAAGTTCCAGACGGAACCGAACCGGAACTGGGAACTGCTCACCCCTAGGTGCGAGCAGTGGTCCAAACACTACGATGTTTCATAGATTGTATATCGCATTTATGGCATCTAATCACATACTTGATTGAGAACAAGAAACAACATTTATAAATATGCCACTAGGTCAACCATATAGTGGATATTGCAGTCATGCTCTCACAAATAGACTATATAATTTAATGGAATAATTGATCATCTTTCTCTAACAAATCTCCCGAGTAAAGTTACTTCTACTTCATTTTATACTTGAGAGGTTTGAAAAAATTTCATCATAACTATATCAAGAATAGTACCTTGAACCTTAACAAATTTAGTTTATGGTATATGAGATTTTACAATTGTCTGTACTACAATTGTCTATATAGGCAAAGACAAAGACATAGTAATCTTCCATCGCACTATTATCCTTAATAGTTTGAGAGTAGCTATCCCCTACAATTACGTCGAACCGTAGAAACTTTATAGTATGTGATTCCATAATTCTTGTATCTTATTTAGGGTCATAAAATTAATACCCCTTCGAACAATCAGCGTAAGATACAAAATAATTCCAAGTGAATCTAAATTCAAACACACTTAATATTGAATTAGATAACATCACTTCTACATGACACCTCTAAATTTAATATGATTCAAGTAATTTATATCTAGTCTATAACTCCAAAGAAGTTTATGAAATAACTTTGATAAGAAACACATTTTGTATGTGAAAATGTTGCTTTCAAAATATCAACTCACAGAAGACCGGATAAATTAGTCTTGCTAATCATACTCATCACCATGTTCAATATGGTGCATTTATGCCTTTCGGCCAAATCTTTTGTCAAGATTTTCAGGCATGGTAATTAAGTTATCATCTCAGAATCTACTAAATATTTGACAAATAACCTTTTAAGCTATTTTGCATTGTCATATTGGCCAACATACTCATGGCTACTATTAAGCATGACAACATTTTAAAACTAATTGTAATTGTTTTATTCTTTATCTTGGTAATTTTACTTCCACAATAATCTATAGAAGTCTTTAGATAACCGTTAAGAGTAGACAAAATATCAACATTGTCAACTTTTCTACTCTTCCTTTAGACATGGGTGAGATTATTTCTTAAATAGAAAATTTTTAGAAACAACCTCTTCAACCATATACAAGATATATATGCCATTAGAACTTAAACATAATCTTTGCAAATGTGTTCTAATTTCAATATTAGATAAAATATAACTTTAAGCCATTAAAGTTTTCATCATCTTTTAGCAAAGTGCAGGTCAAGAGACAAGCCACTTTTCAAGTGTTCCTAAATGAAACGCTTCATGGACAGTAAGCAAATTCTATTACTCTTTTCTCAAGCAGCAAATCATATGTCTACTACTTAAAATTTGAAGCAGTAAAAACCTCAATAATAATGAAGTTATTAATTACAGAAAATGTAACTGAAAAACAAGTAATATATATATATATATATATATATATAATTAGCATCATGTGAGCACCGTGTAACTTGACGTACAAGTACACATCCAGAGAGTTACACGCATAATCATATAATCATCTTTGGGCAGAATATATGACATACAGTTGTACACTCTCCAATGATAGCGGTTATGAGAATATATTCTAATTTTCGTGAATTCATCACCTTTGGGCAAATGAATTACTAGGATCAGTCAATCCTCTACCACACCATCATGTATCCCTCCATAAACTAATACACAATCACCTCCTTTGGGAGTATGACCACACATTAGATCAGGAGACATTCCAATCAGCATATGAGACCGAAATTTCTCAAACCCAATCAAGCGTGCCACTTTGGCGGTCACTACTCAATTGAATCCTTGAAACTCTCTCATACCAGGGATATAAACTTTACTACTCCCATACATCATATACATGTGATTTTAACTTTAATGATAGGGGTAGGTTATCACTAAAATTACATATCATGCTAATTACATTGCTTTATCCATTAATAAAAATTAATCATATATATATAAAACAGATTCCAATAAGATCACTGATCACAGTAACATAATAAAATTTTCATAACATAGAAGCAAGCATTTCTTGTGCACCACGATTACTGATTACTAGAACAACATTAAAAGAATGCCGATTCAAAGGATCTCTCACAAGTTAACATCAATAGCAATACAGGATACTCAAGATTGACAATCTTGATAGTTGATCAACTATTGCTCACGAGTTTCAAAAGGCAAAACATGACTCTAAGGCCAATAGCTGATTTATTAGCCAATTTTAAGTAACAAATTATCATTGCATCAACCGGTGGCCTATAAATTGAGTCAAAACACATAACCAAATATCTAAACTATAACAGAAGATGCAATTGCTCTGTGTAAATGCTGTCATACTTCTTAATTATAAAAAATATTTAACTTGATAGATATTAACCAGCGACAAGATAAGTTTAGATACAATATGAAATAACTTAACTAACATGCATTACCTACATTCAGTAGATGTGTTAATTAGTATAATCAGTTTGGTCATGAGTTCTTAAGACGTCAAACATTCAAAGATTACCAGCATGTCAAGGAGTATAACAAAAGTTTCATAACATTTACTATTTCTCATCAGCTCAATACATAGCTCAAATACTATCCCATATTGATTGTATTTCATTAAGCCAGTTTCAATTTATAATAAAGTTTGATTTATTAATGAATCACACATTCATAATGTTTATATGATAACATACTAGTAACCTATCACCTGTATTTCCAAAATTATAGAAAATACAATAAAAATACGCAAAAATACACTAAAAATACACGTATTTAGGGCTTTTTTTTATATCTATTTTCATATCCATAAAATCATCAAATATGTAAAATAAATTCACCACAAGATAGAGGACGAACATACGAATCCAAAACCGCCAGCCACGCGCCGAATGGAGGCTCCACGCGCCCCCACGCGTCGCCTGAGTGTGCAGTGTGTGGAGCGCATGCGCAAGCCACACCCTGCGCGTGGGAGTGTGTGAGGGTGCGTGACCGCGTATGGGCGCGTCTCCGACGCCCTGGCGGTGCGTGAGGCATCCTCCGGAGACGCGCCGCTGACCGTCTTGCTCGTCATGTCGAGCCTAGTCCGAATTTGTGATTTAATTTTTATTTTTATTGAACAAAAAATCATGAAAATCACAAATTAGGGCACAAATCTTATGTGTTCGAGTTCTAGGGTTATAGTTGCTTTGATACCACATGTTGGATGCAAATTGCGCAACCCCAAGATCTCCATAACTAAAACAAGAAATGCATAATTGAGTAGAAAAAAATTAACGCACCTGTTTTGGGATCCATCGAACATAAAGCGAAAGCAGAAAATGGATTATTCACTCATCAAGGGGATCCACGCATCAAGTCCTTCTTCTCTATTGCCCTCTGTATCACTAGCTCAATGAGGTGGCCACCTCACGTGTAGCGTTAGGTAAAGGCCCATTAGGTGAGGATACAGGTAAGAATTCAGGTTAGAAGAGAGACTTGAGCACTATTTATAGAGTTTCCAACCAGGCCCCCTCATTACAGGTCAAGCTCAACTCGGCCCATACTAGCCAATGCCCCCATATTAGACTAATTAAGAAACTTTCTATCTCACCTTAAACCAGCCATGTTTTACGGTAGCCATACAAAATAATAAATTATAATATCAATTAATGTAGTCCACATTAGAAAAACTCTTACAAAGATTCCTCTTATGGAGCTGAGTACCAGATGCCTCACGACAACCTTGTCGTTCTTGAGTAGGAAGATTGCATAATCCATCAAATTGATCCGGTCTTAGTATGAAGTGAACGATAAAGGACAGAAGCATGCTTTGTTTTTTTTTTTTTGGTAAGTAGAAGCGTGCTTTGTTTTAGACTAACTACTCCTATAATTTAATTAGGATCGTGTGATGTTTCGTTGGGTCTCAGTCTTTGAACTTGGTAAAGCCTAACAACCATTCCACGTGAAACGAGTGGTTTGTCATATGATCTATTACAATAACTCATCAGATCGCACTTAAAGCTTAATTTGACGCTAGGCTTGGCATTCTCTTAAGCATGAGATGCAGTGTTCTTTAGATATCAATTGTCTGGTTACATGGTCACGTCTTGGGTAGCATCGTGCATCAACGTCATTATATTTGCAATTTATTTCTTTTGGCAGTACTGTCAAGGAAGAAGATATTCAATCTAGTTATTATTAAGTAATCACCGCCTAATGTGATCGATTAACTCCAAAAGATAGCCTACTATTTTAGCCGACTAATGGAGTTTGGTTGACAGGAAGCCCCGAGAGTGGACGGATGAAGCCATTGACAAAGTTATGGACCGTGAATAAGGATACTTTATTTGAAAAAAATTATTTCTGGAAAATCATTTTTTTGATTTATCGGTGTTTGGATGATGGAAAATTAATTGATTTACGGTAAAATGAATTCCATTGACCGAAAACAATAAGTTTAGATCGAGGGAAATGACTTTCTTTTTAACAAAAAAGATATTACTTGCCTTAAATTATCAAATAAATGAGAATTAACAATTTTTGTCAAAAATTATTTTCCGAAGTTTTTGGTGAAATAAACTCATCGTAAGTGTTGGAGGAGAATATAGGGTGAGTGAAATGAAGATCTACATGGATGTTGATGCAAAGATGTCATCGTCAAATAGTAGAGCTCGTGATTTCGGGAATTGTAATTTATTGCAGATAAGTGTTCCTAAAAAAGAGGAGTAACGCGGTACATGTAATTCCTCCACGATTATTTGTAATCGACCATCTATAGGCCAGTTGAAGTCACATCACACTCGCCGTAAAGGTTCGCTCTTATTGTTCCTTACTTTTTGGCATTCCTTTATCATTCATGTATCATCTATATTATTAACAACGATTATTCTCCTTAGTTGTGCATTTAAAATCCTTACCATTTGTCTTCTTGTCCAAGATTAGAAAAATCGAAAATCGACTTTTTCTGGGAGAAAGGCATTTCATTGTTTTAGGTGAAACAGGACCACACGGTTAGTTCATACTGGACCATCTTCAAGGAAGACTTGATTCTTTGACTATGATTTTTCGCCTATAACATAAGAGCAATATCTCAGTTATGTAACCTAGTGATTGATATGTGTAGTATCACTCATTGAAAGAAAGATGGCTTTGTTAACATAATAATTTTTGAGCTATTGTGAGAATGACAACCCGTTGTGAACTATAAATTCTTGAAGAAATAAAGCCTACAACAATTAATAATGGGCTTTATTAGCATAACTATCTTTGAGTTACTATGAAAAAGACATTGGTAGGTTGACAACATCATTATTCTCCATGAATACCAGTGCCTTTTCAACCACAAATGACCATTGAAGAGATATTAGCAACCGGAATAATAAAATGGACATGTAACAAATTTTAGAAAGAATCTTGACAAAATTTCTCAGATTTTGGACAATATTCTTTTTTGAAATAGACAATGAAATTAACAAAAAGGAAATATACTTGTTGCTTGTGACCTTTTATAACAGCTTTGAATAACTATTCAAAAGTAAAACTAAATTCTTTTATTGTACTTGTGACAACATTTTCACGTATTATTGATATAATGAAAGTCATATTAGTAACCCACATGTGTATTTCACTAATTTAATGAGATACCAAAACATTATCAAACAAGTGAAAAATTTGTATACTACAATGAGTCTTACTGTGGCATTTGTAAAATTTAGACACTATATATACTTATCTAGTTAAGATATGTTAAACTGAAATTTGGCTAGCATGGTGAAAATGTTGGGCTGTACAAAATATAAAAAAAAAGGGAAGTGAGGCAAAAAATTTAATCAAACAACTTCAATATACTATACATTTTTTAATAAATTTCAATCTTGGATAGTTGCAAATTGATCATGATTTTGGTTTTTGAGTTAACTTGGATTGATTTGACTTAAGTTGAATTTATTGATGCTTTAAGTTGTATAAATAAGGATCCAAGTGTTGATTTTGGTAATTGTATTCATTTTGTTAAATGATGAATATATTTTTTTCATGACTGCAAGTGTGAAAATTATTTTATATAATGATGTTGTTAGTAGAAATCCTAAATTTAGTTATCTTATAACAAACATGTTTCAACTGGTCTCTCTACATGGAATTTAAAATATTTCATGTTGAAAATGCTTTCAATAAAGCTCTTTTCAATTCCCTAACATTTTCTCTTTTCTTTTTATTTAATCTATTGTTTATCTAAAGATTCCCATTGAGTGGGATTAACAGATTCCTCAAGGAAACCGGACAAATAAATTGTCTAGTTTCCCGAAAATCTTGTGATTGGGGAGCACCGTTACTCTGTCACCCCATCATTATCCTTGTGAAAATAACAACTTATCGTAAGTCATAAATTATTGAAAGAGTGGGCTCATAATAACTTATATTTATTTATTATTTGAATATTAATGATAAAGAACAGATTAAAGACTGTCGCTCAATTATTTTTTGGTAATATTTATCCGTTGTTGAGTTTTTTTTGGCTTAAAACATACTATTATTCTCCTATTAAATGGAATACTGTTACACAATTATTTCTCAAAGAAAAACAACCTATTTGATTTCACAGTTTGCATTGCTGCATCTTATATATCACCACTAGCTTTCTTCTTTCAAACCCCAAATAATCTCTCTCTCTCTCTCTCTCTCTCTCTCTCTCTCTCAAATCTACAAACTTTCATATTCCCGCATGGCCATAGTCAGTGCAAATGACGTCTTCTACTGCTTCCTCTTCCTCGCGTGGTTCCTCGCCGCGCTCCTAGTCCACTCCCTCATCAAAGCATGCTTCAAGCTCAAGCCTCGCTCCAAGGTCCCGCCTCCGCCGACCCCTCTCTCTCTCCCCTTCCTTGGCCACCTCCACTTGATCGGCCCCGTCCTCACCAAATCCTTGCAAGGACTCGCCCGCAACCACGGCCCCCTCATGCGCCTCCGCCTCGGGGCGTCCTCGTGCGTGGTCGCCTCCAGCGCCTCCGTGGCGAGGGAGATGCTCAAAACCCAAGAGCTCAACTTCTTATCCAGGCCCGAGTTCGGGTCATCGGATCACTTCATCTACAGGGGATCGCGCTTCATCATGTCTCCGTACGGCGACTACTGGCGGTTCATGAAGAAGCTGTGCATGACGAGGCTCCTTGCCGTCCCTCAGCTCGAGAGGTTCCTCGACGTCCGTGAGGAGGAGGTCCAGAGGCTAATCAAGTCTTTGATCGCGAGCGCAAGAGCAGGGTCGGCATCGGACTTGAGCAAGGAGCTGACGACATTCTCGAACAACATGATCTGCCGGATGGTGATGAGTACGCGGTGCTCGGGAACTGAGAATGACGCGAAGGAGATCCACGAGCTCGTGAAGGCGTGTATGGAGCTTGCCGGGAAGCTGAGCGTTGGGGATGTGCTGGGGCCTCTCAGGTGGCTCGATTTTTCCAGGAACGGGAAGAAGCTCGACGCGGTGCTGTGGGAATTCGACCGGATGGTCGAGAGGGTAATGAAGGAGCATGAAGAGAAGCTAAACAATGGATCGGTTGCAGAGAGGAAGGATCTCATGGACATCTTGTTGGAGACCCACAACGATCCAACTGCTGAAATGAAGATAACTAGGGATGAAATGAAGTCCTTTTTGCTGGTGAGTGCGTGATAATTATGTCCATACTCTCTTTGCTGGTGAGTATGTGTTAATTATGCCCATACTCTCTTTGTTTAAGTTTTCTCATTAGGCATAGATGAGAATGAGATGACACCAATTACACCTTCAAAAATATTTTTTTATTACTTTTCATTAAATTGTTTGATAGCAAATAAATATTATGGTTCAAAAGTATAGTCCGCCAGAAAATACTCGTGCGTGCAGATTACGTACTATATGTTTAAAACAACTTAAAACCCTATAAGTGTTAAAATTTATGTACGACACTCACTTTATTGTCAAAAGTTTTTGTCAAATCACTTAAGTGCTGCCAATGCGAGAAATTTCGGCAAAAAATAATATGTGGCTTTTATAATTAAAATTTTTATATGACTTGGTATATTATTTAAAAAACCTAGTCCATGTGGCATTTTCATGTGGCGTGTTTAGCACTGAAGTGATTGTTTTTTTTTAACAATGATTAGTACTGAAGTAATCACTTTGAATAGAATTGGCACTCAAATGATCAGTATTTACAACTTTTAGATGACATCGTTTAGGAGTTATATGCTGACTGTGTAATTACAAGTCACCAGCGACCTAGATTGGATTTAGCACTTAAGTGATCATTTTCTCTTAAATGGCACTTAAGTGATCTGAAAAAAATTATTGGCATTAAAATGAGTGTCGTATACAATTTTTGATGCTTATAGTATCCTTCTCCCTGCTTTAGAACGTTACATACGACTTTCATGTACATGTCTAACGCTATCGCTTTTCATGCCTCCGACGGGCAGGATATCTTCATGGCTGGCACGGATACCACGTCGGTGGCCACACAGTGGGCCATGGCGGAGCTCATCAACCGTCCGGAAGCCTACAAGAAGCTACAGCACGAGATCAACTCCGTCGTCGGGCCGACTAGGCTAGTCAGAGAGTCGGACATCCCGAACTTGCCCTACCTCCGCGCCGTCGTCAAAGAGACCCTGAGGCTCCACCCGTCGGCGCCCATAATCCTCCGGGAATGTGGAAAAGACTGCTCGGTCAACGGTTACCTCGTGGAGGCCAGGTCCAGGGTCATAGTCAACATCAACGCGATCATGAGGGACCCGGAGATGTGGACGGACCCCGACGAGTTCGCGCCGGAGAGGTTCCTGGAGAGCTCCGACGAGAAGATCGGGGAGCATCAGATGGAGTTCAAGGGCCAAAACTTCAGGTACCTGCCGTTTGGGAGTGGGCGGCGAGGGTGCGCGGGGGCGTCGCTTGCGATGTTGGTGGTGCACGCGGCCGTCGGATCGCTGGTTCAGTGCTTCAACTGGTGGATGATAGAGGGAGAGGGGCCGTCGACTTGAGCCAAGGGCCGGGATTCGCGGCAGAGATGGCTAAGCCGCTCGTGTGCTACCCCGTCGTGCATGTCGATCCATTTGAGCCGTGCCACTAGAAAGTTATATGATTGTCGACGTCATCGTACCGGTAAAAGATGTGCTAGTATATTACCGCTCTTTATGGAGGATGTATGAAGTCCTTAAAGTTCGGAAACATGAGTAAACTACAGTCTATGTAAACTGTACTCCATATGGCGATCATGCTGTTATTATAAATGAAGCACTATATGCTGCGTGTACATGATGGAACTGAACAATGGTGACCGTGGTAGATGAAGTGGGCAGGCGGGTTAGGTACACCTCCAATACAATTATCGGGCCGCTTTCCGGCATATGCGCCTTTCTTTAGATCTTGTTTTCTATATTTCAACTTTTAATCCGATGAAGAATCTTTATGAAATTGATGAAATATTTTAATAATAAATTATGCATTCGTCTAATAATTTAAATTTTTAGAATATTTCGCTAAATCTCACGTAATATCGAGTTGGAAGAAAATTTCCATGCTTAATGATTAAGTGTGAGGGGGAATATTAAGCTATTTAAATAATAAATCATGGTTCAATTTAATAATTTACATTTGAAGAAAAGCCATAATGCTTCCAAAATATTCATACGCTTTTAAATTTATTTTAGAAAAAAAATTCAAACGAGGGCACTGGATAGGGAAGGAGACTGGTGTACCAAGCAACGCTGCATCCAGACGACTCGGAAAGAAGATTTAAGCCTTGAAGCTCGCGTGATTGGTGCCATGGCGAAAGGAATTTGAAAGGTAGAAGGCGAAAAGTCTCGACGTTTGGCTTCAGTACGCTTCGTATATATATAGGTCTGCTTCCAATGAAATGATCAAGCGTTTCATTGATAGGACGTGGCGGTGACCGTGCAGAGTAGCTGGTGGAAAGGTCTTAGGGGCAAGTAGGGAGAAAATATTAGGTGGTCCGGACCGCCTATTCAGAATGGTCTCGGACGCGTCACGTAGAGGGGGGCCGCTGGAGACCAGGGACTTCTAGCCCAGAACAAATTGTTTTTTATTTCCCCCATCGCTAGACCTGCACCCACTAGCTTGCACACGTTTATTTCACTCTCTCATGTATCCTCTCTTCTTCCTTCTCTGAAGAAGAAAACGGACCCGGCCAAGCTTTCTCTCCCTCTCGCTAATTCAAATTCTCGATCTCTGCCTCTGGCTCTCGCCTTCTCTGGCCTTCGCTCAACATTTCAAGAGAAACACTCCAGCAAAACAAGATCCTCAGGTCATTACGAAAAATCTTGTCAAGAAATGCATCGAGCTCTTCTTTGAGATTGGGGAGAGCAAGGAAGACTACAACAAGTTCTACAAGGCATTCTCTGAGAACCTTAAGCTCGGTATTCACGAGGATTCGTAGAGCAAGACGAGGCTTGCTGAGTTGCTGCGGTGCCACTCCACCAAGAGTGGGACCAGCCTCAAGGACTATATCACTGATACATCACCCGCCAGAGCAAGAAGGCTGTTGAGAACTCCCCTTGCCTGGAGAAGCTCAAGAAGAAGCGCTGCGAAGTGCTTTTCATGGTCGATGCCGTTGACTGTTACAAATGCTTCCTTATTTTTGTTACGGCAGCACTTACTGCTATTTTTTTAGGTCGAACTCTTACTGATATTTTAAATTCAGTGTTTAGGTCTATCGTAGAAGCCTTATGTTTTGGGTTTTTGTTTACTTTTCACTCATCATCGGTTCTTATAGTGGTAATTCCACCTCTTTTTCACTTTCGATTCTCTCTTTTGTCTCTGTTATTCTCCTTCGCTGTGCAACTTCGTGTTTAACCGGTGGTGCTTTAATATTGCAACTCTCATATCATAGGGTTTGATAGTCAGATATCAGTCGTTTGCTATTGTCAAATCCTTGGGGACCACTGTCTATGATTGCATCTTTGTTCGTTTTGAAAGGGCAGTAAGGTGTTCTGCTGGGACGCCCACCGTCAAAATGGAATTGGATTAGCTCATGTCCGATCATGGCCGGAACTTAAATTAAGAGTTCCCTTTATTCAAGAACTCTCGCTCCTTGTGTTGAAATATAGCTATACACCATGTAACACGAGCTTAACATTCGTGAGAAGCATCTCCACTAAGCTTATCATCATTGGCAAAGAAAGTGCGCGGTAGCTTTCATCACCTCATCACCCCTTATTATTAATACCCTACGAAAGTAAAGAAAAATGCAAACGGGACTTCGCCTTCATTTGAAATTCAATTTACACAAATATTCCCTACACGCATGAGAATATAATACGAAGTTACTGGAGTTTTTAACTGTATGTTCGGACATCAATTGAATAATCCCAGTGCCCTCAACAATTTATCGCCCCAGAAAAACATGATATCCGTATGGCATCTCGAGCAGGAAGACAGACAAACCCACACCGTCGAGAGCAGAATTTACAAACAACAAGAACAACAAATCTCTTTTTTGACCTCACTGCTCCGCAGTGGCCGCAGTATCTTCACAGAAAACAAAAAGAAACAACTACAAAATCTTCACTAGTACTTCGATATGCAGCAAAGAATGAATGAAACCACATTGATGCATCCCTACCATCTTTGTACTGGGGCCAAAAGACATAATAGATGACGATCTATCGTGCTGCTATCACGGCTGACTTAGAGAAAGCGAGGGCCAGAGACCAAAGTGCCGGAGCAACAACGAATGCAGGTGCAGCAACGAGCGACGGAGAATGAAGGCCAGAGAAGGCGAGTGCCGAAGGCAGAGATCGAGAATTTGAATTAACGAGAAGTGCCATTTCTCTGCCGGTCCCTCCATCTTCACCACTGTCGACGCCTTCCTCTTCTGCGGGGAATCCAACCTCTCCCTTTCCAATCAAACAAGATATCTCCCTCTTCCCTCTCTTACAGACGTTGTTCACTTTTAGTGCCTTCCTCTCTCATCAAATCCAAAAAGAAATTATACAAGGATCGCGTTGAATGTCGATTACAATATCCGACAATGGAGGCAATATACACAGAAGTGGAGTCGTGGATCAGAGATCGACGGGCAAAGTTCCTCAAGGTGTCATGGGGCCCGCTGAGACGATGTGCAGAATTCACGAGCAGGTAGCTCCTCCAGTCCAACTCGCTTTCGAGTGTCTTCTTCTTCTTCTTCTTACTAGTTCATGAGCAGGTAGCTCCTCCAGTCCAACTCGCTTTTGAGTGTCTTTTTCTACTCCTCCTCCTCCTCCTCCTCCTCCAAATATGTCCGAAGTTTTACCGACCCACCAAATGCAACCTTATGATCGTTATTTATAGCTCATCAACAATTGTTACACACAAATAGTTACTTCATTGCAAGTTTCTGGGATTATAGGTAGGCCTTTTGTAACCTGAAAATCACTATCCAAGAAAAGTTATAACTTCTGAGATCATCAAAACTGACCGTCCTTTGGTCTTGGAACCGTCCACTAGGTATCATGATCAATTATGCTTCAATTGGAATTCCTTTAAATTCAACACTTAGCCAAATTATGGCGACGGTCCTCATCGATAACTTTCTTCATGTTGGTTATTAAGTACAGCAAGATAACTTTTAAATCTACCATCTTAATTGCCGGTGACTACTTCTGACCAATCATTACAATAACTAATTGAATTTAACATTTGTGGATAATAAAACCGATCATTTTTATATGTAAAAACCATCGACGACGAGAGTGGCCAGCCATCTAGTGGGGTACTGAAGGATTGCGACGAGAATTTCCAACGTTGGGACAAAACACTATAGGAGAGAAGTGTAAACGAAGAAGATGAAGAAGTTGTCAAAAAATAAGAATTGGCAGGTGCCATTGTCAAACTTTTCCATTTAAAGTTTTCTCAAGTTGGAAGGGGGAGGTGGGTAGTTCGATTCCCCTAACTTCTTAGGAGGGGTTGGGGTGAGGATGGTTAGTTTTAGATCGGGGGTTTGACTCTTATACTCTATAAAGACACAAAGTAAAAGTTTGAGAATGAGTTAAAAATTAAAGTAACATTAAAAAAAAAAAAAAGTATTTTCTCATGTCAGAGGTGCCATTTCACGTTTCCTGGCTACTTGTGCACCCCTTGGTGTGCCATGTGTATTTTCATGCCTACAAAGCTCACTATGCAACACGTGTACTCGACTAGTCACAACAAGAAATTACGGAAGTGAAAATAGCCACAAAAACTAAAGCGATGCTTCTAATTAGTGATGATTGGTTTCGTGGCAAGTGGCTTCCATCCTAGAACCAAGAACTACTCACTAAGGACTGATTTTGAAAAATTGAAACTGGTCAAAATGTCCCAAATTCGGAAGAGGTGTGAGACTTGAGAGCAAGTGATGAGGTTGGAGGCCAAAGCCACCGATAGTGAGAGTGATAGAGGAGTGACGAGCTCAGAGGCGATTTAGAGCAAGAGGGAGAGGGAGGCGAAAGATAGAGAGAGACAAAGAGGAAACTAGGGTTTTTATGTGAAAAGTTGAAACTTAAAAATAAAATAAATTTATATATATGTACCGATCTAGTCAAGAAAAGTGTTAAAAAAAAAGTTATAAATCTATTGTATTTATATCAATTTAGTCATAAACATTTTCATATAGTACTAATTTAGTCTTAACCCTTTTAATGATGTCAATTTAATTCTAAATATTTTGAGCTAGTCCTAATTTAGTCCTGAATGTCTTAAATTAATGACAATTCAGTCATTCTAACTAATTTTGGCTGGATATTGTTGACGTGGACAATTTGTAATAATATTTTTATAATTTTTCAATTTTTTATTTATTTTCTTTCATTTTCTTTTCTCTCCTTTCTTCTTCTTTCTTTTGGTGATGATCGACCACCAGCCACAAGTGATGGCCAAGTGGACTAGCCTCACTAGGTCATGGCAAGGCCAAGCCTTGTCGAATTTGGCCTAATGAGGCCAACCCTCGCCTGGTGATGCTGGGCAAGGCTACCCTGGCCTAAATTGACACTGTTATAAGATTTAGGACTAAATAGACATCAATATAATAAGTTTATGACTTTTTTGACACTTTTTCCCAATCCAATCCATGTACTTGATTGCACAAAGAAAGCTAAGTTTCGACGAGGAGAAGTTTAACTACTTGCAGCGACATGATCATCCTCATCTGTTTTGGCGCAGCGGCAAGACCGGTGCCTTTTCTCGTTTAGTTTCATTGGTGAATCTTTAGCCAGTCACAATGACGGAACCACGAGAGTCGACCACCAACAAAGATTCCTCTTATGGAGCCGAGTACTAGATGCCTCACGACAACCTTGTCGCTCTTGAGCAGGTAGATTGTATCATCCATCAAATTGATCCGGTCTTAGTATGAAGTGAACGATAAAGGACAGAAGCATTCTTTGTTTTAGACTAACTACTTCTATAGTTTAATTAGAATCGTGTGATGTTTGGTTGGATGTCAGTCTTTGAACTCGGTAAAGCCTAACAACCATTTCACGTGAAACGAGTGGTTTGTCATATGATCTATTACTATAACTCATCAGATCGCACTTAAAGCTTAATTTGACGCTATGTTTGGCATTCTCTTAAGCATAAGATGCAGTGTTCTTTAGATATCAACGGTCTGGTTACATGGTCACGTCTTGGGAAGCATCGTGCATCAACGTCATTATATTTGCAATTTATTTCTTTAGGCAGTAATGTCAAGGAAGAAGATATTCAATCTAGTTATTATTAAGTAATCACCGCCTAATGTGATCGATTAGCTCCAAAAGATAGCCTACTCTTTTAGCCGACTAATGGAGTTTGGTTGACAGGAAGCCCCGAGAGTGGATTGATGAAGCCATTGACAAAGTTATGGACCGTGAATAAGGATACGTTTATTTGAAAAAAAAAATTATTTCTGGAAAATCATTTTTTGATTTGTCGGTGTTTGACGATGGAAAATTAATTGATTTATGGTAAAATGAATTCCATTGACCAAAAACAATAAATTTAGATTGAGGGAAAATGACTTTCTCTTTTAACAAAAAGGATATTACTTGCCTTAAATTATCAAATAAATGAGAATTAACAATTTTTGTCGAAAATTATTTTCCTAAGTTTTTAGTGAAATAAACTCATCGTAAGTGTTGGAGGAGAATATAGGGTGAGTGGAATGAAGATCTACAAGGATGTTGATGCAAAGATGTCATCGTCAAATAGTAGAGCTCGTGATTTCGGGAATTGTAATTTATTGTAGATAAGTGTTCCTAAAAAAGAGTAGTCACGCCGTACATGTAATTCCTCCATAATTATTTGTAATCAACCATCTATAGGCTAGTTAAAGTCACATCACACTCGCCGTAAAGGTTCGCTCTTATTGTTCCTTACTTTTTGGCATTCCTTTATTATTCATGTACCATAACATTATTAACAACGATTATTCTCCTTATTTGTACATTTAAAATCCTTACCATTTGTCTTCTTGTCCAAGATTAGAAAAATCGAAAATCGACTTTTATGGGAGAAAGGCATTTCATTGTTTTAGGTGAAACAGGACCACACGTTCAGTCCATACTGGACCATCTTCAAGGAAGACTTTATTCTTTGACTATGATTTTTCGCCTATAACATAAGAGCAGTATCTGAGTTATGTAACCTAGTGATTGATATGTGTAGTATCACTCTTGTCGAAAGAAAGAGGGCTTTGTTAGTATAACAATTTTTGAGTTGTTGTGAGAGTAAATACCCGTTGTGAACTATAAATTCTTGAAAAAGTAAAGCCTACAACAATTAATAATGGGCTTTACTAGCAAAACGATCTTTGAGCTACTGTAAAAAGGACATTGCTAGGTTGACGGCACCGTTTTTCTCCATGAATAATGGTGCCTTTTTAACCACAAATGACCATTGGAGAGATATTGGCAACCGGAATTATAAAATGGACATGTAGCAAATTTTAGAAAGAATCTTGACAAAATTTCTTAGATTTTGGAAAATATTTTTCTTTTCAAATAGACAATGAAATTAACAAAAAAGAAATATACTTTTGCTGTGAACTTTTTATAACAGCTTTGAATAACTATTTAAATGTAAAACTAAATTCTTTCATTGTACTTGCAACAACATTTTCACATGTTATTGATATAATGAAAGTCATATTAGGCAGCGTTTGTTTGTATTTCTTTTTTGTATTTTTAAACACTTTTTCTGTTTTTTTTGTTCTTTTGTTCCTAGGAACAAAAAAGAAACAGAAACAAGAAACACAAATTTTGTGTTTCTTGTTTCTGAAACAAAACTTAGAAACACTTTTTTATTTTTTCTTCTTATTTTCTTCTTCTTATTTTCTTTCTTTTTTCTTTCGCCGGTCGCCGGCCTCGGCCATGGCCGGCGACCGGCCGACGAGGGCCGGCGGCCTCGCCCAGGCACGGCGAGGCTCGCCGGCCCCCGGCGAGGCCGAGCCTCGCCGTAGCTGGGCGAGGGTCGGCCTCGCCTTGGCTGGGCGAGGTCGGCCTCGCCGGATCTGGGCGAGATCGAGCTCGCCCGGATCGGCGAGATGTCGGCGCGTCGAGTGGGGCGAGCCTCGCCGTGCTGGCGAGGCCGCCGGCCCTCGTCGGCCGGCCGCCGACCAAAAGAAGAAAAAGAAAAAAAGGAAAAAGGAAAAAGAAAAAAGAAAAAAGGAAAAAGAAAAAAGAAAAAAAAGGAAAAATAAGAAAAAAATAGAAAAAATAAAAGAAATAAAAAAATTATACAAATTTACCAAACGTGTTTCTATTTATTTTTTGTTCCCGGAACAAGTTTACCAAACGCGTTTTTTTGTTCAGAAATTGTTCCCAGGAACAGAAACACTTTTTTCTATTTCTGTTCCTTGGAACAATTTTTAAACAGAAACACAAACAAACGCACCCTTAGTAACCCACAGGTGTATTTCACTAATTTAACGAGATACCACTACATTATCGAAGAAGTGAAAAAATTTGTACACTACAATGAGTCTCATTGTGGCATTTGTAAAACTTAGACACAATATATACTTATCTAGTTAAGATATGTTAAATTGAAATTTGGCTAGCATGGTGAAAAGTTGCGCTATACAAAATATAAAAAGGGAAGTGAGGCAAAAAATTTAATCAAACAACTTCAATATACTATGATTTTTTTTTAATAAATTTCAACCTTAGATAGTTGCAAATTGATCATGATTTTGGTTTTTGAGTTAACTTGGATTGCTTTGACTTAAGTTGAATTTATTGATGCTTTAAGTTGTATGAATAAGATCCAATTGTTAATTTTGGTAATTGTTTTCATTTTGTTAAATGATGAATATATTTCTTTCACGACTGCAAGTGTGAAAATTGTTTTACATAATGATGTTAATATAAATCCTAAATTTATTTATCTTATAACAAAAATGTTTCAACTAATCTTTCTACGTGGAATTTAAAATATTTCATGTTGATAATGTTTTCAATAAAGCTCTTTTCAATTCCATAAGATTTTTTCTATTTTATTTTTTTATTTAATCTATTGTTTTATCTAAAGAATCCCATTGAGTGGGATTCACAGATTCCTCAAGGAAACCGGACAAATAAGTTGTCTAGTTCCTACAAAAATCTTGTGATTGGGGGAGCACGTTACTCCTGTCACATCATCATTATTCCTGTGACAATAACAATTTATAGTAAGTAATAAATTATTGAAAGAGTGGACCCACAATAATTTATATATTTATTATTATTTTTAATAATTAAAGACCACCACTCAATTATTTCTTAATAATATTTATCTTTTGTTGAGTTTTTTTTTTTTTTTTACTTAAAACAGACTATTGTTCTCCTATTAGATTGAATACCGTTACACAATTATTTCTAAAGAAAAACAAGCTATTTGATTTCACAGTTTGCATAGCTGCATCTTATATATCACCACTAACTTTCTTCTTTCAAACCCCAAATAATCTCTCTCTCTCAAATCTACAAACTTTCATATTCCCTCATGGCCATAGTCAGTGCAAATGACGTCTTCTACTGCTTCCTCTTCCTCGTCTGGTTCCTCGCCGCGCTCCTAGTCCACTCCCTCATCAAAACATGCTTCAAGCTCAAGCCTCTCTCCAAATGTCCCGCCTCCGCCGACCCCTCTCTCTCTCCCCTTCATTGGCCACCTCCACTTGATCGGCCCCGTCCTCACCAAATCCTTGCAAGTACTCGCCCGCAACCACGGCCCCCTCATGCGCCTCCGCCTCGGGGCGTCCTCGTGCGTCATCGCCTCCAGCGCCTCCGTGGCGAGGGAGATGCTCAAAACCCAAGAGCTCAACTTCTCATCCAGGCCCGAGTTCGGGTCATCGGATCACTTCATCTACCGGGGATCGCGCTTCATCATGTCTCCGTACGGCGACTACTGGCGATTCATGAAGAAGCTGTGCATGACGGGGCTCCTTGCCGTCCCTCAGCACGAGAGGTTCCTCGACGTCCGTGAGGAGGAGGTCCAGAGGCTCGTCAAGTCGGTGATCGCGAGCGCAAGAGCAGGGAAGGCATCGGACCTGAGCAAGGAGCTGACGACATTCTCGAACAACATGATCTGCTGGGTGGTGATGAGTACGCGGTGCTCGGGAACTGAGAATGACGCGAAGGAGATCCACGAGCCCGTGAAGGCGTGTATGGAGCTTGCCGGGAAGCTGAGCGTTGGCGATGTGCTGGGGCCTCTCAGGTGGCTCGATTTTTCCAGGAACGGGAAGAAGCTCGACGCGGTGCTGTGGGAATTCGACCGGATGGTCGAGAGGGTAATGAAGGAGCATGAAGAGAAGCTAAACAATGGATCGGTTGCAGAGAGGAAGGATCTCATGGACGTCTTGTTGGAGACTCACAACGATCCAACTGCTGAAATGAAGATAACTAGGGATGAAATGAAGTCCTTTTTACTGGTGAGTGCGTGATAATTATGTCCATACTCTCTTCGTTTAAGTTTTCTCATTAGGCATAGATGACAATGAGATGACACCAGTTACACCTCAAAAAATATATTTTTTTATTACTTTTCATTATTACGGTTCTAAAGTATAGTCCGCCGGAAAAATACTCATGCGCACAGATTTTGTATAGAAGAACACTATAAGTGTTAAAAGTTGTGTACAATGTTCACTTTAGTGTTGAAAGTTTTTGTCAAATCACTTAAGTGCTGCCAAAGGCGAAAAATTTTGGCAAAAAAACTAATAGTTGGCTTTTATAATTAAAATTTTTATGTGACTTGGCATATTATTTAAAAAAACCCAGTCCATGTAACATTTCCATGTGGCGTGTTTAGCACTAAAGTGATCTTTTTCTTTTAACAATGATTAGCATTGAACTAATCACTTTTAATATAATTTGGCACTCAAATGATCAATATTACCCACTTTTAGATGACGTTGTTTAGGAGTTATATACTAATTGCACAATTACGAGTCACGAAGGATTGATAAATTAATAAATTATAGCCACATCGGATTTATGGCTAATAGATCGGATTTGGCAATTAAGTGATTATTTTTTTTTTAAATGACACTTAAGTGTTTTGAAAAAAAACTATTGGCATTAAAACGAACAACATATACAATTTTCGGTGCTTATGGTATCCTTCTTCCTACTTTAGAACGTTACATATGACGTTCAAGTACATGTCTAACGCTATCGCTTTTCATGCCTCCGACGGGCAGGATATCTTCATGGCTGGCACGGATACCACGTCGGTGGCCACACAGTGGGCCATGGCGGAGCTCATCAACCGTCCGGAAGCCTACAAGAAGCTACAGCACGAGATCAACTCCGTCGTCGGGCCGACTAGGCTAGTCAGAGAGTCGGACATCCCGAACTTGCCCTACCTCCGCGCCGTCGTCAAAGAGACCCTGAGGCTCCACCCGTCGGCGCCCATAATCCTCCGGGAATGTGGAAAAGACTGCTCGGTCAACGGCTACCTCGTGGAGGCCAGGTCCAGGGTCATAGTCAACATCAACGCGATCATGAGGGACCCGGAGATGTGGACTGACCCCGACGAGTTCGCGCCGGAGAGGTTCCTGGAGAGCTCCGACGAGAAGATCGGGGAGCATCAGATGGAGTTCAAGGGCCAAAACTTCAGGTACCTGCCGTTCGGGAGTGGGCGGCGAGGGTGCGCGGGGGCGTCGCTTGCGATGTTGGTGGTGCACGCGGCCGTCGGATCGCTGGTTCAGTGCTTCAACTGGTGGATGATAGAGGGAGAGGGGGCCGTCGACTTGAGCCAAGGGCCGGGATTCGCGGCAGAGATGGCTAAGCCGCTCGTGTGCTACCCCGTCGTGCATGTCGATCCATTTGAGCCGTGCCACTAGAAAGTTATATGATTGTCGACGTCATCGTACCGGTAAAAGATGTGCTAGTATATTACCGCTCTTTATGGAGGATGTATGAAGTCCTTAAAGTTCGGAAACATGAGTAAACTACAGTCTATGTAAACTGTACTCCATATGGCGATCATGCTGTTATTATAAATGAAGCACTATATGCTGCGTGTACATGATGGAACTGAACAATGGTGACCGTGGTAGATGAAGTGGGCAGGCGGGTTAGGTACACCTCCAAAACGATTGTTGGGCCGCTTTCCGGCATATGCGTCTTTATTTAGATCTTGTTTTCTATATTACAATATTACAACTTTTAATCTGAAGGAGAATCTTTATGAAATTGATGAAATATTTAAATAATAAATTATGCATTCGTTTAATAGTCTAAGTCTTTAGAATAATTAACAGCGATCCTACTAAATCTCACTAATATCAGACCTAGAATAAAATTTTCATGCTTAATAATTAAGCGTGAGAGGAAGTGTTAAGATATTTAAATAATAAATCACTTTTTCATCTAATAAATTTACATTTAAAGAAAAGTCAACAGCACTTCCAAAAAATTCATACATTTTTTAATTTATTTTTGAAAAAAATTTCAAACGAGGGCATTGGATAGGGCCGAAGACTGGGAGAGAACATTGAAGGCTTGAAGCTCGAGCCGTTGGTGCCATGGCGAAAGGAATTTGAAAGGTAGAAGACGAAAAGTTTCGACCTTTGGCTTTAGTACGTGTTGACACCTAAATTTTGGTGACCCGCTTAGTCATTTATTGCATTAAAAAATTAGGGGTTAATTTTATTTCTGAAAAAATAGTTAATTGCATAGCACATAGTTTTAGGTGCATTTATTTCTTAATTTGCATTTACATTGGGCATGACAAATGGGTTCAAATTGATGGTTCAGAATATTAATTTAGTGAATTGGACTAAGCCCACAAAGGGAATAAATTGGCCCAAGCCCATATCCTCGGAAAGATTTTACGGATTGATTTATGCAAGATTTCAAATTTTAAAAGAATCCTCTTGCAATCCTAAATCGTATCAAAAGCAAATATTACAATTGGAAAAAGGAATTTTCGTGGATATGGATTTGGAAAAATTAAAACCCTAACTCGCGGCCTATAAATAAATAAAATGCATGGGGTTTGAGGAGGAGGCCACACAATTGAACATACGGCCACAATTGAGAGAGAGTGATTCACACCTCCGCTTAGAAATTGTTTTTGACTTCTTCTCTTTTTAGGGGTTAGGAATCATAATTTCCATTCCAATAATATAATTCATTTGATTCTATTCAATGAAATTACAATTTTATTTCCAATTTTTGAGGGCATGACGGGGTACTCCAAACCAGCCCGATGACGATATCCAACAATTAAAAGAAAATATCATCCAAGGAGAATTCTGAGGACTGGGCTTCTTCATGCTTCCTCATCCAAAAAAATTCCAAAAGAACAAAAATAAAAAGATCATTTTTCAAGTCATTTCCAAAAAGCATGCATTAGATTAGCCTTGTTTAATTTTCTGACTCATTTACTTCATGTTTCAGAGCATTACTTTCTTGACCCAATAAGAAAGCATCTGAAAAGGGCACATCAAGTTGCAATTGGTTCAATTGTTACTCAACAAGTTTCTAAAGAGTTAATCTCGATACTACTTGAAATATCGATCTTGAAGGGCCGAACAAAGTGTGTTCCATTTCCATGCTTGACGGAATTTTCATTCTCGCTCATTAAATGAGGGGCAAGTTAAAAGAAGATCATCCATCCTTGGTGAAAGAGGTACATCTCGTATTTGAACATAAATAATTTTGGGAGATGATGCTTTGTTCTTTTCCTTGCAGATGACGAATTGGGGGCACTACAGATTATAGTAGTGACATGACTGAGACAAAATCTCGATCCGAGCCAAAATGGTTGTGCAATTTGAATTTACTTTGATGTTACATAGTATCCTATTCATGCACGTTGTTTTGTGCAAGGGAAAAAGCAAGATTTCATCAAATCAAAGATCGGATTTTCATCCTCAATTGATCAATTTGTGTGTTTGTTCCCTTTCAATAAGGGCAATCCAGGGACACCCATTGCTGAGACAATCCCTTCGTGGGACAATTACTTGAATGAATGCTTGAAATCATGTTTGAGTGTAGTAAATTGTTTGTTTTGAAGTCACAAACGCTTTTTATGCTTAAAGTTGCTGGACTCTTTTGAAAAGAGGATTTTCATATTGATTTAGCTCACCAATTTCATGTGGAGATTTATCAAGATAGACAACTCAATGGAGTGACATCAATGTTTAAGAATGCTGAATGAGACGTATCAGGATGATGAAAGGCAAGCCCTATCCTATACACAGTCCCATACTTATACACTCGATACACTTGTGAGATGAGTGTAGGAAGTTCCATATCCGCAAGGTAAAGAGTTCTCTTGCAAAAGGTACGATAACCGAAATGATGAGAGGCAATTCATTTCTTTATCCTAAACACTACAGGTGATCTATTGCTTAACCTCTTTGAGCCCCATACGTTTGTGGAAAGTCTTTCAATTACCCCTGTCAAGAACCACCCCACATTGGGGGCAAATTGGAGGGTAAGACAGCATATAAGGTGAAGAAAATGGATTGAAATTTTCTTGCTTTCACTTGCATCAATTTTCAAGTCGTGCTATTACGTTGAATTCATATGGTAATTTAAGTACCTTAGGATGACGAAGAGCATTTCTTTCTCTATCCTACATACTTATATCCTTTGCATAGCCCACTTGAGCCTGCAATTTCATTTCTTTTAAACCCAGTTGGTGATCATCCCCCACACTGGGCTAAGGCAAGAGATAGATGAAGACATTTGAAAGTTTGAATGTCATTCAAAGTGTAATTGCTTGACACATGCATAGAAATCAAAATAGAATTAAGGGGCATGAAAAAGCAGTGTGCCTGGTAAAAGCAAGGCCAATGCCTATGAAAAAAAGTGAAGAAAAAATGAATAAGGACTAGGGGCATGAAAAAGCGGTGTGCCTAGTAAAAGTAAGGCCAATGCCCATAAATGAAAAAAGAGAGTCAAGATAGATGACTGTCAATTGCCAGAATTAAATCCCAATGGAGTAATACTCAAAGAGCTCAAATGTTGAGTTTTTACAATCAATGGGGCATTTCATGAAGACAATCCCTGATGGTGAAAAAGAAAACTGGTGGCAATGCCAAGATGATCATCAACTCTCACCCTTAACACATATTTTGAGCCTAATGATTGTTTCATTTCTCAACCCATGAACCTAGCCTATGTTACGTCCCTTGTAAAGTCTCTTCTAATTAGGGCACTTGAATTAGCGTATGAATTCACATGTCATAAGCATCGCTCGAAGGAGTGTGAGCAAGATTATTTCTTTCTCATTTTGCAGGGTTCTTGACTTGTAAACCCGGAGATGATTAAAGAGTTGTTCTTTCAATAGCCTTGACTCAAAGAGTCCCTTTGTTAAGCCGTTGACCGAGCCCACATTACGGTCCCTATTAAAGACCTCTCAGATTGATAAGGTCGTACCGCTTACGAGAAAACTCGGACCCTTGTTAGTATGATGATAGTGAGATGGAGTGATTCTCATAAAATAACCTCTAAATGAGAGTGAGTGAAAGTCCTTTCTAACTGAAGGTCTCTCATTTGGTATTCTTAGAAATCCATGTCATGAGTGAAGATTGTCTTGAATGATAATTCTCTCCAGTAGAAATTTGGGTGATGCAAAGGTCATTATGCATGAACCCCGATTGAGTTGATGAAAATCTCATTGAATTTTGAAATATGCATTCTAGAGTAGCTCAGTTTGTCTATCTCTTTGATGAATGCATATCAGTTTTTGCTCTAAATCATGTATGATAGGTAATTCAAGTTCCTTTCAGAATGTTTCATGAGATTAGGAGATGAGAAACCTCCACCATGAGGTGAAAGACCTCCACAGGATATCCAAATTCCAAAAGACATATCCCCAAGAATCAGAGATATCATCAGGTAAGTATATCTCTACCATACTCTAAAATACTTGTCATTGTGCATGTATTCTCTCTCAAGTACATCGACACTTGACTTGGTCAAGTTGTCCAATTATATCGACCCGGTGTGCTTTCATAGTCCAAAGTCATTTTCATCAACTCGGCGTGCTTCCATAGCCCAATGTCACCTTTAATAGACCCGGCGTGCTTCTGTAGCCCGAAGTTCTTGACCTGGTGTGCTTTTGTAGCCCAGAGTCCCTTTAATAGACCCGGCGTGCTTTTGTAGCCCGGTGTCCTTCATATTGACCTAGCGTGCTTTTGTAGCCCAGAGTCATTTTCATCGGCTCGGCGTGCTTCCGTAGCCCGATGTCTCTTTCTTGACTTGGCGTGCTTTCGTAGCCCAGAGTCCATTTTATCGAACTAGCGTGCTTTCATAGCCTAGATTTCTTTTATCGACCTAGCGTGCTTTCGTAGCCTATAGTCTTTTACACCGACACTCAATGGAGTTATTCCCCAAAGATTTTTCCTCCAAATTCAATCTGATTAAGGCGACCGAAGAATGGTTCGGGTCCTGGTCGGATGGTTTCTGTCGCAAGGCTGGGCGACCGAAGAATGGTTCGGGTCCTAGCCAAGCAAAACCTCGATCTAGGCGACCGTAGAATGGTACGGGTCCTGGAAAAGCAATTTCTTCATTCAGGCGATCGTAGAATGGTACGGGTTCTAGAAAAATAATTTTCTTCGTTGAGGCGACCGTAGAATGGTACGGATCCTTGACAACACCTATTCCTTATTCAGGCGACCGTAGAATGGTACGAGTCCTGGAAAATGAATCCCCGTTTAAGCGACCGTAGAATAGTACGGGTCCTAGACAAAACCTTTCTGCTGTACTAGGCGACCGTAGAATGGTACGGGTCCTGGGAAAGCAGTTCCTTACAAAACATTTCTGCCGTACTGGGCGACCGTAGAATGGTACGGGTCCTGGGAAAGCATTTCCTGACAAAACATTTCTGCCGTACTAGGTGACCGTAGAATGGTACGGGTCCTGGGAAAGCATTTCCTTACAAAACATTTCTGTCATACTGGGCAACCGTAGAATGGTACGGGTCCTTGGAAAGCAGTTCCTTACAAAACTTTTCTACCGTATTAGGCAATTGTAGAATGGTACGGGTCCTGAGAAAGCAACTCATTTTTGCCATGCTGGGTGACCGCAGAATGGTACGGGTCTTGGGAAAGTAGTTCCTTCACAAAGTCATGTTACTATTCTAGGCAACCGTAGAATGGTACGGGTCTTGGACAGATAACACCCACTACCTCGAATTACTCTATCCTCCTCGAAGGTAAGTTATTTCAGGCAGGTTCATCTATCATTTGCATTAAAAAAATGGAATTCATTTTCCAACAAAAAAATCATTCAATGCATGTGCATAGTCGAAATTTAGGTCTCAATTTGTCTTTGAAAGCAACCTCTTCGAGCTCACCTTCAAAGAGGGGCAGCTGTTGATACCTAAATTTTGGTGACCCGCTTAGTCATTTATTGCATTAAAAAATTAGGGGTTAATTTTATTTCTGAAAAAATAGTTAATTGCATAGCACATAGTTTTAGGTGCATTTATTTCTTAATTTGCATTTACATTGGGCCGGTGACAAATGGGTTCAAATTGATGGTTCAGAATATTAATTTAGTGAATTGGACTAAGCCCACAAAGGGAGTAAATTGGCCCAAGCCCATATCCTCGGAAAGATTTTACGGATTGATTTATGCAAGATTTCAAATTTTAAAAGAATCCTCTTGCAATCCTAAATCGTATCAAAAGCAAATATTACATTTGGAAAAAGGAATTTTCGTGGATATGGATTTGGAAAAATTAAAACCCTAACTCGCGGCCTATAAATAAATAAAATGCGTGGGGTTTGAGGAGGAGGCCACACAATTGAACATACGGCCACAATTGAGAGAGAGAGATTCACACCTCCGCCTCCTTGGCAGAAGACCCCAGTCTTCACCCTAGGGATGGACGTGGAAAGTGAGAAAAAATTCTCTCGGTGCTTGTCCCCATCTGTCGATGCGCCTCCTTCCTAAATGCAATCAACGGCTCACTCGCGGTTCATCAACCTCGCCGCATCCAATACTCGCTTGACATTGGCGACGGCAGCTTTCTGCACCTTAACACGTTTCACCAATATCCACAAGCCTGCAATTGAGAAATTACTGGCAACGGCGGCTCGGACGCCGAATGGAGGCTACAACGAGGTCTTCAAGGGATTGAGCGGAGCTTGAGACTCGGCCAAGCAAGAAGACACCAGACTGCGAGTGAAAAGAATAGTGGGCGCATCACACGTACACTTGCAAAGGAAAGCAGAAGGCGATGCATGTTGTTGTCTTTTGGTCTTTGTCCAAACTTCGATGGAAGAAGGCAGCAAAAGTCGTGATTTTTATGGTCTCGCTTAATGCAAGCAAAAAGAAGAAAAAATAGAAAAGCATATTGTGAAGCCTCGACGCCAATCACCGCAGATTCAGTGAGCAATCCTGTAAGCTCCTCAGCAAAAGCCAACAAATTGTTCCTTATTTGTTTCTCGGCGCACTTCAATTCATGGAGTTCATTGTGCTCTTCTTTTTGTAGGTTTTCCAGTGATCGTCCACACACCAAGAATCCCACCAATCACCGTTGGCGAGCCTAAAGTTCACGGTCAAAAGAATTACTCGAATCTCGATTGAATAATTCCGAGTGATGGATTTATCTTCTTTTGAATGTTGTCCAGATTGGACAATAACACGTGTGGTTCTTTGTGATCATGCAAAAGAATCTTCCTTGGCCAGATGAGCGTGAGCAGCTTGGGCGCGTGGCGATGTGCAAATTTCAGTGAAGAAAAACAACCATACTATTTTCGTTGGCCATCCAGCGCGGGTATCATCAACATTGCTGTCCCTACACCGTTTACTAGCCTCGCCCCTCCATCACCGTGAGTCCACCATCTCGGCTGCTGTCCAAGCAGCAGATCGCCACCACGATCCATCGCTAGTCGCCTTCCACCACCCTGTTGCCTGCCGATTGTGATCCCGGTCCGATTGCGCAAAGTCCAAAATTGGAAATCAATATTTGGATTAGGTAAAAATTTCGTTTTATTTGATTTCCGAATATTTCGTTTCCTCATTTGAAATATCTGTTGATGCACGTGATGGAAATCCCGATACGCTATGATGTCCGTAATTTCGAGTGGCCTTTCAAATTAGGAAATCTTCCTAATTTCGCAACGTGCATGTGATTGATGGTCCGATTTCATGCTCGAAATACGACCCGCAATCGTACGGAAAAATCACCAATCCGATCTC
Source organism: Eucalyptus caleyi (assembly GCA_014182885.2). Classification (NCBI taxonomy): domain Eukaryota; kingdom Viridiplantae; phylum Streptophyta; class Magnoliopsida; order Myrtales; family Myrtaceae; genus Eucalyptus; species Eucalyptus caleyi. The sequence goes on from CM024476.2 coordinate 24,450,685, forward strand.
ACGCTCAAGATACGATTCGTGATTTTATTTAAAAATTGACTGATCCGATCTCATACGCGAGATACGATTCGTCAATTTATTTCCAAAATTAAACGGACATGGATGATATCTTGCTTGATTTGTTGCTGTGCTATTCTCGATGCCTTTATTTGATTGCTCCCGTAAAGGAAAAACCCAAAAAAATATTTGAGTTAGGTTAAATGCATTTTAGGATATTACTGGTTTTAAGGTTATGTTGCATGTTTAGGATAGGAAATTTATTTCGAATTTCTTAAATAAAAAATCCAAAAATGCACTCATTTAGGATGTTGGTTTTTGTTGCATGTTTAATTATTTGGCAGTTTAATTTCGTTTAATAATAAAAAGAAAAAAATTAGAATTATGGCATTCTTTGCACGTCATTGCATATTAGAATAAATTACATGCTTATTTAGAATAAAAACCATGTGCACGTCATATAGAATTATGTTCATACAATGCACGTCATTTAGTGATTTTTGTTAGGTTCATTTAATTAGAAATTGTCAGTCATTAGATTAATTTAGATTGCATATTTAAATGTTGCATTTCTTTAATTTCAAATCTCATATAGACTACATGCTTAGTTATGTCATATTGCTTAGGTCATATAGCTAAGTCATGTTGCCATGTCATATCATTTCATGTTAAATTAGTGGCCTGCATTACATAAAGCATGATTCTCATTAATTAAGTAAAAACAAAAAAAGAAATTGCGTGTTAATTAGAAATCATATTTAGAACTGCTGATGTGAATTCTAAACTAACAACGCAGATGCTTTCGTTGCTACGAGGTAAGTCCTGCAATTTATTTATTGCTTTACTTGGGTGTTAAATTGGTGGTTTGTGCACCCGCAAAATCGCTTCACATGTTAGGGAAGTAGATTCAAAATCAATTCAAACTGCCTGCAAAAACGTTTTTGAAATTAAAATAATGGTACCAAAAGGGCATTAGAGAAATCTAGTGTAACCAAGTCCCCGTACCCATAATCTCTGGTTCCTAGGAGTAAAGTAAATCTCTCATTACTTTACTTGGATTTCTAATCGACTCACAAAAATAGATTAGTGGCGACTCCTAATTAAAAATTGCATGTTAAGAACTTGAATCGAAAGTCGTGAATTGGTATGGGCTTGGGAGAGCCCGAGTTAAGTCTAGGCTTAACAATCCATTAGCCAAACTCTAGGTGGTGCACACCCGAAAAAATTGGTCGCGACAATACGCTTCGTCTATATATATATAATGATGTGGCGTTTCATTGATAGGACGTGGTGGTGACCGTGCAGAGTAGCTGGCGGGAAAGGTATTAGGTGAAAGTAATTCATATACGAGAAACACCTAGGTAGGGACGTTTTGTCCTGATTTTCCTGGACTATTTTCCAGGTAAATAGTCTCGTCGGACATGATGGTCGTCGACAATCAATTGTACTCATTCATGGAGGACTATCTTCCAAGTAAATAGTCCCGTCGGACGTAAAGACACCGTTTTGTACGTCGTTCTTAATTGCTTTCTCATTTGTGAAAAATGCGTTAAACGAATCATTCATGTCGGCTGTACAGAAATTGGTATAAGAAACTAGCTGAGACTTAATTTTTGAAGATTATTTTCCACCATAAAATCTAACCGGTATCTCTGTTTTGTAACCCTATCTTAATATGTCCAGTATTGCTCCTCTCTCTCTCTCTCTCTCTCTTCTCTCTCTCGAATCTACAACTTTCATATCCCTCATGGCCATCTTCAGTGCAAATGATGTCTTCTCCTGCTTCCTCTTCCTCGTCTGGTTCCTCATCGCACTCCTAGCCCACTCCCTCATCAAAGCATGCCTCAAGCTCAAGCCTCGCTCCAGGGTCCCGCCTCCGCCAAGCCCTCTCTCCCTTCCTTTCCTCGGCCACCTCCACTTGATCGGCCACGTCCTCCCCAAATCCTTGCAAGCGCTCGCTCGCCGCCATGGCCCGCTCATGCGCATCCGCTTCGGCACGTCCGCTTGCGTCATTGCCTCGAGCGCCCCTGTTGCGAGGGAGATACTCAAAACTCTAGATCTCAAGTTCTCGTCGAGGCCTGAGTTCGCGTCCTCGGAGCACTTCATCTATAGGGTGTCGCGCTTCATCATGGCGCCGTACAGCGACTACTGGCGGTTCATGAATAAGCTGTGCATGACGAAGCTCCTTGGCGCCCCTCAGCTCGAAGGTTCGTCAACGTCCGGGAGGAGGAGGTCAAGAGGCTGGTCGAGTTGGTGATTGAGAGCGCGAGAGGGAGCAAGGCGTCGGACCTGAGCAAGGAGCCGACAACTTTCACAAACAACGTGATCTGCCGGATGATGATGAGCACGCGGTGCTCGGGGACTGCCCACGACGCCAAAGGGATCCATGAGATTGTGAAAGCATGTTTGGAGCTTGCCGTTAAGCTGAGCGTTGGCGACATGTTGGGGCCTCTCAGGTGGCTCGATTTTTCCGGGAATGGGAAGAAGGTCAAGGCAGTGCTGTGGGAATTCGACCGGATCGTGGAGAGGATAATGAAGGAGCATGAAGAGAAGCTGATCAATGGGTCAGTTGCAGAGAGGAAGGATCTCCTGGACATCTTGTTGGAGACTCACAATGATCCAACTGCCGAAGTGAAGATAACTAGAAATGACATTAATGACATTAAGTCCTTCATCCTGGTGAGTACATGTTAATTATATCCACGCTCTCTTTATTAAGTTTTGCATATTAGATCGATGGCAATGACATGAAAACAATTACGCTTAAACATATAACTTTTAATTAGTTTTCACAAAGTAGTTTGATAGTAGATAAATATTATGTTTCAAAAGTGCAGATTGTAAGAAAACACTCGCGCGGATTATACTTTATACGTTTAAAACATTACACGCGACGTTCATGCAAATGTCAATTTATCGTTCCTCATGCCTCTAATGGACGGGATATCTTCATGGCGAGCACTGAAACCTCATCGGTGGCCATGCAGTGGGCCATGGCGGAGCTCATCAACCGTCCGGAAGCCTAGATGAAGCTACGGGACGAGATCAGCTCCATCGTCGGGCCCACTAGGCTAGTCCGAGAGTCGGACATCCTCCAGGCCGTCATGAAAGAGACCCTGAGGCTCCACTCGCCCGCGGCCATAATCATCGGGGAGTGCAGAGAAGACTGCTCCGTCGACGGTTACCTGGTGGAGGCCAAATCGAGGGTCCTAATCAATGCCTACGCAGTCATGAGGGACCCGGAGATATGGACAGACCCGGACGTGTTCGTGCCCGAGAGGTTCCTGGAGAGTTCGGACGAGAAAATCGGAGAGCATCAGATGGAGTTCAGGGGTCAGAACTTCAGGTACTTGCCGTTCGGGAGCGGGCGGCGAGGGTGCGTCGGGGCGTCACTCGCAAGGCTGGTGATGCACGTGGCTGTTGGATCATTGGTTCAGTGCTTCGATTGGAAGATGATGGAGGGAGAGGAGGCCATCGATTTGAGCCAAGGGCCAGGATTCGGGGCGGAGATGGCTGAGCCGCTGGTGTGTGTTTCCCCGTCGTGCATGTCGATCCATTTGAGCCGTGCCGCTGGAAAATTACATGGGTCTTGATGTCATCGTACAGCTAAGATGTGTTGTTATATTTTCCCGCTTTTGTGAAGGATGTATGAATTCCTTAAAGTTTGGAAAAATGAGTAAACTATAGTCAATATAAACTATAGTCTATATGGCAATCATGCGGTTATAATAAATGAAGCACTATATGCTTTGTGTAGATAATTGAATTCAGAAATGGTGACCATGATTGATGAGTCGGCAGGTGGGTTAGGTGCACCTTCGAAGCCATCGTCAAGCCCCTTTCCGGCATACACATCTTTATTTAGATATTATTTTCTATATTATATTTTTTGATCCAATGGAATATCTTTATAAAATAAAATATTGTCTTGACGTAACCATCGCGGGTCGACTTCAATTTAAGGTGCGCCTTGTCTTGTTTCTTAACTTCATTTAGAAAGGGAAGTTTTGACATTTTTCTTGCAATCGAACGGAGGAACCCCTCAAAATGAAATGGAAGATGCTTATGTCCGAGGAAAAGTTAGAAGGCTTCGAAAGAAGAATTTATTAACCTAATTGGTTAAAGCAATACTTTCCCTGACATTAGATCAATTTAACTTTGACTTTGTCGTACCTTCACCATTAAAGGTGAGGCAATCATACACTTTCTATATTAAAATGATTGGCCGATTGACATGGGACAAGCGTTTTTCAAGATTTCGATTTAAACTTGTTTGCGAAAAAGTTTGAACCAAAAATGGACCCAATCACAAATTAGGTCATGGAATGGCCAACTTAACCTTCAATAAGGCTGTAGGCTCATTGACGAGAATCACAATAGCGAATGATGCCGGAGAGATCGTCGTGGTGATGATGGCGGTGGGTGGAATCGCGGAGGTGGATGGTGGGGCATTTATCCTACTTTTGATGGGAGTCTGAATATCTAGCACTTCATGGATTGGCTAGTTGAGATGAATCGATTTTCCAATTACGTAGAGATTTTCAAGAACCCGAGGATGAAATTGGTGACGGCATATAGATTACAACAGGGCGATAACCATCTAGAATCTGAAATTTACCCGTTATAATAGGTTCCCTAATTTTTAAAACCTAGAACTTACCCTACGTACCTTAAAACCTGCAACCGGATAAGTTCCTACTAGTCTGGTTCTTCAGTTCCAAATTCTACTTTGAAACTATACTCATCCCTAACCCGTGTTGTGGTACCATGTATTTTTCTTGCCATGTACCTGACAATACCCTCATGAAGACTTCTAGGGCTCAATTAGTCCTTGCTAAACTAACTACTGGCATTCTTGAAGACCTAGAGTTGCATCTTTTAGTTTCATTTTGGAATGAGTTGCCTTTGTTGGGTTTCAAACGAGAATCCAAATATGAGGACTTGTTTAGGTCCATTGCATATTTATACTGGTCATCTTCATATTTGTATTATAGAGATAGTTGTAAGAATGCGAACTCTGATCAAATCGAACTTCAAGATTCAAGGACGTGTTCTCCCCAGTAGAAAATATGTTGCGATATTAAATGGTTGGTCTCAATTTTTAATAGTTATCGAGTTAGAAATTAAATAATTTAGTACAATAGAGTTTCTTATTTTGTAATGATCTATTTCTTAATTTCAAACTTATGATTTTATAGTGTTCTATATTTATATTTGCGTTTCATCGGAATTTTGCACATCTAAACGTGTTTGCGCGCACATTCGTATTTTTGCAAGTTTTACTCGTTTTTATCCTTATTTCTGCTGGTCAGTGATGAATAGTAAAATGATGATTTGGCAAGCTTGTGAATATAATTGGATTTGTTTATTTTCTAAGTTAGTTGGATCCTCAAAAATTCCATTTATAAACTGTGAATATAGCCAATATTAACTTTAGTTCTGGGTGTGAGATTGAAAACGAGACGTCCAAGCAGAAAACATCCCAATAAACACGTGAGTCGCACTTGTAAGCCCAAGCAGCAAAGATTTGGCTGCTTGTTTTCAACTAAGTTGGCCACTTTATACCGTTATTTTTAACAAAGTTTACTCTTGCTTGCTTTCAAGAAATGTCTCATTTCATTTTTCTTATTTGAAATCTTCTCCAATACTTTAGTAGTATTCTCTCATTAGATATCCAAAGGAATCACAAGATAAAAGAAAAAAATGAATAATTAACTCAACTCAAACTTTTCTGCATTCTCAATAAACTTTTCAACCTTAGTCAGCATGGGAATGGCTCTCACAACTCTTGATCAATCTTGAGTGAAAATCAAAACTTCCTCTACTCTAGAAGTCAAAGAACTTTGAAAGTCATTAAACACATGACCCAATATACTAAAAGCTGACTCTAAAGCATTGATAGTTATAGGAATAGCCAAAACATCCTAAGTCATCAAAGATAGTTTTCCACCACGTCAAAATGTCAAAATTAAAAATTTCTTCACTTTCGGCTTGAGGATACTGATCAAGTTCAGATTTGTAACCATCTAACAATCTTGCCGTTACCGTTATCGCCATCGGCAATGTAACTGCTATTGCTAGCACTCTCATTTTGACCTCCCAAATTTCCGCTACTACAACTAAGAGAATATTGATTGTTCATAGAATTTGTACAAACTTTCTCATCTTATCATGCTTCTTATTAATTTTCCCACTATCATCATAAATTTAACCATAATAGAGTTTCACATAATTCAACTTTTCTTCGTGGTATTCAACAAAGCCACAATCAATATCATCATATTTACTTTTTCAAACTCCCATACTATTTGTCAAACTTCACTTTCATTTTTGTCCCCATAGCTTTAAGCCTAAGATCTGAAGCATTCAAAGCTTCTTTCAAATATTTATAGAAAAAAAGATATTCTCTCAAAATAATCATTTGGAATAACATATGAAGTCTCCAACAACTTATTAGTGGCATCATAAAATCTTTTTATACATTTGGAAAGAATAATGGCATTTTCCCATCGTTTTTTGGAGTATCCAAGTTAAGCTCATCTGAGAAAGAAAATTCCCCTTCCATTCTTTCAAAATGGCAGTGTCAGACATGAAATAAGTGGAGTTCCATTCGGTGGCCACATCAAGACAGACCAAATTCTTGTAAGTAATCCTTTCTCTTTCAATGCAATATTAGAATATTTTAACTCTTGTGGAGAACCCCTCACATACCTTATTACATTTTGTCAAGCCATTTCTTACACCATTGAAGATCAATTATGTTCTCTTAAAAAATTTGTTGTATGGAAACGTCATTCAAAGTAGCATTGTCTATGGCGATTGTGGACATTTCTATTCTCCACTCATTTATGCACTTCTAAACCATTTTCCCAATCTATCTACCCTTGAGACTAGACATCATCACAAAGTTAAAGATTCTTTAGTTTAACTTCAACTTCTCATTAATGAAATGTGCTATGAAACTTAAATAGTTCAAGTTTTGAATGGAACTCAATTTATCACAATCCTAGAATTCACAAAACCAAAGTGTTATTTCAAACTAGTTTTTCCAACTCAAATACAACTTCATGGAATCTCTTACTATTGTAAACTGTGACATATGTTTGAAAAGAGGTTGTAAGTTAGTGAAAATATCATGAAATTTGACATGCTCAATCAAGGAAAAGAGTTAGTTCATTAACTATGATAATTCAAGCAAGCATGTGCCTATAGCAATCTTGATTAAACTTCTATGTAGTAAAGACACGACGGGTATTGGTATATCTTCCTGCCTAACCAAACGAATCTACAGTAGGTGTTGCAAACAAGTTTTGCTTTTATCTATATTGTGAGGACACTTGTTGCATTTTCTCTAGTGCGCCAACATTATATAAGTACGTATCAACACAGCACACATACTCATTTCCACAATGAATGAATGCACTTTATTTTATGTGTTTTCTTTGTCTTCTCATTTATGATTCTCGAATAATGATCCCAAACACCGGATTTATTCGATTTTCTTTTATGAGGACGAGAACTAGATACTTTGTTTGCTGTGGATGCCTCTTCTTCTTCTTCACTTCCATGGCCTGGCCATTCCATGATCGGAGTCATCACATCATCTCCACCCACTTCCATTTGACACGTTATCTCGATTCATCAAGTTCACATCAAGATAACGCTAGCACAATATAATTCGTAATTGCAAAATAAAAATGGAACATTTGTGCTTGACGAAGTAACCAACACAAAGAACAAGCATCAAAGTTCTACAATAAATGCGATGTGTTTAGCATTAGGATCTGTCTAAGAAAAACCGCTAATACAAGTCATTATATAGTTCTCACAAATACAAAGACATAAGCAAGCACACATCTTTCCAAACAAACCTTACTCTAGCTGGATTGTTCCCGCGAAGTTTATATTCCAAGCAACATACAACCTCCTATGCTTATCAGTGCCAATCTTATGTTTAAGACCATGACAACTCTCAAAACTATGCTAAAAAGGAACTGGTTAATCTTGATTTCATTGAACTTCCATGAAGCCACCTGTAATGCAACAAATTAACATGGACTTCAAGATATAACAGATGCAGTAGTTCCACATAAACTCCAATAGCCACTTATGAGATCTTTCCCTGAGCAGCTTGTTTTATCCAACCGGATTCACGACCCCAGAAGCTTTAGGAGGCTATCAGTTTGTCAGTTATTCAGCATTTTTGGCGTTACGACCTCGTGATCACCACAAGTTACAGAATTCGAACTTGGAGGATTCAATTTGTTAAGTAGCAAGCAAACAAGCTTACATAAACCAATTCCATGCACGTATGGCCGAGGCAACAAACAAATCAAAATCAAAGCACACCAAAATCGAAAACGAAATTGACCCAGAGAGACAGAGAGGTACCTGGCTAGGCTAGGCCCCGAGCCGCAAGATCAAGAGAGAGACGAGACAGTGTCGATGAGACTCAAGAGCACCGCCGGAGAGACTTGAGAGACGAGTGAGAGAGAGGGGGGGGCTGCAGCCACATATGGGAGAGTGGGAGAGTGAGAGGAAAGAAGACAAAGAAGTGACAACAAGAAATCGAAATTGCAGCACACCAAAATCAAAATATCCGAGGAAGAAACTGGAAAACGAATTGGACACAGAGACAGTACCTGGCTTAGGCAAGGCCGCAAGCCGCAGGACCAGGAGAGGGATAAACGAGATGGCATCAACGAGACTCGAGGATGCAGCTGCCGGGGGGGTAGAGAGAGAGAGAGAGAGAAGAGAGAGAGCAGCCGCAGACTGTGAGAAGTGAGAAAACGGAGAACGAAGTGAGAAGAGAACTGACTGCCGAGAGATATTCTAGGCCTGGTAGACCCGTTCAAAAACCAAGTTTCCGAGTAGAACCAACAGTTCAGACTAACGGAAACTGGCAACCGAAGCAATTCCTGTTGCGAACTGGCCGGATAAGGCCGGTTCGGGTAGGTTCCTGGATCGAATAGACCTGGCGGCTTACCTCAAGGCAAGACTGCTGTCTTTTTCTCATTTGGTTCGATTAGTCTGGCGTTCCATGGTGACAAACATGGACTTATCTTTAGCCAGTCGCTATAGGTTGTCGAAATCACAAAAGCAAATTGAGGGCTGTAAAACAGGTGGAGATTCTTCGGAGGAAACCGCGTACCAGATGCCTCACGACAACCTTGTCTTATACTTGAACAGGAAGAAGATCCTAATCACCATCGAACTGTAGGTCTTATATGAAAATGTGACCGATAAAGACTGAAGCATCCTTCATTGATCAATAATCGAAGCAGCTTCCTAATTTTCTCACATATTCAGTTTTCTGGTGAAAATTACTCATTTAGTTCTAAACTCATAATATGAATATTAATTCAGTCATAAACCTTTCAATATTGTCATTCAATGCTAAACTTTTGTACAAAATCCCATTGTAATTTTGGCCAATTTTCACCGGGATTCATTGACGTGGTGGTTTGGTACTCGCTAGCCAAGTCACGTGGCATACCATCACGTCAACAATTGCCTGAGAAAATTAACTAAAATAACTAAATTAAAACTTTATGTAAAGGTTTAACCAAATCGGAAAATTTATTACTGTATTGGCATCTGTACAATAAGTTTATTATTAATTTGAAAATTTTCTCAAGTTTTTAATGGCACAGGAGCAGTTTACATCGGCCAATAATTGAAACGTTTGTTTTATTTCGTCTTATCGTACGTGGAAACTAACTTGGAAATGAATTCCGTACATGCCCAAAATCGAATCTCTGTAACATTGTTTTGACAAATGTCCAAAGACTTGGTTTGCTAGTTTTTTTTTTTTTAAATCTAATTTAATCTTGCTCATCATCATCATTATTATTTTCTTCAAAGTGGGACACAGATGAATACGAATCACTATCAGAGATTTGGACCTCAATCTTCTGATCATGACATTGTGGGGGACTCCAGCAAAATAAATCATATCTGATCTTTCAGTCCCACGAGCGCCCAGTCAGCTCAATCATTACTTTAAAATAATTTGCAAGAATTAATTAGGTGCATAAAAACAAATTGGTTTTGGAAAAGGAAAGCGTGTCTAGCGTATCGTTAGGTGCTTTACATCCATTCATGTCTTTTTACGTCACTCATGACATGATAAAGATGAATCATTATGATTTAAATGCTTAATTATTCCAATAATATGGAATGAGAGGGAGCAATTCATTCATAAGTAAACGCATGATTGAGAAAGTGATGACATATGTGTCAACATGTACCCTTTTATATAATAATTACAATGAATATGATCTAAAACCTAGGCCAATGTGAAACCGGGGGCTAACATACAATTTAAGTTACCCTAAAGTTGACCAAAGTCCATTTGCCATTCAATGTGAAACGAGTGGTTTGTGATGTGATCTCTAACAATGATGGAAAAATTACTCATCGTATTCCACTAAAGTTTTATGACTCCGGGTTTGGCATGTTCTTAAGCATAAGATGCCATAAAGACATCATAAGTCTCATAATTTTAATGCATATTCGCTTTAATGTCATTACTTTTTCTTTTGAATCATTTAAATGTCACATTGGTCAAAAATCGTTTACTTAAGTGTTACTGACTATTTACCCATCATTAATTTATTATAAATTGGCTGATGTGACTCGCTAGAAAGATCTAATCAACAAAAACCATAAGAAAAAGACATTGTTTTGGCCCTATCAATAAAATGAAAAGGAAAAGTGATCAAGGCGACCATGGAAGGACCAGAGCCATGGGCAGCCATAGGAACCCCCGGGATCACGAAAACCTATAATACCACATTTCCTCATTGTTGAAGAGGGAGGCGCTTGGCCTTGGTTTTTTTTTTTTTTTTCCATCCAAATCACTTAAGTACCACTTTTTAAAAAGAACGATCACTTAAGTGTTAACTCTAACCTAGGTTATCAAAAATCCATCGTAGTCATTTTTATTATTTTCTTAATCCTACGTAGCTCATCAGAGTACTTAGTCAGCATATAACCCATTGAATGACTTCGTGTTGTAAATTAAAAAGTAATCGCTTCAATGTCAAAATGATCTCTCTAGTACTAGTTGTTGCAAAAAAGTGATCACTTTAATGCCGGTTGTAGTTAAAAAGTGACCGTTTCAATGCCAAAAAAGACCACATCAAATGAAAATTTTAATTATAAAAATAACGTAATTTCTTTGGTCGGAATTTCTTACCAAAGGCACTCAGGTATTTGTTTTTCTCCAATTTGACACTTAAGTAAACCAACAAAAACTTTTGGAACTAAAGTAACTTCCGTATACAATTTTTAGCACTTCCAAGGTCATTCTCCCTAGAGAACTCTTATTCCCTTAATGTTTGGTAAAATTACATTTTGAATCATCAGGGGCAATAGACAAATTAAGAAGTAGAAAAAAAAAAATCTCACTCTCTTCCTCTAAGTCCCTCTTTCACTCTCTATGAATCTGATTTCTAGAATCGAACACTTGATCAAATAGCAGGTACTTCTCGCTCCTCAGTTGATCCGTCTTCTCGCTCAAAATCAGACCGGAGAAGAGTTTTCGCCAAATCTTATGGACTGTAGACGACCGAGAAAAGCGAGTCGACTTAGATTGCCTCGGACTTAGAAATTTGTTCCATTTTCCACTTTGGAAGTAAATCTCTTTACGAAAAAGGTCATGTTGGACTCAACAATTATTCACAAAGCTACGTAGGGCGATTCGCCGGAAAAAAAGAAGAACAAAAAAAATGACGAAAAAAAAAACTACTTAAATGAGCGATTTTTCACTAACGTGACACTCAAGTGATGAAAAAAAAATATTAAAGCACTCAAATAAGCGTTGTATAAAAATTATATAATATATGATGTCCTTATCGCCATAAGATATGTTCATGATATATCATTGGTCCAAGTTACATGGTCCCGTTTTAGGAGACATCGCGCTCCAACTCTGTCAGTTTGCAATTTCTTTCTTTCGCCACCGTTGTCGAGGAAGAAGATGTTTAATCTAGTTATTTGCTAAGAACATCACTGCCTAAAACCACTGATTAACACTACTTGTTACATGATCCAAACTGGCCATGGGGCCTCCAAGATCGTCTAGGAATGAAGAATTAAAATCATCTGACCTTTTCCTATAAACATCCCACTTCTTATTACATGAAGAACTAAAATCATCTGACCTTTTCCCAAAAAAAAGCATCGCACTTACTATGTTCTCGTGGCCGACAGCAAGTTTTAGGTCATATCAAACTGTTGTGCACTGTGTAAATATGTCAGAATGTCATGGGGAGATCAACCCAGCAGACTAGGCAACTCGTGAGCTATTTAGAAGTTTGACTTTTTCAAACTTTGGTTGATCTCACTTTCTGGGCTCACACGGGTTTAATAATTAATACCAATCCTTAGAGGATTAATTAATTGCAAGATTGCTTCAATAATACACAAGGAGGACCACGCTATTAGTTCATTTACGAGGACCACTGAGGACCACTGAGGTATGCTTAATTGTCCTAATTTTCCTGGACTATCCACCAGGTCCACGGTCTCGTCGATCTTAATGTCCTCTTCATACGTCCTTGGATAAGCAATTCACGTCTCCGAAAGAAAATTATAAAGAAGAACAAGTTAGATGATCAATTATAAGTTATAGATCCGGTTAAGCTCAAAAATAAACTTGAGTTACATTGTAAGCTTTCCCTATCAAAAGTCACAAAATGTTCCAAATTATATTCACTGTGAAACATTTACATTGAACTTTTTTTTGTAATATTATGAACCCTAAACTATACCCATCGAGACATATTTACCATAAACTTTTTCTTGTGACATTAAAAAAAAAACCCTAAACTTGTACCTATGTAACACATTTATCTTTTATCAAGGTTATGTTAGTTAGAAATGCAATAGTTTGCCAACTACATAAAGTTGCATAGGAAGTAGTTTGCTTGCCTAAAAATGAAGGAGAACTAGGTCTGCTCAAGTTGAAATTACGGAACAAAATGTTGCTAGGTCGCATGTTATAGACCCTCATCAATAATCCTTCCTCTTCCATCCGGAGTAATTGGGTTTTCAATACTAAATGCAAAGGTACTTAATTATGCAACTTGAGATTAAGGGCAATATGGCTTGGAGTTGGCAATGTCTTCTGGAGCTGAGGCTTGTTCTAACTTCAATCGTCTCTAGCTTTAGATACTGCTGCAAAGAGGTATATTGGGAACTTAGGCAAGTGGGACCCATTGTGGAGTGATGCGTTTTAATATAAATTAACGGTATTAGCAAACATAACTTTATAGGCTAGCTTGCTTGTAAAAATAGATTACTGACAATAGAGGCCGTATCACGATGAAAACCTTCAATTGATATTCAGTGTAATTTCTAGATGTCCGGTATAAAAGATAAAACTTATTTATTCTTTGAATGTAACTGGGCTAGGAGAATATGGCAAAGTATCTTCGCATAGAAGGGTATTTGACATTCTTTAGAAAGATGAGATTTTTAAACTTCATTGGATGATAAGAGCTACAAAGGTCAAGAATTTGGAAGCACGACTCCTCAAGTTATACTTCTTAGTGACCATGTATTGTATTTAGATGGAGCGCAATTGTAGACGTTTCCAAAATAATCGATTGAGATGCATCTTCTTTTGGCTAATATATGTAAATTGTAAATTCCACTAAAGAATTTAGGCTTCACTTTTCCATAATTGTGCCCTTCCAGGAAAATTTTTCTTTTTTGGTCGAAAATACGAGTGATATTCATTACTTAACGAAATTCGCTAAAAATATATCAAGAGCGTCAGAACATAACATATCAAAGAGAGCAGAGGGGGGTGGGCGACCCAATTCATAGGTAAATTGTTTAACCTTTGGACTTTGGCTAACCAATTCGCAATTGTATTTGAATCCCTTTGCAATGGACTATGGTGAGGCCCGAAAATTTGCTCTTAAATATATTGTTGGCAACTATGTGGAGGCTTTCTAGCTCCATATTCTCGCATAATTAGCTGTGTTTGTGATGTTGGGGGATGTCTTTAAGCTAATGCACTTCATCTAATTAGTGAGATTTACATATTTATAAAAGAAAAAGGGTTCTTTTAAATAATTTTTCAATCAAAACAACATCATTTTTATTTCACTTAACTCTGTGGGGGCGTCAACATAATTTGTTTTTTGGCACCTATATATGTAGTTTTTAACGGTTCTCAATGATAAAATTTTGACAAAAGGTAAATATGTCACGTATACATAAAGTTTGGAATTTTTGGCATCATTGAAAAAATTAGAGGTCTTTTGCAGCTTTTGCTAAAAAGACTAAAAAGCAAGCTCATCCTTAAAAAAGAAGAAATTTACGAGCGGTCTTCACTTTGAGCAGGATGATTAATAAGAGGGTGGATAGTTATTACCAACAAGTCAATGATAAAGGAGGTCACTTGTGGAGGATTATGCATCTTGTTCGTCGACTGTGCATGCGATGATTATCTAAAAGAGACTGCTTCCTCGTTCGCGGAAAATGTATCTCTTCGCGTACCCTTCACTCCTGGCGGTGGCATAACAAGCCGACGAAGACTTGGTTTTTTAAGACGACTTTCGTCCATGACATGACAACAGCAGCATCTCCGTTTGTCACCTGGTTTAATTTCGTACAGCATAACTCTTGTAGGAAGAAGTGCAAGCCACTTCATTTTTCATATTTTTGTATGGCAGCCGGCATGCTCTCATGCACTATATAGAGCATCAACCCTAGCTTCCTTCTTTCAAACCCCATAGTCCTCTCTCTCTCTCTCTCTCTGATCTATACACTTTCATATTCCCTCATGGCCATAGTCAGTGCAAACGATGTCTCGTACTACTTCCTCTTCCTCATCTGGTTCCTCACCGCCCTCCTAGTCCACTCCCTCATCAATGCATGCTTCAAGCTCAAGCCTCGCTCCAAGGTCCCGCACCCGCCGAGCCCTCTCTCCCTCCCCTTCCTCGGCCACCTCCACTTGGTCGGCCCCGTCCTCCCCAAATCCTTCCAAGCGCTCGCCCGCACCCACGGCCCGCTCATGCGCCTCCGCCTTGGGGCGTCCTCGTGCATCGTCGCCTCGAGCGCCTCCATCGCGAGGGAGCTGTTCAAAACCCAAGAGCTCAACTTCTCATCGAGGCCCGAGTTCGGGTCCTCGGAGCACTTCATCTACAGGGGATCGCGCTTCATCATGGCTCCATACGGGGACTACTGGCGGTTCATGAAGAAGCTGTGCATGACGAAGCTCCTCGCCGTCCCTCAGCTTGACAAGTTTCTCGACGTTCGTGAGGAGGAGGTCGAGAGGCTCGTCAAGTCGGTGATGGAGAGCGCGAGAGGAGGGAAGGCATCGGACCTCAGCAAGGAGCTGACGACGTTCACAAACAACGTGATCTGTCGGATGGTGATGAGCACACGGTGCTCAGGGACTGCGAATGACGCAGAGAAAATCCACGAGCTCGTGAAGACGTGTTTGGAGCTCGCGGGGAAGCTCAGCGTCGGCGACGTGTTGGGGCCCCTCAGGTGGCTCGATTTCTCAGGGAACGGGAAGAAGCTCGAGGCAGCGCTGTGGGAATTCGACCGGATCGTCGAGCGGATAATGAAGGAGCATGAAGAGAAGCTGATCAATAAATCAGTTACCGACCGGAAGGATCTCATGGACATCTTGTTGGAGACACACAACGATCCAACTGCTGAAATGAAGATAACAAGAAAGGACATGAAGTCCTTTGTCCTGGTGAGTACAAGTTAAAGGACATGAGGCCCGTTATCTTTTGACTACTTTTCATTAAATCTATTGATAGCAAATAAATAAATTTACGTTCTGAAAGTATAAGTTATTAGATAATTGTCGCACGGTTTACATTTTATACATATAAAACACTACATATGATCTTCATGGCTGGTACGGATACCTCTAATTGGCAGGATCTCTTCATGGCTGGTACGGATACCTCGTCGGCGGCGATGCAGTGGGCCATGGCGGAGCTCATCAACCGTCCGGAAGCCTTCAAGAAGCTGCAGGACGAGATCAACTCCGTCGTCGGTCCCACTAGGCTAGTCCAAGAGTCGGACGTCCCGAACTTGCCCTACCTCCGAGCCGTCATCAAGGAGACCCTGAGGCTCCACCCGTCCGCGCCCCTCATCATCCGGGAGTGCGGTGAGGACTGCTCGGTGGACAGCTACCTCGTGGAGGCCAAAACGAGGGTCCTAATCAACGTCTACGCGATCATGAGGGACCCGGAGAAATGGACCGACCCGGACGAGTTCGTGCCCGAGAGGTTCCTGGAGAGCTCCGGCGAGAGGATCGGCGAGCACCAGATGGAGTTCAAGGGCCAGAATTTCAGGTACTTGCCGTTCGGGAGCGGGCGGCGGGGGTGCGCTGGGGCATCACTCGCGATGCAGGTGATGCACCCGGCCGTGGGATCGCTGGTCCAGTGCTTCGATTGGAAGGTGATGGAGGGAGAGGGGGCCGTCGATTTGAGCCATGGTTCTGGGTTCGCGGCCGAGATGGCCAAGCCGCTGGTGTGTCGCCCCGTCGTGCGTGTCAATCCATTTGGCCATGTGACTAGGAAGTAGTATATATGTTTTCTTGACGTCTGTCGTGCTAGTAAGATGTGTGGTTATCTTTACAGCTTTTGAGCAGGATGTTTGATGTGGCTTTGATGTTTGGAAAAAGGGAATAAACTGTAGTCTATCTGGTGAACATGTCGTTTTTATGATTTGAATCGCTATATGCTGTGTATATTAAATTTGAATTCAGCAATGGTGACTGTGGTGTTTTTTTCTTTTGTCAAAAGAAAGTTTCATTAATTACCAAACTCATACATGAAAGGGAATTTTAAAAGTCATAATAACAAAACAAAGTCATAGATTTTCCAAATAAACAAAAAAAATCAGAAATTAAGGCATTTCATCATAGCATGATTGGTAGAGATCATCATAAGCTAATCTTTCAAGAATAGATTTGTAATGGCAAAGATCATCACAAGCTTGTCCTTTAAAAACGTATCTGTAATTAGATCCAAACGAAAGAATCAACGGCTAATCACATAATCATACAACATTATTAGTGATAAGCACATAAAAAGATCTCTATCTGTAATTATGGCTTTGCCATTCGGAGGTGTGCACCTTGGTTCGGCGTCCCCAACACCATCACCATATGGAGACAATGTAAACATGTTGAAAAATCTCAAATTTGACACTTGTGAGAGTGCGCCTTGTAGCTAATGCGAAATGCCAAAATTTTAAGTGAAAAAATGTTAAATGAACACAGATTTAATATTGAAACTATTGTAAACACCATTAAAATTGGAGGCGGAATACTTATTTATTAAGACTCTAAAATTTAGAAGATGATCGGAGAGAAAAGCTCCTAAATATAAGATAAGGAGAGTAAAGCTCCTAGATCTAAAATTAGATCAGGAAAATTAGGAAAGAAATAAGAGGAAAAGGAGCTGGGAGGTGGGTTCGGTGACGCAATCGGTGGGCTCCTCTTTTTGTTAATCATTGTGAGATCTGAAGCTGGTATAACCAAAAAACTTACACGTGTATAATTAGATTGAGGCTTTTGAATTTTATTTTTTTGTCAGTGTTTGAATTAAATTGAGTAACCAAATTCTTTCACATTTTCATTATCTAATGGTGATGTATAAGTTTATTATTACACCAGTAGTGAACCTGATAAAAAAATTTCCTTTTTTTTTTTTTTTTTTTTTTTTATTTTGGAAGTTGCTTTCTAATGCTTATTTTATATCGTGATTATCCAATACTATTCATTTTCAGTAAAATCACTATGAGTCAAAAGGACTTTGCAAAGTCAAAGCATTGCCAAACTCAAATGCTAGGGTTGGTTTGTATGAGTTGGGCTTTATAGCTTTTAAAATTAAAATGACTGTTGCACTACACTATCGAATTATTGGAACATCATACTCTTAAGCATCGATTGGTAAACTAATAGTGGCATTCCCCATGCTAGATGAGCCACTCAATTCAGGGTAAACTAATCAAGAACCAAGACCATTCTCGCTCCTAAGGCTTGTCGATCACTAATCACCTCGATGATGATCCCCATAGGTCAACGATTGGCAAATACTCACACTTGCAACCTCACATAGAGCGCCCACAAGAGGTTGTTGCTTCGAGAATAGGCACCACCTTTCAATGGTCCTCATGCAAATGCCACTATCACGACGATTCTCGCTACCCTAACAAAGCAAGATTCTAAGAAGGCGCCAGTAATCCAACAATCATATTACTCGACAACAACCACCACCATTGCCCACTTGCCTACAACCAATGTGATTATGGTAACGATCCATGTTTGTATCATCTCATTTTCTTCTTACATGGTAAAAATTCTATCTTAATTTATCCCACTATAACTTTTTAAAGAATCGAAACATATCACATTTGAATATATCACATTCAAATGCCTAAATCAAAATATCAAATAAGAAAAAAAAATATATCCTATCGATATTCGGTTGTGGCTCTCCTTTGATAGCATTTTTGAATACTAGTCATTCACTTCACTAATAATGTAATTTTCCATATCATTATAAAACTGTAATTTTTTTAAAAGGAGAAATTTGGTTAGTGTTTACATAATAGACGTATTTATGATATTCTCTATTGAACTTCCTTTTTTTTTTCTCTAGATCTCTATTGAACTTGATCAGCGACGGGAACTTCATCCACCACCCCGAGCTCGCATCGACGGTTCGATCTTGATGCCGGAACGACCAGAGAAGAGAAAGCAGCCGTCGGATCTCCACTTAGCCCCCTCAACCTCAACCTCAATCAATCCGAACTGAATTTTTTGTCCTGTCGAAAGCCGCTGAGGTGGCCGGGATGAGCACGTGGGCCCCATTCCACCGTGTCCCCAAAAAAACAGATCAAACGATCATTTTCTCTCTCCTCTCTCTTTGCGCCCACTGTTTTTGGTGTTTTGTTTATGCTTCCAGTTCTGCATCTCTCTGTCTCTCTCTCTCTCTCAACCAATCTCATCCGATCCGACCTCGAAGCTGTCGCGAGCGAATCTCCCTCCGCCGTGTCCGACCCATCTCTCCGCCGCGAAATCCCCCCCTCCTCCCAATGCCGGCGGCGGTTTGACGATTCCCCTCGTCGTCCTAGCTCGCCGAGTCTCTTCGGGTTCGTCGCCGCCGCCGCATTGCGCGGGTCCCGAGAGGTTCTCTCTTCGCATCCTGTCCGGAGATCGGTTTCCCAAGCCCTGTGAATAATTCTTTGGATTTCCGGTTCGTTCTATCGCTTCGAGTGTGATAATTTGTCTCCGTGGCGAATTATAGAAGCTGGATTGCTGCATTCGGGGAGCTTCGGATTTGTTTGTTTTCGAATCCGTTCTCGTTCGGGTCTTTCGCGGATCGATTCATGGAATCGTGGGTAGCTCCTCGATAGCGCGCTCGCTTGCGAAATAAGTTAAAGATTCGATTTTTTTTTTTGTTATTACGAAGATGGTGACCGTGAATCTAGGAATGCTCCATTACATGCTGGACCATGTGTACGGCGCGTTCATGCACCGGGCGAAGATAACCCCGCCCTTCTTCTCCAGAGGGTGGGGCGGGTCGAAGCTTGAATTGCTGGAGCGGATGATCAACCAGCTGTTCCCCGAGGTGGCGGGCCAAAACTGGCCTCCCTGCTTGATCCGGCCCGTCTGGAGGACCGTCTGGGAGACGAGGACGGCTTGCTTGAGAGAAGGCGTTTTCCGCACGCCTTGCGATGAGGAGCTCTTGAATGCATTGCCTCCTGAGAGTCATATCGCCCGAGTCGCCTTCCTCGCCCCGAAATCCGTGCCGCCCCAGAAGATGGCCTGTGTGGTCCATCTTGCAGGTATGGCGAGTATATGATTTTGTGGACTTTGGTGCAGGTAGGAGCTGGTTTTATTGATTTGGTCATAGTTGCAATGCTGGGATGGCGAAGTTCTGGCTGAATATCATGTGAATTTTGAGTAGCTGAGAGCCTGAATTGTGAAGTGTCCTGTTTGGCTTGAGAGAAGCAGGACTAGGAAAAAGCAGTGAGTTTGTACTAACTAAATGAAGCACCTGCACATTGTGGATAGCTCATATCGCCTTGCCTCTCGTTTCAGATGTTTTCCTTTTAAGCATCGTGGATGTTGGAATATTAATTGTTCTGTTGGGACTATATCAAAGTGTTCTTTCAATAGTTCAGATGTTTGCTCTGTCAGATATCATAGTTACGATCTTGATTAAGAGTTCTATGGAGGTTAACCAATAAAAAGTCAAGATAGAGGTTTTTCTCGGATAAAAGGGATGTCCTTTTCAAGTTTCAGCTTGGTCTTGCTCATTGTGGATCTAGCAGCAATATCCACATGGCGATGGTGGATAATTTGACATATAGCTTTCCTTAATTATTCCATTAAATTACGTTTTCAGGCTCCTGGAAGTTAATAATAACTTGATATTGTGGTTCTGTATCAATCCCAGCACTCACTATCCATTCTTTTGCTGTTTATTGCTTCTTCTTTTTCTTATGTCCTGACCTTATATCAGCGAACTACTTGAAATGCAAAGCACATTGATTTAGGATATAACCAACAAGTTGGCTTTTGACATAAGACAAGTTAGCAATGACTTCATTGGTTTATTATTGAGGGTTATCCGGTCAATTATAATTATCGAGTTAATCAACAGTTTGTGGTATGGTAATGGTTCATTTGTTGGCAACTTATATGTTCTGCAGGAACTGGAGATCATACTTTTGAAAGGAGATTGCGTCTTGGCGGACCGTTACTGAAGGAGAATATTGCCACCATGGTGCTTGAGAGGTTCACTCTAAATCATTTACAGATACTGAAAAACCCCTTTCAAGTAGTTTTTAATCTAATTCATAGTGCAAAAACATTTGCTGCAGCCCCTTCTATGGCCAAAGACGTCCTATGCTGCAGTATGGTGCAAAACTCTTGTGTGTGAGTGACCTTCTCTTGTTAGGAAGAGTGACTATTGAAGAAGCTCGCAGTCTTTTGTACTGGTTAGAAAGTGAGGAAGGTTTTGGCAAGATGGGAGTTTGTGGCCTTAGCATGGGTAAGATATAATATGATTTCCCTAGTAAAAGTAATATGAGAGTTCCAATGTAGGTTTGATGTTGTTCTATAGGTTATGCATCATGAGTCAAATTATGTTAGCAGCTTTGGGCCACCGCTGAATATTTCACAACAATATTTACTTTCAGTTTCCTGGAGGCATATCTGCAATTTGATCATCCTTTTTTCTCAAAATTTATTTAGGTGGAGTTCATGCTGCAATGGTGGGTTCCCTGCACCCTACCCCAGTTGCAACCCTTCCTTTTCTTTCCCCACATTCAGCTGTTGTGGCATTTTGTGATGGGATATTAAAGCATGGAACTGCATGGGAGGTACTGAGAGAGGATCTTGCAGCACAGACAGCTGCAATGACTCTTGAGGAAGTGAAAGAAAGGATGCGAAATGTACTATCTCTCACAGATGTCACACGCTTTCCAATTCCCAACAATCCGAATGCTGTGATATTTGTGGCTGCAACTGTAAGTACTAGATTGGGAACTGGAATGTGAATAGATAACAAACAGTCAGCTTTAGTTCTCTTGGTCCTTGGAGGTTTGCATGTCCCTTTTACCGATTCTTTCATTCTCACATATATTTGCACACTATACTGGTGGAGGGAAAATTATGCTTCTTAGTACATGATGGGAACCTAAATTTTTAATTGGCCCCCTGCTTATGCCATTTACTTAGTGTTGCGTCAATTGTTTTTTTTTGGTGACCCGAGAAACGCTATACAGCCAGCAGCCGGCGGCATAAACCTGGGGCGACCCGCAGGGACCCACCTCCCATGAGCCGCAGGTAAGTCGCGCAAATGACGAGGTGGGGAGTTGAACTCTGGCCTTGTGGGTGGCCAGCGTGCAACTCCACCATCTCTTAAGTTTTATGGCCTCAGGGTGTTCTTTCCATGTTGCAAAGTATAACTATTATACTTCTTATTTTGAAATGTAGTTTTGTGGGCTGGTGTAGCTAGAGTTGCATCTTTTGTGCCACCAGTAAGTTTTTATGCATCAGTAATTAGAAGTCTGTGACGGTTTTATTTTTACTCGCAAAACTGCATAATCCCATGTCATTGTTCTCTGAAGATGCTGGTAATGTGACTTCTCTTGAGTGTGGTCTTTTGCATCTATTTATCCTTTTTCATGTAGTTTTGCCTAACTATTCAAATGTTCAAGTCATCTATATAACATTGCCACCTGTTTTCAGGATGACGGCTACATACCAAAACACTCAGTGCTGGAGCTTCAAAAGGCTTGGCCAGGTTCAGAAGTTAGATGGGTGACTGGTGGCCATGTCTCATCCTTCCTTCTCCACAATGGTGAGTTCCGCAAGGCAATTGTTGATGGTTTGAATCGGTTACAGTGGAAAGAGAATCCCTTGTGACACTTGACTATCTGCCCTGGAGAGGTAGGGGACTGTATTTACAATTTACTCTTCATTCAACCTTCATTGCCTCAAATTGTTTCTCAACTTGTAAATTGGGTCATAAACGATACCTGAAGACTTCCCCCTGAGATTGGGAAAACTGGAGGAATAGGTACTTTGTGAATTTTTTTTTCTTCTGTTTATGGTTTCGCTCTAGCTTGACTGATTTTGGGGCAACACTTGTATTTCCATTTCTATTTAACCAATCTGTGGCATAATGTTGTTCCATTTGGTGGTTCTGCTTTAGATGGTGCTGCTGCTTGGTTCTGTGAGTTATTAAGACATGTGTATTGGAGAAGTAACCTTATTTGTTGGTGGAAAATCTATCTCTCTCCATCATCTTTTCGTCTATAAGCCCCCCTTTTACAGAATCCAAAATGAAGTGAAAATCATAATAAAGATACTATAGCTTAATGTTACTCTACATTCTCGAGAAATTCCTGGAGATGAAAATCTCTCTCCATAAAAAAAATATAAAATATAAATTGTTGGAGATAAGAAAATTGATTTGTAGAATTGGTTTAAAAAGTGATGGCGCGAAGTCTTATTTGGTGTTTAGGTATGTTTCACTTGTTTAAGTGCTCACTCATGATCTGTCGTATTGTTTCGTTTTAATTTTGTGAACTAGTCTTATCCCTAGGTAAATTAATTAACTTCATATGCATTATGTCACAGTCAACTTTTGGGACTTTTAGCTTAAATACCGTCAGAGAGAGAGAGAGGTAGATGTATAATATTCTAGCTCTAAACTCTGTTTCTGTCTATCTGTCTATACATCTCTATGCAAAGAAGAAAAGAAAAAGAAGAACAAAACATATGGCGGTGCCACCAGAGATTTAACAAAAAAGCGGGAGAAATTGATGTTAAGAGAGTGATTGTTAATCTTGTTGACGAGGGCGTGACAGCCAGAGGGAGCTGAGTGTCCGGAGGCGATGAAAGTACTCAGCAATGGCCAAGAAGCACCTCGCTGCTTGGCGTGCCGTGAGGAGTTGATGCAACCGGTGGAGTGTCTGGTGTCTCAAGTTATCCGCCTGCAAAATCGAAAACATTTATATCACTTGGCAAACAAGTAACTGCAATTACTTGGAAGTCCCAAAGACTTGAAGTTCTCTAAAGGACAATGATACCAAAAGAGTTCTCTAAGGTAAACCAAGAGGAGAAAAGGCCAACATAAAAGATGTTATAGCCACAATTTCGGTAGGTATCATGTGTCTGAACGAAGTCTTTCATACTTGATAAGGATCTTACGTCACTCTAGTACGAGATTGACTCTGCGGATAGATATTACAGACGATGGTAGGGAAATTATCTGTCTGAGAGGCATTATGACCAAATCTGATATTTTAACTCAATAGCTCTTGGAATATGCTTCAATCACGGAGAAACATGTTTACTTTTTAATGAAAAATAATTAAGTCCGCACATCGAGCAAATATATGAATCTTTGATATATATCAGGAATGATTGGGGGCATCCAAAAAGCTCTTCCTAAAGACGTCCACGCCTTCTCTCGTTAGTCTTTGTAAGGGATCTAAAACCTGAATGCCTTACCCAGTTTAAGACCTTACAATGCCTGGGGAACTGGCGATATTCATGTTGCCTTCCACCAAACTCTAGATTGTCGTTGGGAGCTCTTCATGCAAGCTTGTCTAAGAGGCTTTCATTTCTAGCAATATCCTCCACTTAGGGAGTACATTAGAGGCGGAAAAGCTTACATGGCTATTGGAATTTTGCCTGGAGAAAGCTTATGGTAGAATGTAATGGGATTTTGCTAGAGGTGTCCTTTTGAGCCATGAGTTTCCTGAATGGACCTGAATGAATCTCTGGTGTGACAGCAACTATCATGAATTGCCTCCCTAGTTCTCACGCCACTATTCTTCATGGCGGTATTCTTGATCCTAGCGTTCTAGAGGTAGCTCGAATTGGTGTCCTATCGCGAGATATTATTTTACTTGAAAAGGGCTTTCGTGAGCGAAGGGGTTGAACCCTACTCATAAGCCACGACCATCCTTGACTCATAGCCTCTCTCGGTTTTTCTTCTCGCCGCCTTAACGTACATAGAAAAATTAAGTAGACTCTTTTCCACTCCCTCATGTCATTTGTTGAAAAATTTCATTCAAAACCAATTCTTGATGGCTAAGTATATTAAGTCCTTCGTGCAAAGCCCATCATTCATCCAACACTAATATATGAAAAGTATTTTTCATGAATAATGGAAAAATTTCGTGCATGTATATATTTTACGAGTTAAAAGTAACTATTATGACAGGAATAATAAAGGTTCCAATTGCAACATTCAATTAAGTCTCTCATGTGACACCATGAACTCTAAGATATAGTGTGCCGTTATTTGTAACTAAAGTCTCTCACATTCTCAAGGTTAAACCTATTTTGGGTTACGATCATCCATAGAGGCCAAAGGCGGGAACCGGTCCATACGGGCTTATCGGGTGTTTCATGAGCAACATATTAGACCCGACCTGTCCGCTCAAGTCGGTCCCTATCGACCCCACTCGCGTATCGATACTTCTGATCGGTAAAGAAGGGAACGGCGTGACAAAAAGAAAAGAGCACTTTGGAGATAGAATGAAACCAGGCAAACGCGTTTACCTGCCTAACAAAACTTTCGAGAGCCGTGAGCTTGTTGATGGCGACGGCCATGTGGCCCATGAAGTTGGCCATGTTGGGAGGAGAGGTCAGGGGATCTGAGGCGATGGTGTCCGAGAGGGAGTGATTGAGCGCTTCCTGGCCTTGAGTCAGGACCTCCTCCGCCTCCTGCATCGACTGCTGCAGCCCACATATCCCCATTATCTGTTGCTCCGTCAATGGCTCGATGTGACTGAATACCATCTGCCACAAGCAATAGGGTCAACATCATTCTAAAGATCATGACTGGATTATCTGTCATACGACCTTTTTACAAGTGAAACCATGTAACAAAACTTGTTTCCTTTTGGGTTGTTAAGTGATTCCGAGAGTTTAGACTTTTAGGGAAGTCGATATGTCTGACATGGTACGTACTAGAGTGTAGGCCAATAGTTTGAATCCTGACAATCTCTCTTAATTTTCTCTTGTTCGCTATTCTTCTTGTTCATGTGATTACTACCCTATCCTATCTTGCCAGCATAAGAGACCGGCATACACGTGTGGGGAATGTTAAGTAATTTACTATAAATACATTGTTGGCCCGTTTCTTAATCAATCACTTCCAAATATATTTTATAAATACCAATTCGGTCTTAAATTTTTCAATTTTGTCCATGAAGTCCTAAACCTTTGTGCAAAATTCTAATGTAGCATTTCCAATCAATTTTTTGCTTAAAATCATTGACATGGTGTCGTGACACATAAGATGGACAGCAATGACTAGATTGTTATATTAGCGATTTTCGGCAAAAATTGACTAGAATGATTGTATTAGAATTTCACACAAAAGGTTTTAGGACTAAATTGATAAAATGGACAATTTAGAATTGAATTACTATTTGTACAATAAATTTAGGACTAACTGAATAATTTCCCCACAGGTTTCGTATGCTGATAGCAACGTAACTTTATGTAGGTGAAAAAATTACCCAAAAAAGCAAATAAAGCCTATGCCACCTCTTGCATGAGAGTTGAACCGAAGTATGCCTTTCCTCGTCCTATACACATGCACCAAACAAAGTTGCAGCCATGCACCCTATCTCTTTTCGTGCATCACACCTTTTATCAACCTCGCAATTACCAATCTTTTTCAACATGGAGAGAAGGAAAAATGAAAACAGATTCTCATAAAGATGCCAAAATTAACTTTTGCTTGCTTGGATAGAAAAGGGTAGAGTAATAATTTGCCCCATCGAATTCGTAGACGAGTACCTAAACAAACTATTGTCCCCAAATGTAAAAGAGGTAATGAAATTTTACATAATTTTCTGTTTGACGAGAAAGTCCATCTTAAATAGATAAAATCCGGTGTGAATTCCTTAAATGACCTGCTAATCTTATTTTGCATTGTTGTCCCCAAAAAGATGTCGGGAAGGATTTGCTCATATAATTGAGTATTTTATTGCAAGTAATAAATTCTCCAATCCCAATACTTGGGACATGACTCTATATTTTGGAAAATGACACAAATAGTTCTTAAACTTTGACTTGATTTGCAATGTTGTCCTTGATTTAATTCATTCAGCGTAATCCTTGAATCATTCATAAAAGTGTTTAATTTAGCCCATAAACATTCAATTCGTTCAATCTCGTCTCTCAACTATCCATTGCAAAGTCAAATTAGTCATTTTGGATTGTTCACAAATTTTTATCATTATACTATTGCCCATATTTTAGAATATCTTTTCATTTCAATTCATTTTCTAAATCAACAATATATATATGCTATCCTTTTATTACCCATTCGGTATTAAAAAAATATTATTATAGTTCTATATATGTTTATTTTAGCTTATAATCTCTATAATAGTAAAAGTAGAACCTTATTAAAAGTTGCATTGGGTTGGAATTCCTGCTAATTTAATTTTCTAATTTATAGATTTAACTAAATTCAATCAAGAAACACGGAACAAAAACTTGAAAATTTTATCAACATAAAAAATTAGGAACGAGATTTAGAGTAATATAAGAGTGAAAAATCGATAGGTAAATTAATATCATTATTAAATATTGTAATATAAAAGGAATATAAATCTGATATAACTCTAATTGAGGTTATATTTTTACTATTATAAATGTAGTAAAACAAAATAAACTTAAATGAAACTATAATAATATTTATAAAGACAAGAAGGTAATAAAAAGATGACATTTTTTTGTTGATTTATATTTAAATGAAAAGATATTTATGATAACTTTATTTTTTTAATATCAAGTTGGGGGACTAGATTAAACAAGTTGGAAGTTTAGGACTATATTGTACATTGACCAATGGTTCAAGGATCAAGTTAAACATATTAACAGTTGATGACATTGCACATTAAGTTAAAATTTAGGGATCATTTGTGTCATTTTTCCTCTACATTTTTGTAGGATTTATTTTTATGATCTATAATGAAAAATTGTCTGGGATACAAAGTCAAGTGAAATTGTGCTGCATTCTAGAATTAAGAATAAAAGCCACGCTTCATCAAGGAAGCTACTGAGGTTGATAAAATTATTTTTCATCCGCGAACAATGCAGCTTTAGTACATAAATTCTTATATAGTTTTCTAATTTTTATGAAGGTCTTAGGGTTTCTATATTATATCTAATTTATAGCACATCGGATGTTTAGGCGCATCAATCAGTCATACCTTGCGATACCGTCGAGTCTCATGCATCTTCGACGATTTCCAACGTACTGAAGATAACGAGAACAATGACCCAAAAAATAATAATAATAATAATAATAATAATAACGAGAACGAACCCTAGAGCAGATATAGCACAGGTAGGAGTTCGTTTACCTTGATGAGCTCGGAGGGACGGAATCCGCCGATCCACAAGAAGCATCGCTCGGCCGGACTCATCCACATGCCGGACACCAGATGGAATACGTCGGATTTGGCTAGCATGGCCCTCAGGTTCAGCATCTCGTCGAAGTGAGCCAAGCAGTTGTCCACAAACAGCCTCAAGTCGCTGTCTGGCAGATGCTCTTGGACTGCGGCTTGGAGCTCGCACCTGCGGCGGTGGTGCTCCTCCAGCCACCTCGCGTACTCAATGTCAAACACTGCGGCGGCCTCTGTCAAACAAAACACCGTCTTGTATGTTTAGCATTGCACGAAGAGTAGGAAATATTTGCATGTGTGTCGACATGACACAGTATACCGTCAACTGCAGAGCGAGCAATGTGTTTGATTGGTCTGCAATATGCTCTTTGCAATGAATTATCTTAGCGTGTATCTATCATTTAGAAGCTTTCATACAATCGGTTGAGACAGGAATTTGTTACGATGATGCAATAATGATTACAAACTTTTGTTTTTTACCATCTTCAAAGGGCACTTGAGAATTAGGTATGCGCAAAGAACACCAACTCTCTAGACAATTTATGTAGGCTATTGATCAAGCTATAGTTATTTTAATGATGATTCTGTGGCTAAAAGCACTCTAAGAGTGGCTCAAGTTCGAGTTTGGAGAGTTAGTATGTTTCGGTTCAGAAATATTATATGCAGAAAATTTGTTTAAGTTTGGAGGGTTAGGAAATATGTCAAATCCTTAAGAAGCATATTCAAATATCCTAATCTTGTGGCCTTTGATGTAGGTCTCATACTTCCCTTTCTTTTGAAATTTGAGAGCAGACTTTTGTTGAGCACCAACCAGTCGGAATTGATTGCATTTCAAACAATCAAACCTCCGAGGTCTACATGCAATCATGATGAACTTCTGTCAGATTTTTCTTAAAATAAACTCTTCTCTTTCGTAAAAATTAATGTACTAATAACTATTTTTCCTTGAAAGGTCATTTCATTCATCGGAGGGACAGTTTTTAAGACAGTGGCTAGTTACTTCCACCAAACCCATTTTCTAAAAATACTGAAAGTGTTTGTTTAATTCTCCTCACTTTAAGGCAAGCGCATAACGACGACTGGTATATATATATATTCATAATCGCTATAGGCTTCTTTATTAGCAAAGTCGGTTAATTGTGATAACTTCATATGTTGTAATCGATTGCGATGAATTAAATTACCTGAGCTAATGTTGCTTCCTCCAACGTGAAGACCTTGATCTCCTCCCACGGCTGCTCCCCCGAGAAACACACCCTGAAACAAAGAGAAACCCTAGTATCTAATTATTCGTAGTTTCGAAATTTAAGGGAACAAAAAGAAAAACGATGAGGGAGATCAACGTTGTCGTAAAAACATAAATTGAAAGGTAAATAAACGTTGTGATTGATGTCTCTCTCACTTGAGCTCGAGCTCTTTGTATCTCTTGCTCCAGCTCATTTAACTTCATCCTACTGGTCTCCAGCTGCTGAACATAGGCCTGTGTTGCGAATGAAAAAAAGAAATATTAAATTAGCTAGAAATCTTTATTATCAAGCATTTTGATGAGCCAATTTTCGTATGTAATGTAATTCGTCTGAACATAGCAATAATATAGTGCCTGTGAATGGTCTTAAATATGTTTGACCTTTTTTCTAAGCCTGCTTTTCCTTGCTGCCTCTCTATTCTGAGCAAGTCTTCTCAATGTCTGCATGTAATATGAGCATTACATCGTCACGGAAGATTTAGTCATCATTCTTCTCTTGATCATTACCATTTTACTAAACAAAAGAAGAAGAAAGAAAGACAGAAATATCACTGAGAATTAGAGCAGGAAAAGGGATTTCTCAGACCTTAGGATCTGGAGTTTTAGGACCTTCAAGCTCTGAAGAACCCGATGTTGAGCCTTTTCGATTGCCTTCACGCTGCCATGAAGATGAAAAGATCATATAAGCAAGACCCATTGCATGAGCGAAGTTTATTCGATTCTTTTCATGATGGCGATGCTATCATCGGACTGCAATACCCAAAAGGATGTTACAGTACTATTTTGCTATAGTATAGAGATACTTGCATATTATATTACCTTGATGGGTTTAGCTGGCTCCGGACCAGTTGAGGAATCATTGTTTGGGTCACCTAACTCCATTGAATGCTCCAATTGTCTTCTGGGAACATTTGAAGAAGGAGAAACCATTCCGGTATTGACCTACCGCATTAAGAAATGGTACTTCACTACTGAACCCATTATTCAATAACATTCATATATGTCCTTCCGATGATAAACTAACTTTCAGTCAGACATAAACATATAGAAACATTATACCCTGGCTGATGGCTCTTCGTGCATAGGTTGAGAAGGGAATATGTTCAGTGTTGGAGGTCTCATCATCCCAGTGTTTTCTGCTTCCATGAACGTAATTATTCGCAATAGTCATTAGTTCTATTAAAAAGAGAAATATTATGAACATGATTGCCCATGCTTGATCAAGACCCAAAGAAGTTTCGGTTTTCCCATCGCTTTGCCGTATTGAAAGAGAAAAGGGAGAAAAAATTTCATGATCTTGAGTTTGTTATATGTCACGGTCTGAGCTTTAGAGAAAAAAAAAAATATGAAACAAACTGAAGAATGAAATTAAATATGAAAGACAATTCATCTTGAAAGCACTGAAGTTCTTCGTTCATGTCTCCAAAGTCAAAGAGCAAAAGAATAAAGTAAGGACGGTTCTGATTTCAAAATCTCCGTATGCTTTCCATGTAGATCAAAATTGAGCAAACTTTGAGCAGGAAATTTTTTCGAACGGAAGGATAAAATATGCAGCAAGGGAGAGGAAGAAAAAAAATAAATATAGACAAGATCAGACACAAAATCTTCATAGATGCCTAGAAAATATGAATAAAAAAAAAGAACAAGACGAAGAGGAAGAGACTCACGCCTTTGATCTTGATGATGATGAAGAACGTTTGGCGTCTCTTGTCCGCCATCGAGATATAGAAAGAGTGCTTGATCCAGCTCTCCCAAGTCATAAGCTCCATTATTTTCTTTGCTCCTGATTGAACAAAGCCAGAAAAGAAGGAAAAGCTATCAGTATCGTCGATCCATAATACCTCCACGTATAAGGAGAGAGGGAGAGAGAGAGAGAGAGACACGGAGAGGTGCTTCAGGCCACTGAGATTTTTAAACGAAAAGAAAGGGGAAGAAGTGAAAGATTCTCGTCTCTTTCTAAAACAGAAAGGCGAAAAGACAGCGAATGATTGAAGCAAGTTACATGAAAGTTTGGGGGACAGAGGAAGATGATGATGGTGTGGACTGCATCGTTCCGAAAGACATCTGATGCTGGAGCTGTTGCTGGTGGTGGTGGAGCAGTTGGTTCGTGATTTCTTTATCGGTGGCCATGAATCTAACAAACCCCAACTCTGACAAGAAGGAAGAGCTTTATCAGCGAGAGCTTTTCAAGCACCGAGCTGACAAAAACCTCCGATTAATGGCGAAAGGAGCTTCCGTTCCTCCTCCTCGGAGATCATGCCCATAGTTCCCGGTTCGAGAGAGAGAGAGAGAGATGGGTCGGTGGATTTCGTTGCAGATATAAAGGTAAGGTGAAAGTAATGGAAGAGTTGGAATTAAATGCGGAGAGAGAGAAAGGACAAGAGAGAAGAAGACGACTTTCTTCTCCTGCGACCAGAATTTTCAGACAAAGCCGTCTCTGTCTTCTCTTCTCTTCTCTTCTCCTCTCTCTTCTTAGGTTGTCTTGTTCAACTCTAACTCTCTCTCTCTCTCTCTCTCTCTCTCTCTCTCCAGTGTGAAAGTGAAGCCGGCCTCCTGGTAATTCCTTGCTTGAGCTTCCTTCTCTCTTATTGTCTTCGCCTTAGCGTGAAATGACGAGATTAACCCGGTTTGACAATTTCATGCAAACCTGCACGTCGATCGCGGTTTGAGGTGGCCGTCTCTTTCATGAGGTCCTTACTTTATACAATCCTTACTCTACTACATAATTCGTGGTTATCTTTTTATTTCTTTTGGGTTCAAGCACTCTAACCCATAAGGGTCATAAGAAAAAAGAGAAGTTACCCAAAAAAAAATCATAAACTTATTGCATTTGTATCAATTTAACCCTAAACCTTTTAATTATGTTAATCAAATCATAATAATTTTCACTTTTTATCAATTGAGTTTATCTGGTTAATTTTGGTCGAAAATCGCTTACTTAAACTTTTGGCATACTATGGATGCGTTCAATTCTGTATTTTGAAAATCCATTGTGAAAATGTAAAATAATTTAGCCTAAAGGATTTTAAGTAAATGTAAAGGCCGCTTGGTAAACTATACTTTAAGAAGTAACTTTGAAAGAAATGTTGTTTGATAGAAAACACAATTGAAAAACTCTTTGGGTAAGTAATATTATTTTTTTAATTTTTATTTGTTAAAATTGAAAAGAATAATGTATGCAACTTTTTATATATAAATTTTGACAATAATGCTAAAAAAATCAAATATATATAATTATAAATAAATAAATAAATAACCAAACCTCTGCCGATCCGGCAAAGAGCTATGGCCATCAGCAAGCTAGATCTAGCGCCAATAGTCATCGATCGAGGGCGATCTCTCGCTAGGGTTGTGCGACCCTAGCGAGAGCTATTAAAGGTCACCCAATCTCAAGCGATCCTTAGCGAGAGTCGCGCAACCCAGGCAACATGCGACCTAGGTGGCCCCTTACTAAGCGTGGCTATCAATTGCGCAACTCTCACAGGACCGTCGGTCACGTGACCCTCGTGGGACCTAGTCAAGGGCTGCCGAAGGCCGTGAAACCTAGGCTACAATAGCTTGGGTTGCACATCACTTGAGTAGCCCAAGGTCGTGCTACCTTCAGTGGCTCTCACTAGGGTCACGCGACCCTCACCAAAGGTCCCCCGACCTCGAACAACCTCAACCGATGGCCATCGGCATTAGATCTGGTTCGTTGGTGGCATAGCCCTTTGCCAACTGGCGAACATTTGGCCTTTAAAAAAAAAATTATATATACTTTATTATTTTAGTATTTATATATATATATATATATATATATATATATATATATATTTGATTTTAGGAAAAAGACCACCAAAAACCTCAAATTTTGCCCAAAGTGACAAATTTACTATAGACTTTTTTTTTTTTTTTTGGTGATATGAAAAACCCCAAACTCTACAAATTGTGACACATTACCCCCACTAAGGGCATTTTTATCTTATATTTTCTATTTTTCCTCTTTCTTTCTTTTTTTTTTTCTTCTTCTCTCTTTCCTCCGCCGACCATGGTGAAGCCGGCAAAGAGAAGCCAGAGTCAGGCGAGGGCTGCCCTCACTGGCGTCGAGCGAGGGCAACCTCAGCTGGGTCGGGTGAGGGCCTCCCTCGCCAGATCTAGCAAGGGCAACCCTCACCCAACGCCGGGGAGGGCACCCTTGCCCAATGCCAAGGAGGGTTGCCCTAGCTAGCCCAAGTGAGGGCGACCCTCGCCCGACATCAGCGAGGGCAACCCTCGCCAAGTCTAGCGAGAGAAGAGAGAATAAGAAGAAAAATAAAGAAAAATAAAATAAAAAGCGAAAGACCAAAATGCCCTATATTTTAAGGTAAATGTATCACACGGATACAAGTTCAGGGTTTTTTATGTCACGAAAAAAAAAAATTGGGTAAATGTGTCACGGTTGGCAAAATTTATGGTTTTTTATGTTACAAAAAAAGTTTGGGATAAAATTGTCACTTTGGGCACAATTTGGAGTTTTTTGTGGTATTTTCCCTTGATTTTATAAACATTTTTTTAGCATTTAAAAAAATAATAACAGGGGCAAAATCGAAAATTTAAAGAATGGATTAGGGTAGTTTTGGAAGGAACAAATGAGTTTCAGCATTTGACTAAATATTGAAAGCTCAATGCTGGTCCCTACTAATATTGGGGGACTAGTATTGAGCTTTCACCCTTCCCAATATTGACTTTTACTTGAAAGCTACTTCAAAATAGTTATCAAACGGTCCCGCATTTTCCTAATGAACTTTAAAAGTGAAAGCCCCTAAATCTTAAACTAAATGCACTATATGTGGAACGACCAACGTTGACATTGATATTTTTAATAATTTTTAAATCTTTTGGGGTTTTTTTTTTTTTCTTTTCTTTAAATTGAGAGCGACAAAGGTTGTCAGCCACAGGCGAAGGTCAATGCCTAGTGGATGCCCCTTGCAGGCCATTGGCTAGTGCTCGCGAGCCCTTGCTGTGGCCGGCAAAGGTTGTTGGCCACAGTCGAGGGTCAATGCTTGATGGGCAACCCTTGTAGGCCATTGGGCTAGTACTCATGGACCCTTGCTGTGGGCGGCAAGGGCCGTGACACCATCGCTGACCAAAGTAAAGGCACATAACCCCTCATCAAAATCTGGGTGAGGCCACAATTCCCCCATCTAACTAGGGCTTAGACGCCCTTGCCTATGGCCGATGAGGGTTGGTCGACAACCCTTGTCAGTCCCCAATGCAAAAAAAAAAAAAAAAAAAAGAACAACAGAGAGAGAGAGAGAGAGAGAGAGAGAAAAGAAAAGAAAAAAAATCCAAAAAAATTATTCAATATTATTAAAAATGTCCACATTAGTGCTGGTCACATCATATGGGACGATTAGCATTTACGTCAGCAATTTCTTATCAAAATTGATCGAATTGATTCAATTAATATAAAAAATATTTTGAATAAATTAATATAATTACAAGGATTAGGATTAAATTAGTACAACTGCAGTAGGTTTGGGACTATGTTAGGAAGGATTGACAAGCAAGTAGGTGAAATTACAAAAAAAAGTCATAAACCTATTGCAATCATGTCGATTGAGCCTTGCAATTTTTTTTTTTTGTCAATTAAGTCTTAAATATTTTGATAATTTACTAATTTAGTTTGTTTGACCAATTTTGGCTAGAAATTACTAATGTGCATGCTAGTCATTTTACGTGGCGCCACTAATGCTGATATAAACGATTTTTATAATTTTTTCTTTTTTTTTTTTCCTTTTTCAATATTTTCATTATGCCAGCGAGGCTTGACCTCCCCAACAACTAAGCTAGCTAGGCTCACCCTTGTCAATTCTAATGAGGGCTCAAGCCTTGCCAGTGGCTGGGCGAAGCATGAGTTTGTCGAATTTGGTGAGGTGGGGCCTCACCCGTAGCCAACGTTGCCAAGGGCTAGGTGAGGCACGACCTCAACGAAAATCAAGCCTTACCCAGCCATGTCAAGGCTAGACGACTGGAGCAAGAAGGAAAGGAATAAAAAAAAGGAAAAAAATAAATAATCCAAATAAATATAAAAATATTATTAAAAATTGTCAACTTCAATGTCACCCACACCACGTAGGATAGCTGACATCTATGATAGTGATATTTAGCCAAAATTCACCAAATCAACTAAATTGACACAAATATAAAAGGTTTAAGACTCAATTAGCTAAAAAAAAAGTTTAGAATTGATTTGTATAATTACAATAAGTTGAAGACTTTTTTAGGTAATTTTCCTAACAAGCGAGCTGGTATCAACGATGCTCTAAGCTAGAGAGATTAGTGGTGTGGCTACGGTCGAGGTGAAGGAGTGAGGCATTAGTGTTACTAATATTGGTGAGGAAAATTACCAATCAATCTTAAATATATTATATGATGTCAATTTAGTTTTATACTTTTCAGTTATGTCGGTTTAGTCCTCGAACCTTTGTACCAAATGTCAATGTACTCCTTTTGGTTAATTTTCACGGGAAAACCCTAACGTGGTAGTCTAATAATCGCTAGTGTCCTACGTGGCATATCACCATATCAACGATTTTTTTACGGATATTAGCCAAAAAGGGTACATTGGAATTCTGCACGAAAATTTAGGACTAAATTAGTAATATTTGTAAGTTTATGACTGAATTGATATATGCACAATAAGTCTATGACATATTAGGCAATTTTGCTAATATTGGTGTTCAAAGGTCCCGAGCACGATAGACTGCAGCAAGGAAAAGACGCTTTGGCCATTTGGATCCATGACGTGCCCCATGTCAAGCTCTTCTAAGAATAACCAGATATGGTCAAATTGTGCGCTAACTGGAAAGTTTCCAGATACTTGGAACAGACAGCAGAGGAGCATTAAATAAGTGGATTTTATAATCAAACGTCGAGCATGAATCTATCACATTACTTAGTATGTTAAGGCAAAGTTTACAGATAAATCTTGATATGCAATGACTTGAACTATTCTAAAGTATTCGCGTCTTGCTATTATATATATATATGATCCCTTTATTGGATCGCTAAAAAAGGGGATGTCTAATTAATATCTCTGTGTACATACACACACAGAGAGATATATATATTGTGAAATGTCATGTATTTTGAGCGTTACAAGAGAACGATATTGTAAAAAATATAAGTGAGTTAGATTACTCAATTGCACAAAAAAATTTAAAGAAAAAAACCGTACGAACATGAGGATGTTTTGGATGAACCACCAGTCACTTTGAAAGTTTGTGGCACTCTATACGTCATCCCTCAAGTCAGCATAGCTAGTAATTGGTTAGCATAATTGCACGGAATGGACTGACCGTGAGTTTTCCCATACCATGATTTGTCCTTAGAATCCCGCAGCCATAAGCCGCCACATTCAAACCTCTATTGGAAGTTAACATCCAAGATGAAAACCGCTGCATTAAGAATTCCAACTAGTTGAGCTCCACAGAAGGGCGACGTTCTCTGATCACGACTTATCGTAAGTTTCTCGTTTCGCGATTTCAAGCGTCAAATTGTCGTATGTATCCACAAAACATTAGATTCGATGTGGCCCGCATAACTTTGAATTACCTGTTTCGTGTCAATAATGCACTTAGTACCGAATTTACATTACCCTTTTTCCCCCCCAAAAAAAAACAGTGATTAATCATGATTATTGACTCTCGCCAAGTTATATTTTCAATGCGGGAGAAAACGATGAAGAGCCCTAGGGTCAAAGAGGTAGCTATTTGGTGCTTTGACTTGTCAGTTGATTCCTTTTTTGGGGCCATATGAGACACATCCGAGTGGTTGTAGTAAAATCTTATGATGAAATGACAAATTGACGATTATCTTCCTTGGGTCTATGTCTCTTGTCTTTCTTTATCGCTCACCAACTCTAGTTAACCTTATTATCCCTAAAGAGATGGAGACAGGCAGTGGGCTAGAGGAAGGAGTTGTCTTCTACCCAGTGTACTGTGTAGCTCAGTCACTCGAAAATAAAAATAGAAAAAAAGAAAAAGAAAGAAGAAAGAAAGAAAATATTTCTCTATTTTTGTTTAATAATTTCTATAAGCAATCTCGAATTTGTTCATAAATATTGATATGAACGGAATAAATGGAGTTCTAAAGAATTTCTTTCATTTACTGAATTGATCGGTCAAAGTTCGTATGGAATTGTAATCATGGAATCTACATGGAAAATAGTTTGCTTGATTTAATTAGATATCTAATAAGATTTTTTTTTGGTCGGTAGATATCTAATAAGAGTTTAAGGCATCACGTTTATTTTGCAAGGTTTTGTAAAAATTAGTTTTAAATTGTTGGATAAACTTGTCTCGGCTGACACTTTTCACTTAAAGACTTGAACTTTCGCATAAAAAAAACTTGCAAAACCTACAAATTTTGGCCTTTTGCTAGAGAATATACAACTTGTGCTATACATTTGACCGAATCCCTATTCTACATAGGAACTTACAATTTCTGCTGAGAATTACAAAGTGCGTTTGTTTCATGGAAACTAAATAATTTGACAAATGTTTTCCTAAAAATGATTATTTATATCACTTATATTAAATAAATGAAAATATATTTTTATCATTCACGATATGTCTAGACATAAATTATTATCGACAATGGATACATTTTTCATTAATTAATCATTTCATGAGATATAAGCGATTTTTTTAGGAAAATATTTTACAAATCGTTTATTTTCTGCAAAACAAATGAATTCTATATGTGGAAAGTTTTCCTTTTTAACAAATTAATAAGGCTTTTATTTTTGTTAATTATCCAAGGCACAAGTGCGAAGATCCAATTTTCTACTTAATTTAAAGTCATTTGCACGTGGTTGTTGGGGTTTAAACGGGTAATTCCAATTCTAAATTTGGAAATCCTGCGACACCCCCAATTGGCTACTGAAAAGGCATGCCTCTCTAGGTATCACTATTCAATGAATGTTGCTAGAAGTCAACTTTGAAATGCATAATATGAAAGTCCATTATGTATACGCTATGTAAAAGTTTGACTTTCACGAATAGATTGAAAAGGTGTAATTATGTTAATAAAAATCACAATTTTTAGATTCAAATACAATGTACAAAGGTGTATACTGAACTTCTACAAAATGTATAGAGAAAGAAGTCAAATGAGGAAGAAAGACTATGCATAGAGACTGAACTTTTTTCTTGTTCTAAAACTGAAATCGAGAGTTCTAATATTTCAAGCATGTTAACTCATCACTCACATGCTTTTTTGTTGGTCCTTAGTAAGTCCTTAAACTGCTATGTCTAGGCCACGTGTGGACCTCGGCATCCCTGGACGTTAGACACCTAAAGGATAGAGTTGGGGACGAGATTCAAAAAATATACTGTACCAAATTAGAGAGCTAAGGCGTGTGGACACTAGCACGTTAAAATAAAGAACACGGACCTATCAGCCCACTAACGGTATATCTATTGGATAAGCGGGGCAGCCCTCAATTGGCATCGCAAGACACCTACTTATTAGTGAGGAACCTTGGAACCTCCAAGGATCTAAGGAGTACCCAGTTTCATAATGAAAACATTTTTCATTAAGAAATCATTTCCTAAGATATAAGCAATTATTTTTAGGAAAATCTTTTTCAAATTGTCATTTTCCTCAAAACAAACGAAACCTATAAATTGAAAGTTTTCCTTTCTATCAAAATGATAATGCTTTTTTTTTTTCTTAATTATCCAAGGCACGGGTGCGAAGATCCGTTTTCAACTTGATTTAAAGTCATTCGTATGCTGTTGTTGGGGTTTAACAGGTGACCTCCAATTCTAAAGTTGGAAATCAAGCAAGAAGAATCTACTTCAACCGATATGCCCTTTGGCATAGCCATACACATTTTCAATTTATGTATTTCAAAGTTGACTTCTAGCAATAGTCATTATTTAATGATATCTAAAGAGGCATGCCTTTTCAATAGCTAATTTGGCTTTGAAAGTCCGTTATGTATAGGCTATATAAAAGTTTGACTTTCACGAATAAATTGAAAATGTGTATTTGTGTTATGGGACAAAAATCACAATTTTTAGATTCAAATACAATGTACATTTTAAAGCCAAAGGTGTATATTAAACTTCCACTAAATGTATAGAGAAAGAAGTCATATGAGGAAGAAAGACTATGTACAAAGACTAAACTGTTTTTCGTTTTAAAACTGAAATCAAGAGTTCTAATCTTTCAATCATGTTACTCACCAACCACATGATTTCTTGTCTCTTCACTTAGACCAAATGTGTAGGATCCTAGGGTTCTATTCCTCTCCCCCCCCCAACCCCAAAAAAAAAAAAAAAAAAAGCATCTCCTGCCATTTCCAACTCAATTGGACCCGCACATTTCCAATGAATGCCATTTTCCTGCCATTTCCAACTCAATTGGATCCGCACGACAGAATCATACAATTTTCAACCATCAAACCCAAAGTCAATCACCCCAACAATCATAAAAAATGGAGGATATCTTCCATTTATAAATCCGTATAGCACTTTTTCATATTCAATGAAGGGTGTTCTTCAAATAGATTAAAAAAAGTTGGGTAGCCAGAGCAATGTATCCGGTCCCCTAATCTTGAGCTAATCTTTTGCAATTTTTATCCAAGCATGTATGGTGCATTGACTTCTCGTGCTTAGTTCAATGAGCAATCCATAATCTTTAATTTGCAAAAAATTGTTAATGCAGTAATCCTTTTTAATGTGCCACTGTCCTTATCAGAAGTTTTTTGGTAACCAATATTAATTTAAAGTTAGAGAATAACTAGAGACAATCGACCTCTCAAAATACTTGTTTTCCGGCTTTAATCGTTCCCCTTTTTGAATAGAACTAGATAATAATGTTTAAAGAACAAAGAAACAAATTATTTTGGGTTAGGTGTACCGGATGACATCGACGAGAAGCAATTGGGCTTGATAAACACGGCGAATATAATGGCCGCTCTTTGTCCATGATCTTGAGCCGTCCGGGCAGCTAGGGTTTCGCACCAACTCTGCTGATTTGCTGGGTTGACATTTCCAGCTTGAAAGTGACCCCCATTGGCAGGCAAGCCGAAACCCTAATTTTCCATAAACAACATATCAAATCTCTCTCTCTCTCTCTCTCTCTCTCTCTCTCTCTCTCTCTGGCCGTGATTTGCTCTGCCTACGGCATATTCAAATCCATTTCGCCATGTGTCTGGCAAACTAAACTGCTTTCGACGCAGACCCGCACGCCCTTGACCTGACTTGCATTTTGTGCATCTAAGATGTATTGAATTCTTAACTATAGGCTCAATCTATTTCCTCAGCATAATCCATCAATGACTTTGTTGCTAAGAGGTTGGACTGATGATGGATTCATATTGTATTTTTGGAGAGGCACTAGTTTCGACATTTTCCTTTATATTTCGTTCCCCCTCCTTTTTGGACTAATTGGAAGAGGCACTAGTTAGGGAAGACATAAATAAATGCGCATTTTGATAGAGTCAAAATGATACAAAGTGCATAAATATCTAGCTATAGCACGTGGGAGGAGACTGAAGAACCAAGTGGTTGCAGCTAACTTGATCCTTCCATGGTCTTCCAGATTTAATTCAAAAGATTCCCAGCTAGTTTACTTCTACTACTCGAATTCTTAAAATTTTAAATAAGGTGGAGTTATTTTTGACCCTATATATGTCGACATTTACATCTTCTTCCCTGAAAAGACAAAATTAACCTTAACCATTTAATCGGAATTCAAAGAAGTGAGCCTGAATTTATTTCCTTTCTTTCTTTTCTAGTCAATTCATTTTTATTTTGGATCTAGTTGTCATAATTATAAACATAATACATTTCGGGTGACCCTATTTCCACATCTTTTTATTTTATTATAACGCATCTTTTAGGTTAATTGACCAAATTAGCATTATTATATTTGCTAATATCTTTTTAGACAAATTGACGATCGATGAGATACTTTCTCATCTCGTTTTAATTCAATTTTTTTTTTTTACTTCTTTAACTTGACTTAAAAAGAACCATTTTCCTCCAAATAATTCTAAAAATCCAAATATGTATTTAGCTAGAAACTCAATCGACGATATATATTCTCTCTTCCTTATAAATTTGAGTACTCCTTTTATTTTCTATAACAGATTCATGAAACTTATATATTTTCAGAAAATTTGATAAAAAAATAATTAAATTTAAAATGCACATAGATTTTTCATCCGACATGCAATTGACTCGATTTTTGCACCTAGAGAAAGCTCATTAATTGAACTTTCAATGTTTAGTAATGCTAGTAATGATTGCACATGCATTGCATGTGAATCGAAGTTGTTGTGGGGAAATTTTTATTATATTTGTAAGCTGGATATTCTCAAGTTTTATATGGCAATATAAATTGTTAAATGAAAGGATGAAGAGGTATTTCTAGTTGGATAATAACATTCTTGTAACCCTATTTCCACACCCTTTCCACTAAAGGAAAAAAAAAATTATGTTGATTAAGCATGTATTGCGATTCCCTAACGTCATTTTTAGGCGAATTTCTTATTTTGAAGATACACACGTCTCCATTCATTCAACTAATAGAGAATGAAATGCAGATGATAGCAAGTCAAAAATGGTTCTTTCAAAGACGATCTAACTCTAAGTCCAGACTTTATGCCGAATCATGAGACCTAATAATGCTCATGTCCTGGTGGAGGGAATGTGGGATGCAGCAATGAAATCTCAAAAAACCTAAGACAGAGAAGCGCTTCTGGCCAGCAAATTATAAGCTTGACAATGCTATTGCTGAGGCATGCTCTGCGGTAGAAAATTCCCTAATCTCCTTTGTTCCTTTCAAGTATTGAACAACAGGTCGTTGATCCAACAACTTTTGGAAAAAAAAAAAAACACGACGTAAGAACAAGAAAAAGGGCAATAAGGAACTGCATGTTGATCCCCAAGTTCCACTAATCCTTCTGTCGTTATCCATTTCACCTTTCCATGCCGAGTTCTTGTCGTCGTATAGATAGATAGCTACTCGTCTTTGAAATTTGTTTCCCTTGTTTCGTAAATGTGTGGTACATGAGTGTCGATCAGCGTGCAGTATGATGATATTTTTTTGCAGAAGGATATTTTAGGCTGCGCATGACAACACTTCTATTCTCGGGAAGAGTTTTTTTTTTCAGAAATTGTTCTTTTCTATTTCTGCTCCGGGGAACAATTTCTGAGTAAAAGAATCCGTTTGATAACGACACAAAATTTCTACTCTTGGAATAGAAAAAGAATATAAATGCGTTTGGTAACGCAACAATTTCTTTTTTGTATTTATTCATTTTTTGATCTTGCCGATGGATTGCCGCCGCCTCCCGCTGGCGGGCCGGCGGCGGCGACGGCGGCTGGAGACAACGGCAGGCGGGTGGCGACCGGCGGGCGCCGCCGCCGGCTGGCGGCGGCGACCGGTGACCAGCGGCGTGCGGCCGGCGACCGGTGGCGGCAGCGTGCGGCCGTGGGCGGTGGCTTCGGGCGGTTGACGGTGGTCGCAGCAAAAAAAGGAAATAAAAGAAAATTAAAAAAGAAAATCAACTTATTTCTAGAAATTGTTCCCGGAAACAAGAAGCAACTTTTTTTCGCTTCTTGTTTCTGTTCCCAAACCATTCCCGGGCTAAGTTTTTATTCCGGGAACAAAAAAACAATGTGGCGTTACCAAACCGATTTCTGTTCTTTTTTTGTTTCGGGGAACAAAAGAGCATAAACCATGAGAAACAGAAGCGTTCTCATGCGCTACCTTAAAGACCCTCTTACTCTGGTCCCCATTTCCTCCCTAACCGACCTCTGAAAAAATTCCTGGAACATCTTTGACTGCGTTCTGATAGAACTTTTTTTTCCATAGAAACCATCAACCGCCTTCCTGGACTATTGTGCAGCGACCTTGAGCCATTCTGACTTTTCTGCAAGGCTATTCGTTTCTGTTTGCTCTTGCGTTTCTTGTGTTAGAAGTTGGATCATTCACTCTTTTACCTAGTATTCAATAATCTTTGCAGGTTACTCAATGCTGTGACGCCTTTTATCCATCCCCACCTGGTTCTGCTGCACAGCAGATGGAACATATGAGGTTGTTTCTAGTTAGTCATTAGCTCCCGAGCCTCGGGACCGCAGCCCTTCATCTTTTGAGCACTGTACAAACTTCTCTGTGTTGTAGCATGTTAAAATCTCGACAATCAGAGCTTGCAATGTCTGACAGTTGGATGTGAGCCCCGTGTAATTACTGTTGAGCATGTAATTTTGTGCTGAACTATAACCCTCCGATGCCTATTCAGTTAAAGGAATTTGTGCCTTTTGAATTTTTGGTTCATGATTTTAAAATTTTTCGGAAAATGACATATATAGTTCTTGAATTTTTGTCCAATATAGAACGTCGTCATTGAGTTTTTAATTTGTTTAATGTGGTTCTTGAATTTTAGTCTAATGCACAATATCATTCCTAAACTTTAAATTTGTTCAATATGGTCCATGAATTTTGATTCAATGTTCAATCTAAACTTAGAAACATTTTTTATATTTTTAGAGACTACATTGAACATTTATCAATAGTTTAGAAATAACATTAAATAAATAAAAAGTCTAAGGACAACATTGCATATAGAGTTGAAGTTCCAGGACCACTTCGTACAAATTAAAAATTCCAGGACGACTTGTACATTGAACCAAAGTTTTTAGGGAACATTTATTCTATTATCCCTTAATTTTTCTTGATCTTTGTGGGGTTATGATATTGCAAAGGTGCATCTCCAAGGCTAGCACTTGGTTGTGGCAAACTTTTGAATTAGGAACGAGAAAGGACCTGTTCAATATAAT
This sequence comes from Eucalyptus caleyi, assembly GCA_014182885.2. Lineage (NCBI taxonomy): Eukaryota > Viridiplantae > Streptophyta > Magnoliopsida > Myrtales > Myrtaceae > Eucalyptus > Eucalyptus caleyi. Next base: position 24,494,695 of record CM024476.2, read on the forward strand.
TTTTTATCTAGTTGCTACTTTCTTATCTTGATTTAATTCAAAAAACAATAATTTTTTATTCTTTCTAAAATGAAACTTGAAGATAACCATCTAATTTTTCGTCCAACGTGACAAAAACAAAACCCAGATGTGTATTCAGTTAGAATTGAGGATTTGATTCGATTTTTTCTTCCGATCTTTAAACATGATGATCAGAAAATGATTAAAAAGAAAAAAAGAAAAGGAAGGAGAGAGATCAAGACTAAACCCTTTTTATTGTTCAACCATAAAGAAAGCTGCCAATGTTGTTCGTGAACCATGTTCTCGAATTTATTGTCTAGGACTAAATATAAAGTTTGAATATGTAGAAGCTGTAATGAGATTTGAACTTTTATATCAATCATTTAAAAGTTACACAAAATAATATAAGAACGATTTTTCTAACAAACCAAATTATTAATATCACATCTTTAACAGATCAATGACCTCGTCATCGCAAAAGAGAAAAATGTTTTTTCTGACTTCGAAACACTGGCTCACTTAAAACATATACATCTTTTACTTTTACTGATTCAAAAAGACATCGGAGAAAGTTATAGGGCGTGCATGGAAATGTTCCAAAAAAATGTTTCTGGAACACTTTTGTACTTTTTTTGTTCCCGAGAACAAAAAAAGAACAGAAACGCGTTTGGTTGCATTTCTGTTCTTTTTTTGTTTTTTTGTTCCCGGAACAAAATAGGAACAAAAAAAAGAAACAAAAAATTTTTACTTCTGGACTTCAGAAACACTTCTTCAACGCCTAAAAGAAACGCTTCTCTTCTTCTCTCTCTTCTCTTTTCTTCTTCCTTTCTTCTTCTTTTTTTCTTCTTTTTTCTTTGGCCGGTCGCCGGCCTCGGCCATGGCCGGCGACCGGCCGTCGAGGGCCCGCAACGCCGTCGAGGGTCGGCGACCTCGCCGGAGCGTCGCCGGCCCCCGGCGAGGCCGAGCCTCGCTCGAGGGGAGATCTTCGACTAGGGTTCCGGCGAGGGACTCCGGAGGACGGTGCGACGACGGCGCGGCACTAGAGGCTTCGGGATCGACACGGGGTGACGCGGGCAAAGACTGGCGGACGGCGTCGCGAATGGCGTGGTGAGATCAGGACGGTGTCGAGTTGCGGGCTTCAGGGCGGCGCGACAGTAGCGTCTGCGGAGGAGGCTGCTGCGAGGGGCACGGGTCTGCAAGCGAAGTGGCAGCGAGCGGTGGCGTCGCGAGGAGTAGCGGCAGGCGAGATCTCAGTCGGCGTCACAGGCGCAAGTGCTCGGCTCCGATGGCAGGGCGACGAGCGACAAGGCTCGGCCTCGCCCGCGCTGGCGACGCCGAGCCTTGCCTTGGCTGGGCGAGCTCGGGCTCGCCCAGATCCGGCGAGGCCGAGCCACGCCCAACCACGGCAAGGCTCGGCCTCGCCGAGGGCCGGCAAGCCTTGCCGTGGCTGGGCGAGGCTGCTGGCCCCGTCGGCTGATCGCCGGAGGCCGGCGACCGGCCGAAAGAAGAAAAAAATAAAAAAGAAAGGAAAAATGGAAAATAAAATAAAAATATTAAAAAATTAAAAGAAACAAAAAAGAATAAAATTTACCAAACGTGTTTCTATTCATTTTTTATTCCCGGAACAAACGTTACCAAACGCGTTCTTTTGTTCAAAAACCGTTCCCCGGAACGGAAACACTTTTTTTTATTTCTGTTCCCGGGAACAGAAAAGAAATAGAAATAAAAACATGCGCGCCCATAGTTTATTTTTCAAAACTTAGTACTAATGTGGCATGTGAAAGAGAGGAGGTGATGAAATTAATTATGTTGAGAAGGGGGCAGCTTCGATTATTGACATTGAATAAAATCTTGTAATTGAGGGGTAATCTGTGTAAGTAACGTAAAAAAAAAAAAAAAAAAAAAAAAATTGTGTCTTAGCCAAAATGATACCAAAATAGTGCCACCCCATATTTTATTCTAAAAAATTAAGTCGGTATTATCTTGCAAAATTTCCAAGAAAGCTAGTTCTTATCTACATTGCTGCATAAATATAAGGATTAATTGTCAAGTAGAATTCAGAAAATTTTGAACATGAACGACTTGTTAGCATAGTCAATTATTTTTACAAACTTTACTTTTGCTATGCAAATCATCGCCAATTTTTAGGAATTGGTTCAACTAGTCCTATTTCCAAGTTGAACTGGTTCTCCATTGGTTTGGTAACCTCTTGAGAAAAACTTTTGCACCTATCAAGAAATGAACCATGAACTTCAACGCAACAACCATACGACCAATTCATTAACTAATGCTTTTACAATGAAAATAATGCAACATCTATATTTTATTATAAAAATTTGGCCAAGTTCAAAGGATGAATTAGGTAACGAATCATCTGTCGAACAACATGTTAAAAACACTAGACAAAATAGAAAATGGGCCGGCTTCCAAGTAGAACTAGACTGAATATATATATATATATATATATATATATTTTCTAGCTACATTCTGACAATTTTTGGTGTCCTATAAATTTCTTTCTCTATGATCCAAGATTGAGCGATAAGGCTGAACTTAGGCGACTCAAATAAGGGGTGAAGGAATCATTTGGAGCTCAAGTGTCGCACGGTCGCAACCTCAAGTATTGGTCCGTGATATTAGCAAATGTGCATATGCGGTGCATGTGTGCAAAAAATGACTCAAAATTTAAAGCAGAATCGCTTCATACAGTGAAATGTCAAACCATTAAATAATGGTAAAACTACATAATACAAGGAAAATATGTGTGTAAGATGAACACGCTTGTAGAAAAGATTTCGGGGAATAGTTTTAATTCTAATCTTAATATCAAAGCATGCGAGAGAAAAGGTAGAATCCCTAATTTACACATTTCCTTGTTGCATAAAATATTTACAAAATGATCAGTTTGATGTGTTGGAAAAGAAAAAATGATTGAGCACCCTTGATAGTAGAAAGTTCCATTTACTATGTATACCGGTATACATAGCACTAACGTTGAGCACCAAATCTGGTTCAATTCAGGATTCAAACTAAATTGGCATAAACCTATTAATTAAAGGTCAATTCTAGGGAGAACCAGTTCAATTCTTGATCCAGGCACATAGACGGGTTACAAAGCCTAAACTGTTGTAACTATTTCGGAACTAGTTCAACTGGTCCTATTTCTAGGTTGAACCAGTTCTCCATTAGTTTTGGAAACTTCATGAGAAAAACTTTTGTACCAATAGGAGATGAACCTTGAACTTCAATGCAACAACCATACAACCAATTTACTAACAAATGCTTTTACAATTAAACTAATGCAACTTCTATATTTTATTGTAAAAATTTGGCCAAGTTCAAAGGATGAATTAGGTAATGAATCGTCTATTAAACACCAGACGGAATGGAAAATGGGCTGGTTTCCAAAAAGAACAAGACCAAAAATGGAGGGTCATGAAGTCAACTTCCAATAAAAGGCTAAGAATCGACCCACTTTGAAATCGATCGCCTCTAAAATGTAAAGATAAATGGTTCTAACACGAAGACCGCATGGTCCAAAAGAAAATGGACAGTTAACGCCTTTCACCAACTTTATTCAACAAACTGCTACATGGAATAACCATACAAATAGATCCGTTTTGAACATATCCATCTAAAGCCTGCTACTCAATTGGGTAAATAGTAAATAATGAATATAAAGAAAAGAAGCTATTTCTAGCTACATTCAGACAAAACTTTTGGTGTCCTATGTGCTGTATTGGAGGGCAAAATTTGTTACGCTAAACGACCGAAACAAATTAATGCAATGAGAGAGAAGATGAATGGGGAAGGTTGTCAAGTGTCAACCCCACCTCTTTTTTCCCCATTGAAGGAACGGTGAAGCATTAAAATGGGCACATCCAAAGTCATTTATGCACAGCACCAAAATTCGCCCCCGAATCGGGAAAAAGAAGAGGGAAAAAAGGGTCAAAAGGGGGGTAGGCGTGGAACTTCGTGAGCCAGCTTTGTTGAATTTTATTTCTCTCTATTCTGGGAAATTGCTGAAATTATTGTTTGCTATAGTTAGCATCTCCTTTTTGTTGCTTTTCTTGGGCCCTTAAACTGAGGGGACTCCAGCCCTAGGAAACGGGTCTCGCGTGCACTCGACACGGGCGAGGCCACGCCATTTCGATCAAAAAATGGCGTGGGCTTCGGTGGGAACCGGAGGAGCTGGCGACTTTCGGTGTAGAGATCGCCCGCCTTGGAAGATGACTATTTCAGTCATCACAGGTAAAATCCATTTTTTGTCGCCCTTACCGTGGACATGGGAAAGATGACTCTGATGCCTTGAATAGTATGAGAAGATAAGCTGTACCGAGCCCTAAGAATCGTCAAGCCCGTAATTCCTTGTAAAGACTATAGTGCGCCTATTATTGACATTCATCCCGTCCAAGTGTGAAGGCCAAACTCAAACACGCAATTCATCGATCGGGTAGTCTAATTTTGCGACAAGGAAAGAGAAAGTGAATCATCTCACTTCGATCTGAGTTTCCGGGAAAAAAAAAAAATTGGACTTGCCTCTCGAGATTGAATCCGAACTCCCAAAGTGAGAATAACCCATGAACTCAACCCCGAATCTTCTCTACCCAAGTTGATTTTTTGGTACAAATTTTCGCTCAACTTGAGAGAGGATTACTTTTGATTTTGCAGTTGGAGAAGGAACTAGAGGTGAGCATGCGGGACCACTCGAATTGGGAACCGCCCGGACCGAACCGGATCGGCCGGTTTGGTCTAGTTCCCAGAGGGATCGGTTTAATTCCCAGTTCCATTATGGAACCGATGATTGTCAGTCTGGTTCCCAGTTCTGGGGGGAATTAAACTGTATCAAACTGAACCAGATTGATTGACCAACCTTTTAAAAATATATATATATTTAAATTTCTTAAAAATAGTAACAATTCTTGTGTTTTTTAAATTTTTTAATTTTTTTGCTAAGTAATCAATTCCATGAACTAGTTCGGTCCCGTTCCTAGTCCCAAAATCGAGAACCAATTCTCCCAGTCCGATTCTCGATTCTTAGATGGAACTTAGCTGAACCAGGAACCGATTACCTATAAAGGAAACAAACCTCGGTGGAAGAGAAGGAGAAAAGGTCGCCTGATTTTGCTGGACCAGGCCTGATGGGCTCGATTTGACTTAGGTCAGCCCAAATAATAATAAACGTATTACTGTATACGACAAATAAATATACCTAAAATAATAAATCTATTTTGTTAAGTTTTTTTTTTTAGCTTAATTGTTTTGCCATATGGGCCTTCTAGCGGAGGTCCTATGAATATTTTTAAATCATATAATTAGTTGTCAAAATAGTTATCTGAGAAATTTATATATTAAACAAGTACATCTAAATTAGCAGGTTAAACTACTTCACTTCTCATATGATGCGTAAATAATAATCTTTTCATATATTATTGTAATTGTCCTATTTTTGTAGTTCTTGCTCAAAACGTGAGTTACAATATATTAATAACAGATTTCAAATGTTTGATTTTGGATTTGATCAATATTAAATTTAGAATTATTCCGTCAATCTTGTTGCACCCAAATTACCAAAAAATTAGAAGTGATGACTTGATTTTTCAAATAAATTTAAGAAAATCATTTGGAACTCTCGACCTTCCTTCGAGACCTGTGAATCAAGCATGTGATTGAATTAATTTATCCATACATGGAAAACATATATGTAATAATTTACTATCTTTTTAATGAGACATTTAAGACTATCTTTGGATGATTAGATTCACGCAAATATATGAAAGATCATTGGCATTTAACTATTGGATGTCTAATCATTGATAAAACGCTAATACATTTTAAAAGAAAGTTTGGTCAATTAAAGTATATATCGTCGTTTCAAGTGTACTTAACTATTTCGATCGCTTTGAAATAATATAAAACTAAACACAAAATACTAATATCGACTTTAACTTCGATTCTAATCTCGACTTAATCCGGTTCCAGCGCACCAACCGCATCACCCAGTAGAAGACCGCCACGTCACCCGAACCCAATAGACCCGTACACACAGGATCTGGGCCCTCACTCTCCTCTCTACACTCGCTCGCTCGCTCGCCCTTTCTCTTTCTCTCTCCTCTCTCTCTCTCTCTCTCTCTCTCATCATTTCCCAAGGATCTGCAAAAGCTCCCGATCTCCATCTCTCTCCCCCCGCTCTCTCGCGAGCTCGCGGACCTCCCCGAACCTCGCCGGACCGCCATGGCCGACGGCGCCCCCGACCAGCCGGCGTCGGCGCCGGCGCCGGCGCGCGATCCGCCGCCGCCCGCTCCGAACCCTAGCTCCCTCCTCCACCCGCGGCGCGAGCCCCCGAGCACGGCCTCCTCCCGATCCCCAAGCTCGTCTTCTCCGACCCGATCCAGGCCCTCCTCCCCCTCAAGCAGAAGCTCCTGGGGCAGCCCCGTCCCGCCGCGCCGCCTCCGCCGCCCTCGCCGAGTCGCTCCAGATCTCGCCCGATCACGCCAGGCTCGTCCTCGACACCCTCGCCTCCGTCCTCCACTCCGACTCCGACCCCCTCGTCCGGGCCAAGCCCGACGAGGTCGACTCCGTCGGCGCCGACGTGAATGATCTGGTCCTCTTCCTGTACATCCAATCGTACAAGAAGCTGCTCCCCAGGTCGCATAAGGATTCCGTCGCGGTCGCCGACGTTTGGCCCTCCACCTCCGCGTTCGACGGGTATCTGTCGGCCCTGTCTCCATTGCAGGTGACGCTCTACGAAACCTTTGGAACTTGTCGCGTCCATAATAGCGGATTGCAACTTTGGTCAGGTGTTCGCGTTATTTCGTGCCTGTATGTTTTGTTGATCTAATGCAGAGAGACTTTGAAAGTTTTCCTGATGAGAGTATTTTCAATAGCTTGAATTGAGAGTATTTTCAATAGCTTGAATGGCGGTGCCGAAATGGATGCTTTTGCAAAATTATTTAAGGCATGAGAACGTCATCAATGTGCCAACTTTTTTTGTCAGATTCAATTGCTGAAGATGAGCCTGTGTGAATCCCGCTTGAGCATCCAGCTAACACCGATGCTTACTTCATATTGATTTATAGATGCACAGACATTCCCTAAGTTTGTGTTATTCATAGGCATGTACATTCTGATTGCTACTGTGCAGCTCTGGAATAACGAACTTGAGTATATAATGGAATTTGATCTTAAGAATTTCTTTTTTCAATGCACAGTGCTCTCTCCATTTGTTTCGCAGAAAATGAAAAATTTGGAAAACATTTTCCAAAAAACAATTCATTTATATCGCTTGAAATAATTTGTCAATGAAAAATGTTTTCATTATCGGCAACAATTTATGTCTAAGCATTTTCGAGGACGATGAAAATGTTTTTGGTAAAACAATGATCCCTTAGTATCTATTTTCTCTGAGGGTTTCGATCTAATTTATGTTGACGTCTTAACACCAACTTAGATTGTTTCAGTCCTGCTTTAATGAGGTTCTTTACGCCCACACATTTTCAGTTTTGACTACTCAAGTACGCAGATTTTCTCGTTTAAGTGGTTGGTTAACTGTTAATGATGTATCTCTTGTTTGCTCTTGCAGCTTGCGCGGAGCAATAGCAGGCGATTTATGCCATCTCAGGTCGATGAGGAGGCTCATCAACTATCTTATCTGCAAAAGCACTTGGCAAACATTGTGTCTCTTCTGGCAGAGCCTGTGGAGGGGGAAGGCGAAGAATCGTTGGTCTGTAAAATGACTCTTTCTAATGTAACTTTTGGATTTTCAACATTATTCATATTCATGGTGAAAGTGGCTACTTGTTTCTTGACTGAGTCTGTCAGTATTACCGCAAAATCTCTTCTGTATGCTTGAGCATCTCCTGTTTCGGTAACTTTGTTGCTTCATATTTGTTTGTCTACCTTTTCGCCCTATCAACAAGTAGATGTGCACATTGGACAGTCCTTTGATAATCACAGTTAAGTTTTCAGAAAGTTACTCAAATGATCTGATTGCATTTTGCTGTCAATGGGAAATGCAGTTGCTGGGTATAGGCCTTCTGTTTGCTTATCTGTTTAATTATTTAACAGCTGTGCCTATAGTTGGATGAATGTCTAATTTGTTCTGCTCCTTCGAGAGCTTAATGATGAAGTTAAACTTGAAACAGCTAGTGATATGTCTAGATTCCCATTTTCCATTTTAGAGTCTTCATTGAAGTGGACAGGAGCTGAACAGGCAGCTTTATGGTCATTTCTGGCTGCTCCTTGTCCTTGCTAAATGCTAGTGGCAGAGGTTTCTATTTTTGGCTTATTTGCCTTGATTGCGGCTTTATACTATCTTAAATTTTGAAATTTACATTTCTTTAGATTGGGTAATAATATTTCTTACATTAAGTGAAATTGTTGTGTTAGGTTTTTTTTACCATGGAAGGATTTGAGCACCTTGGATTGCTGATTCAGTTTGGCGATAAAGGATCTGAAGGAATACCCATAAGCCAAGCTGCTCCATTTTTTGCAAATTCAGACCCAGACATGCCTGCTGTTCCCGTTCCAGCCACACAAGTTCATGATTGGATTTTGCAGAACATTATATCCTCTTTGGAGATCATTTCAGAAAGAGTTTCTCCAAAAGAGAATGGTCCATCTAATAGTACTGATCCTGATGTTGCTATGACTGAGGCATGTCCTGCTTCAATCAAGTCCTCACCAGGTGCTAGGGGAGCAAGCTTTATTGAAGGGATATCTAAATCATCTTTTGTGAAACAAGCATCTGATCTTAAAGGCTCTTCTGTAAAGGTTAGCTTATATGTCGCCTTGTTTTTTCATTGAGAAAATCCTGTTTTATTTCTTGTTTGTTCCAGGTTGATAGAACTAAGCACATTTTCAAGCTTGTGGATCGGCAACAAGATCTAAGCTGAGGCATTTTGACCTGCAGCTATCATATTTCGATTTATTCTGTCCAAATTATCTAATGTATTTTAGAAATAGAAATATTTTATGGGTCTTGTCAAACAGTGGCTATGTTGCACTTGTTAAAACTAGTCATGTAATACAAGTTTATATTTCTGAGACAGTGTACATAAGTAAAATAATATTCGCATATCTTGCAAGATATCAAAACATGTAAATTGACCTTTATATATTTTCACGCACATTAAAATATAGATGAACCTGTTCTCGCTTATTAAAATCAAATGTTAGTTATGTTTAATATCTTATCTCCGTGTTATGTTGGACTACCTCTTGGGATCAAGCTTATGCCTTGGTTTCTGACCTTGAGCTTTGTCTTGCCTGGTTCTATTGTTACTGTGGGGATTCTAAACTCCTGCTAGTCATTAATGAGTCTAGAAACGCTTTGTCATTTGAAGAGCCAACTTAGAGAAAGGGTTCAACAAAGGTTATCTACTGAAAGCATCTAAATGTTTGGTAATGATAATTACAAAGTCCATCCCAAAGTTACTTTGAGTCATTGACAAAATAGTTGTTTGTTAAAACTATACTTGAAATTTTTTTGGTCATCTCAATTATCAATCTGGTTATTATTTCTTTAAGCTATCTTATAGATTCTTATTTTAGCTTTAATTAAAGAGAAAGCTATATTTTGAACAAGTAATACATATTTCATATCAAAATATATGTTTTGATTGCATGATAGTTAAAAAGGCAAATGAATTTGAAGCAGTATTCTTCCATTGTCAGTATTAAGTATCGATTAATAACATTGAAGTTATTACATAGACTTAGCCTATGTAGACCAACACCATCATAACCGTTGATCACGTGGATTCTACTGTGGGGTTCACATGATTAATGGCTAGGATGACATAGGTCTATATAAACTAAGTCTATGTAATATCTCTATCGATCAAGTATCCTCGTGCGTGACTTGGGTTGGTGGCATTGCTAATCGTCATGGCCCAGCTAGAGCTTAAGGTGACAGCATTGTCTTTGTTAAATCCCCTGGGAACCAGAAACGTTGCCTGCTGAAACCAACACTGGGTGCAGTTTGGTTTTCCAGAAACAGGGTTTGGTTTTAAGGGGCAATACAATGTCAGATAGGGAATCCAAGTATTCATTAACTCCTACTACTAGCATTCCAAGGATGCTAAATCATTTTATAAAACAGAACTTTGGAGCAAAGACTTAGAATTTGTCTTAACAAACACCCTTACTTTCTGTCAAGGTTCCTTATGGGCTCAAAGACCATGACCATTACCTTCCCTTTGCTGTTTATGCTTCCTTGTTGATTTCTTGGTTTCTCTGGTCCTATATGTACTTTACCTTTGATTGATGTTTTCCTTTTGGAGGTTGATAGGTTTATATTTGATCTGAAGTTTAACAGAGCCTATGTTCCTGCGCCCCCTTACAAAAAAAAAAAAAGGAGGAACTTAGCTTGAATTGATTCATGGGTAGTTAGATTTCTCTTTCATGGATCAGATCTTATTTCGTTGTATACAAAAGTGTATCAGAACCGTGTTGAGCTATTTCCAGGAGACAATCTTTGTCCAATATACTGTGCTATCTTCTAGGAGACAATAGTTTTCTGGTGTTGCTTTAATAAAAATATCAAGGATTTGCACCTGCCTCATCCTTTGTAATTAGAATCACCTAGAGTTGCTTACTATAAACTGAAAAATGCTTGACAATATGTTTAAGATGGTCAAACACAATACCCATTTCTCATTCCTATGCATGCTTTTGATGTGATGCTCTTCTGATAATGATTCAGGTTCTAAATTGCCACGATTCCGTCATTTACATCTTATCACCGTTAAAATATGCCACCATCTATGGATGTTCGGAAGCTACCATTGTCCTTGGAGCTGTTGGAAAGGTAACATTGAAGAATGTAGTATATGCTTCATCATCAGTTGTCGCTTGCATCGACTTCATCATGTGATCTTGGAATATAGGAGAAATGGTTCAAAAGGACTAAAATGTCATCAGGAGGCATTTATATTATTTTTAAGGTTTTTTAATCAGCCCCTAAAGCACTTATTGAGCAACAAAATAAAGATATGTATATTTTCCTATGCACTACTTTTCTTTTTTTATGTGTAGTAAAACATTTTGGGAATCAAAACATTCTTCTAGAGTATGCTGAATAAGTGCCCCTTATTGTATTAAAGGTGCTCACTTTTGAATGATGATGGAATAGAATCATTTGATTCTGTAACAAGTCCTAGAATTGCTTAGATTAGTGGCATAAGTCTCTGTAAATATCAGAAATTTCATATAGAAAATTATAGTATTTAGTTACAATATTGAGTCACTATACTTTTCGGTGATTGCACCATCTATTTGTTGAGAATATTGTGCATTGTCCAATAGCCATCAGAATCAATGCATTTGACTTCACACATAAAGTTACTTATTGTCACAATATTTTTCTTCCCTTTCCATAATTATATGCTCCCAATCCCTCCCCTCGTTCTTTTTCTCCTTATAATATGAAGTGCTCATTCTTATTGTCTTTCAATGGAATGTTATATGTCAATATAGACTCTAGATATGATAAGTGATGAAGTTAATATCGCACCTCCTTCTTCATTTAGTTGAAGAATAACAGAGAGGAGGAAGATGAAGATTAAAAATGGAGAATATGTCCGTTAGTAATTAATTTGGATATAGTAATATTACGTAATGTTCAACTATGTTAATGTATCCATAATTAGCGTTGTGCCTTGGTCTGATTCTAGTCTATTTGACAATCAAATCCTACTTTGGCTCAAATATGAATTATATTGCAAGGCTTTAGGATTTTATAGATTTTTTATGAATCACACCTTTGCCGTGATTGAATTATTGAACAAATTAGTCAACTCTGTTAATCGTCCATGAATCATGAATCAAATTGAATCATACATGAATAGTAACTGAAACAGACACTGGTTCACTTTTGCTGCATGCAGATCGCTTTGTATGATTCCAACCATGAACAGGACGATTTAACTACATTGTCTGAGGGCACTTGTTAGCAAAAAAAATTTTCTTAATAATTTGTTTTAGCTCAACACTATTTATTTTCCACTGGGAGTGGGGCTTCTTTCCATTGTTGCGATTGTGTAAGTTATGGTGTGTATTTCCCTCTTCAGGTGAAAATAATTAGCCCATTTGTGGAAGCAGTTTTCAGTTAGTCCAAAATGAATATGTGACATGCAGTGAATTGTTCCAACCATTCAGAGTCATTTGATAATGTTACAAGTAGTGAATTGTAGATGTCTACATTTATTACAAGAGGGTTTTTGTAAATTCTGCTCTATTAATTCGTTTTCAGAAAGGTTTGTCCTGGTTTAAGAATCTGCCATAATAAGAAATCAAAGAAGTTTCTGAGTCGGACAAGTCCGTCATATTTTCTCTCGCAAATCATTGGAATGTTGGTTAGTCCATTGTGAAAAAAGTCTCTGGATTGCTGTCTTATGAGAAAAGTCTTCTGCCGGCTGTTTTGTTTCCTTGCATTAGTTGTTGAATAACTATCTTTTCCTTGTAGGACAGACATCATAAACTTTGGTGAATTTAATATTATATATTATCAGGAAGTTGAAGTTAGTTTTAAAATATTGATATGCTGCTTTAAGGGTATTTGGGTCTTTCTTATAATTAGAGATTTGATACACCGATCATGCAGAACAATGGATGGGTGCTTTGTAAAAAGCTGCTTCAGATTGTTGCATGTGCTTATCAACAATTTCATCATCTCTGATTCAAAAGAAAGAAAGAGAAAAAAAAAAAAAAAAAGACAATTTCAACATTGTTTATGTCAGCTTGAGGCAAACTCTAGTATGATAGTTGGCAAATTTCTCTTTCATGTTTAGCAAGAATGGTTTCTTACTTTTCAATATCATATCTTTTGACAGGCTGTAAGGATAGAACACTGTGAGAGGGTTCATGTTATTGCAGCAGCAAAAGAGTTTGCATTGCCAGCTGTCGTGAGTGCGTGTTCTTTTTGGGAGTGAACCCACGACCCTTTATCGATGGCGATAATCACAAGCTGCAGGTTAGGACATTGATTATCTTCTGAACTCTCATGCTTCAAAGCATGTGTGGCAGTTTTGTAGAATTTCTCCGACTTTCATCACATGGCAGAAGGGAGAGGAGGGAATTGCTTTCTTGTTGAGAGTCTTTTATCCATGAGTTTTAGGGGATACATAATAAGTCTGTTATGCTCATTTGACGAATTACACAGATGGTTTTCTGGCTTTCATGAGAAAACATGAGCCTGATATCCTGTTTCGAGCATGTGGGCTTTTTTTCTTCCTCTGAAATTAGTGTTCGACTTTAATCGAGGATAACATTAATAAGTCTCTATTTTCATTAGGTTGCACCATGCAATACAATTTATTCTCAGTTGGAGGAACATTTGACTGAAGTTGGCATTGAAGCAACTATTAACAAATGGGATGAGCCCCTTGCTCTGGAAATGGTTGATCCACATGATTCATTATCTAATCCAGCTGGTGTCTCTGATGCTCTAGCCGAATCAGCCACACAACTTGATCCCGACCAGTTTACAAACTTTTTTGTATGGCATAATATGCACATTCCAATGTTAAATACGTAGATATAAATCAATATACCACTTCTTGAAATAATCTTGTGTTCGTTCCCTTGCTTTTCATTTTCTAGCTTATGCTTCATTTTTACTCTTCTTTATTTTTAATTTCAGACTTCCTCTATTGCCATTCAAAATTTTATTAATTTCTCACTGTCACATATTGTCTCTTTCATGGACAGATTCCGAATTGGTTGAAAGTGAATCTGTTGGATCAACAAAGGGCAATCCATTTCCATTGCCGGATGCTTACATGACTTCTCAGCAGAGAAATGTATGTGCACTCAGACCATTATAATCGACCTGACATCTAGAGTTTATTTGTAGCCTACGGAGTCTTCATTCCTGGTCAATGGAAGAGATGCTTTCATCTTTATTAGCAATTTTGCATTGATTTTTGATACGTCTAACTCTCTTATATACCCTTACTTTCAGCACAAGAGTTTAGGAGAGATCAAGCAAATGCTGAGGGAAGTGCCTCTTGAAGAAAATCGGAAACGCGAATTATCTAGTGCCCTTCATGTATACTTTAAAGACTGGTTGTACGGTAATGCCTCTGATGGAAAATTGAGTAGTTGGTCTTATATGCTGTTGAATGTGAGGTGCATTTGCCTAGCAAAAGTTGAACTGACTGCTTCTAGAGCCAAAGTTACTGGATCCATAAAGAAAACCTTTTTGTGTGTTTTGAAAATCCAAGGAATAACTAGACTTACTTGTATGGTCTTTTCATTTATTAGGCGCATTTAATTCCAAAGTAACATTTTCAATTTTAGTTTTACCAAAATGAGATTTTTGTTTGCAACATTTTTCAGTTTCTTGGAAACAAGTTACATAATTCCTTTCATGATTTTTTGTCCCTATCTTGTTTTGAAGTCAGTCATGGAAACTTTCTTGTCATTTTAGTCCTCTTCTTTCAATTTGCAAGCAATGATTATATGTCGTTTTTTCTAGTTTTCTAGTCTTCTTCCAAGCTTTTCTTTTCACTATTTGGTGCTCAAACTGTTTCAAAGTTGATGACAGAAAACTTTCTAACCATGTACTTCCTCAATAGTGAGTTTTTGTTTATGTTTACGACTTAATGATTCGCTCAACGGTAGTTTAACTGACCACGTGTTTCATTGCAGCTTCGGGAAACATCCGTCAGCTTTATTGCCTGCAAGGTGATTGATCACGGCAAAAGTGGATCACTAATGCAAGTAAATAGCGGTGCTCTCAGATTACACTACGTGTTTTCACCAATTTCTTTGCTTCCGCCAGTACTGCCGGCAGCTAGGATTAATTCATCTTACTCCAGAAATAGTGCACCTTCTAATGCATTGTCCCAGGCAGCATATAGGGCAAATAGGATTGTACTCGCTCATTTCATTGTATAATTTTTTTCCTTCCCAAAATAATCCTTGTTATATATTTTGGTCAAATGAGGTTTGTGCCTTTTGAAAGTATCATCCCTCCGAGGTCTTGTTCTACGGTAGATCAGCGAAAGTGTTTGTTTGTCATTATGGAGAACACGTAGGAATTTTCCTCATGTACCCTTCGACTTCCTCCTCTTTTGTCTTTTCCTCTTCATTTTTCCCCCTTGGTTCCCTAGACATGACTTGATGAGCTGATATCCAAGTGGTATTTTGTGTGCTAGCTAAGGTTTGTGCACAGGATAGAATACGAATAGCCTTAGCTTTCTCAGAAGCTAATGCTCTGTTTCAGTTTCTCGGAACGGACTAGTAACAGCGACGGTGCAAATTCTGGTCAGAATTTTCTCAAGGGCAGAGAAAGTCGGCTTGCCTCCTGTCTTTAGTTGGATCATCTTACAGGCTTCTGTTGGCTATCCGTCATCCTAGAGGCTCGAAGTAAGAAAAGTATAAGGTCCTTGCTAGGAATAGACAGTATTGGTAAATGAGGTCGTGCGCTATGCCAAACAGAAGCATCTCAGAGTATGATCAAGGATCAGAACTAATGCTATGCGGAAAACAATTCAAACTCTTGATATATTCTGCAAAGAGAATGCGTATATTTAAGTGGCTCATCGTATTAACCAGATTATTTCATAGATATAGACAAGAATCACTACCTCAGGGTTCACGTTGGTAATATGCAAATTGCAATCTACATCAAAGAATAAAGTGTACAGACAAGTCGCAAAATTCTGGGTTCTCTGGGCTTAGCTTGCAGGGACCAATTGGAGCAGCTTCTCTGCTTGGTCCGGGAAAAAGGTAATGAAAAGAAACGCGCCTAGGGAGCCAAACCAGCAAGAAGATAATCAGCAAGCGTGTAGAGCATATATTCGAGGGCTTGGCGCAAAAGGTTTGTGAGAAACTTACAGACTAGCACAGTTCCAAGAACTGCAGAGATCTTGCCTTGAATTGTGACCAGACCAGCTTTTCCTGCATTTTGCAGCTCTGTTGATCCTACCGAATCAAACGTCCCTGCAAAATCAACAATCGTCGCCCATCAACTTCATGGTATTGCAAAGAAGAGTAGATAAGAAAACAGGGAAAGGGTTTCAACTAGCCTGGTTTTACTGATTGAAGGCCTGATGTCATGCATGCAATGTTTCCGTAACCAGCTTGTTCGAGTTTATTAGCAGCCGCAGTGGACCTGACAAGAGGAAAACAGAAGATACAAACATAATCTGACTAGAGTGATAGACGGAGAATCTGTTCCTTTTGCAGTTCTTTGTGTCCTTTGGGATTAAGCATGATATAGATTCCAGAAATATATCTTATAGTATCTTGAAAAAGCATCATCGAACGCAGAAAAGGTCATGACTCAGATTATCATTGGTGCTATGGCGTACGTCAGCTGCCATATATGATGTCCAAAGCTGGATAAGATTGTCGCCTTCCTTTTCGGGCACTGTGTATCTGTTGTTCAAATGTTCAAATGGTACGGGCAGGCTGTTTTATTTGAATTTAACTAAGATTATTTAGATGTAATGTGCCATAAATATATCCATTGCTCTGAGTTCGACTCGAATATCTCAGTAAGGAGTCAGATTGGCATGATCATATGAAATGCACAGATCCAGCATACAAAGTAGAGACTCCATGCTAAATTCTCCGAAATTGACATCAAAGGAGTGCTTTAGTATTGCTTTAAATCGTAGCCCCTGGGTGAAAAGGAGATACAAGGACTGACCTCAAACCTTCCTGACAAACCAGCAAGATCTTACTTTGGGGTGAAAACTGGCTTTTGACAGATTGCACAAATTCAGGGTTCGGTTTGGTGAATGGCAAACCATAGAACAGTCCTGAGAAATTGTTGTGCAGTTGCCTCTTTATAATTGTGCCTGTACACAAGAAGTTGAAGAAAGAGTGAGGAAAAACCTTGTCAATGCAATCGAACTGGAGACTAAACACGGCACACGCAACTAAACTTCAAGGAGTTCAGACAAGTGTAAGCCATCCATTTGTAAAGCAAGAGAGAGTACCAAAGTCGTTGTCTTGGTTTTCTATAAACAGAGGCACGTGATAACAGGATTTTATATGTGCTCGCTCAAATTGAGTTTTGTCCCTCACGTCCAGAACTGCGTATCCCTCTACAGCTATAAGATTTTTCGCCTCTTCTGCATTCACAAAGTTCACTTCTGCTCTGACTGCCAAATTTTTCCTCTTGAATGGTTTTCCTGACATATTCCCTCCACGGTGAGTGTCGAACACCAACCAAGACGTCCGAAAGTTGCTGAAAAGACATTCTGATTCTTTACTCCATGTTCATCTAAAGTCGAGTTTCAATTACTATGAAATTTAATCACATACTTGATGGTATACAATATCAGTTCTATAACTGTCAAAACTGCACCATTATATGCATGAGTCATGACATGAGGAAAATGATATCAGTCGCATAATGGAACTTCCATTCGAAGTCGCAATACAGCAGCAGGCTCTAGCAGTAGACAGGTCATATCATTTTCCTTAGATTTGACTAAAGATTCTAAGGAAGAAACAGCTTATGCAAAGCCCACAGTGCTGCAATTCACAAGATTTACCACCGTGTCAACAATAGTCCTAAGGCAGTTAGTAAGCATACTACCGAGTGAAGTACTCGATTTCTATAGCATAGATTTGGATTACACACATCACAAGGAATGTCAAGACATCAAAACTGCGAACTAACTTTTTCTAAAAAAAGCATGATGCCATATGTTCTGAGAATGATTTACAAAGTTCAAACATCAAGCGATGTGGCATCGGCGCATTACTCAGTATAACAATTCGATCGACCGCCTTTAACGAAACCCAACATATTGGTACTCGATGACTGTGATTTCTTTAACCATCTTCTTCATTTCCACCTTTCCCAAACTTCCTGTCATCAGGAAACATTTCCAGACAGCCTGGAATTGCCTCATCGAGAGAGGGAGAGAGAGAGAGAGAGAGAGGCGGAACGAAGTGTATTTACATCATCAACCTCAGTGTTGCAGCTGGCGATGAGATCAGCCTTGAGACACACAGTAAAAGACCAGACCAGGTTTGTGCACAGAAGAATCGGTTTCCCTTTGGAACCCAGTTTTCCAAAGAGGCAACGCGGCCCCTCCATGGCAAGGAAAGCAAGAAGTTTTCTAATTTCCCTCAAGAGCGCCAACAATTCACTCCAAACACTTTCAAGTTAGGAAAACAAGAAAAGGGTAGTAGAGATTCAAACTGAGCAAGCAACTTCTGTGATGGAAAAAGAAGAGGAAAAACTCAAGGGGAGAGAGAACTTCACCTTCTGAAAGAGAGGATTGAGCATGATGTCCCTGCCATTTTCTTCTTCGGAGGATCTCTCTGCTCGGCTCTCTCTCTCTCTCTCTCTCTCTCTCTCTCTCTCTCTGTGTCTCTCCAGGAGGATGCCAAGAGCTGGCTGAGTCTCGGAAGCCACGAGCGAGTCTGAGAGAGAATTTGACAGGGGCAATGGGCTGCGGCCACGTGGCGCCAGCGCTGGATATGTTTGTGGAAATGATTGCGATTTCGGGCGGCTCAGTTGAATATGGATATTCTCATCTGGCGATTTATGTAAATTAGAATAATGCATCGAGTGCAATCAAATATTTTCGTAATATTGGCTTGATATATATCAAAATATTTAAATATTTTCGTCTTCATCTTACACTCTGTTTATGTCATAAAAAATAAATAATTTGAAAAATATTTTCTTAAAAAATCGATTAGTTATTTTGCTTGAAGAAAAATATATTCTCGTTTACAAAAATATTTAAATATAAATCATTATTGATATTGAAAATATTTTTAATTAATTAATTATTTCCAGTAATACAATCCATTATTTTTAGGAATATGAGCTGTGTACTTTAATCATTTCCAGACCATGCCATCAATTATGGCATTTAATGTGGTTCAAGAAAAAATCAATAATTTTTAAAAAAAAAAAGCAAGGCTTATAATTCGATTACATTCATTGAGTTCGAAATTTGATTGCATTTCAAAAAGGGGCTCTCTTTTATTTTGCAAAAAATGTGATATTACTATAAAATATTTTCCAAAGGAGTTATTTTTAAGGAAAATGACAATCAGTGTTTAGTTGAGACTTGAAAATGGATTAAAAAATCTTTTCTACAGTTTGGTAAAGAAAATCTCGTTGGTACTAATATAGACACTAATCATTCATAATATGAATACTAACATGGACTATAAATATTATTTTATTCTTTTCTTATTGTTCTACTTGGGTCATCAAGCCTAGGCAGCCGACCATAGGCGAGTTAAGCTCACTTGAGATGGGCAGGTGGAGCTTTTCTCAAGCTTGAACGTCGTCGGCTCGAGCCTATGGCCAACTGTTGGCTACTAGTTGTTGTCAATGTCGACAATCAACAAAGGGAGAAAAAGGAATAAGAAGGAAAAGAACAAAAAATAAAGGGTTAATACTCTCGAAAAACTCTAAAGCGAATACTGACTTTGTAATAATTCTACACGTATTTTTGACCACCAAAAGCCACTGAGCTGGTATCGGCTTGACAAATTCTGTGGCCGAGTGCAAGCATGACAAATTTACTCTATGTTAGTTTTTCGTTAAATTTTATTCTTAAATTATTAAGTTAAATGACACATGACGGTTAGCAGGTATATCAATTTAGAATTTTACTGTCAGTTTGTGCACCAGGTTTACAATTTTTATGATTTTTTTGTGATATTAATGGAATTTAGTAGAGGATATATTTGTCGCGAATTTGGGTTTATGATTTTTATAATCGGTCGGGGTATTTATCACCAAGTTTCCCAGTTTGGGGTTTTCGCTGTAGTCAAAAAAAAATAGTTTGAAATAAATTTGTCGCAGGAAATGTCTAGTTTAGGATTTTTTTCGGAACGTGCCAGAAATAAAATTATATGTATTTTTTTAAATTTGCCTTGATAGACTGGGCTTAGCGTCTGGGCCCAATGTCCTAGGCCTGGGCACAGGAGACCTGACCTTGTTGCCAAGGGCTGAAAATGAGCTGTGGGATTTTCATGTCAAATGCAAGTTTTTCTAGTCTAAAATATCAATATCTAATCATGTTTTAAAATGTGAATTTCTTTTTTAAAAAGAGAATCGTTTTTCAATTCACAAGGCGTTTTCTATTGACTGGAAAATATTTTGTCAACTTGTTTTATTAAATAAAACAAATGTCGAAAAATGAGGAAAGTATTTATTTGCTTGTGAAACAAACGGGTCCTTCTAATATGGACTATTTCCTCAAAACTGTTCCAAAATGATCAATTTGGCAACCACATGACAAATTTTCATTCACGTTAGTTGCTGAGTACGATTTTTACCCACAAATTTTCATGGAAACATAATGAATATCAAAATCGACTTATGAGTAAAAGGCCGATCTCTCTCTTTATAAAATTTTGGAATAAACGTGTCGCGAGTATTAAATTTTCTTTATGAAATACAAACTAACTCAGAGTCGGAACAAATAAAAGCGATACTAGGATTAGGATTTTCGACGGTATAAACATTTTCTCTTCGAAGAAAATCAATGGCACGAGCAGAGCAGTCAGCTCTCGAGACAACGTCGTAACGCCCGAAAACGAGGAGGCTGACCGTGAACTGAACCTCCAACTTCATCATCTTCTTCCTTCTTCTTCTTCTTCTTCCTTCTTCTTCCTTCTCTCTCTCTCTCTCTCTCTCTCTCTCTCTCTGAAATACAACCGCAGAGGAGGAGGAGGAGGAGGAGCAGAAAAAATGCAGACCCCGGATGACGTCCGCAACCTCCCTATCGACATCACCTTCTCTCGCCTCGGAGGTAAAACCCCATCCCTCCCCTCGATCGCTCCCCGCGGCGGGGGCGATCCTACGCGCGATTTCGCTTGTTCCGTCGGAATCCGATTCCCCGTTTTTTTATTTTTCACTTCCTCTGAGCGGGTTTTGGATTGTGAACTTGGGCTCGGAATTCGACCTCTTTGGCCTGACGATTTGCCGGTTTCCGACGTGCAGAATGGCTGGTCGATCGGAAGAGGGTGCCGGCCGATTGGCGGAAGCGGCTGGCGGCGATAAGGGCCGTCGTCGCGAAGCAGTTCCCCGCCCTCCCCAAGGATGTCGATCCTTATTTCCAGACCCTGGACCCCGAAGGTAGGTTTGCTTCCGATGTAGTCCTCCTCCTCTTTTGCGTGCGGGCGGCTTGTTTTGCTTTTCGGCTGATCGAATTCGTTGATTCAAGCGGTTTCCATGTAATTCGGGATGCTCTGGTGGCAAGATGAGACTGTGCGTTTGTTCTTTGATCTTTCGTGTTCTTTTTCAATGCGGCAAAGGCGCGGCCTTTATTTGTAGTGTTGTTGATTGAGGAGGATTCGGACGTGTTGTCTCCTTAGTC